>JACEGR010000046.1:0-547958 GCA_014170235.1 Listronotus bonariensis | reverse complement strand
GGATCGTAATATTGTTCCAAAACACCTCGTATAAAAACACGTGTCTTCGTTTTTATACCTTTATTAACAATGGAACGTAACTATGGTTACAACAACGACAAAATCTACTCTTGTCAATGTCTCGAAGTTTACAACACAAAAGTCGAATTTATACTGACTAATCCGAAGTTTCCCGTCGCCCTTTTATAGTATGGTGGAAGAGTAAAGAATGATCTAGAATATTCGAGAAATATCGTGAAAATTCCATAGTACATGATGGCATAAAAGTTATTAATAGATAATTCGGGCGTTTTCGGAAACCTTCGAAAGTGATGAAAGAACTTGGAAAAATTAAGGTAAATTATTTAAATAAATTAACAAACTAAATTAAATGATCCTAACTCTCTAAAATTCTATAACCTACAACACATTTTTGAAAGTCTGTAACATTGCCCCCTTCCAAGTCTTGATCGTCTCGATCAAGTATCTTCACTGTCTTGATAACGGCTTAGCCTTTCTAGATGTACTACTTTCATCTTTGCCTGTGGACTCTTCTGTATACGGTACACCAGATCATTAAGCCGTGTCACCACTTTATATGGTCCCTCCCATGACTTCTGTAGTTTCGGTGAACGCCCCTTGGTTCTTCTTGGATTGTATAACCAAACTTTTTCACCGACGACAAATCCCTGATGGTTAGCTTTCAAGTCATAGCGGGATTTCATACGGTCACTTCCTTTTTGTAACTTGGTACGCACCTCTTCATGTATCCTCTGTAGCTGTTGTTGTTTTCCGTAAGACGATGTAATGGTCTTGCAATATCGGCAAACCCATGTATGAACCGTCTGTAATAGGTACACAATCCCAGAAAACTTCTAATTTCATGCTTGTTCTTTGGTACAGGCCAGTTCTGGATAGCTTCAGTCTTCTCTGGATCAGTTTTTACTCCTTCTTCGGTAATTATATGCCCTAGGTACTTTACTTCTTTCTGGAAAAGGTGACATTTCTTTGGACTAAGCTTCAGCTGGGCGGATCTAAGCTTCTGAAAAATATCTTCAACATTTTTCAAGTGGTCGTCAAATGTTTTTCCAAGAATTATTATGTCATCTAGATATACTAAGCAGGTTTTCCAAGTTAGTCCCCGTAATGTCAACTCCATCAAACGTTCAAACGTAGCGGGGCATTGCATAAACCAAATGGCATAACATTAAACTGCCACAGTCCGTTTCCAGTTGAAAAAGCAGATTTTTCCTTGTCTTCCGGATGAAGTTCCACTTGCCAATAGCCACTTTTTAGATCTAATGTCGAAAACCATTTTGATCCGGTGAGTGTATCTAGGGTATCGTCTATTCTTGGTAGTGGAAAACTGTCTTTCTTCGTGACATCATTCAGTCTTCTGAAGTCAACACAAAATCTGGTGGAACCATCTTTCTTCTTGACTAGGACTACTGGAGATGACCATG
The DNA here is from genome assembly GCA_014170235.1 of Listronotus bonariensis. Taxonomy (NCBI): domain Eukaryota; kingdom Metazoa; phylum Arthropoda; class Insecta; order Coleoptera; family Curculionidae; genus Listronotus; species Listronotus bonariensis. The sequence continues at coordinate 546,516 of JACEGR010000046.1, read as the reverse complement.
GACTCTGAGATGGCTCTATAATGCCTTGTTTTTGCATGTCTCCTAATAACTTTTCGACTTCATCTCTCTTGGCTAAAGGAATTCGCCTTGGTGGTTGTTTGATTGGCGAGGCGTCTCCGGTGTTTATCCGATGTTGAACTACGCTGGTTTTTCCCAAATCATTTTCAGATACGGAGAAAACATCTTGATTTCTTTTTAAAAGTGCTTCTAACATAGATACCTGGACTGGATCTAACAAGGATTTTGATGAAATCACCAGGTCTTGCAGAGCATCAGGTAATTTACTTGTGGGGATTCCTGCAGGTGCAGTTAAGGTGGAGGTAACTATCATGTTAGCAGGTTGACAGGTACCAACTATGTCACCTTGTTTGACTTGTTGAGGGTAATCCTTTAGGTTCATCATTCGGACAAATACCATGTCTCTTTTGGTTTGCGCCAAAGTTCTTGCTGGTAGAATTCCTTTAGCGTATAACGGACAATTTTCTACTGGTTCGACTAAAACGATTTCACCTTCTTCTGAGTCTTCAAACCTTGCTTGTATGATGCTTTCTGAGTTTGGCGGTAGAATGACATCTTCTGTGAGGATAACTTCTCGAATTGAAGCTTCACTACTCCGTGGTAATCTCATTACGATCTCTTCATTATTGGTTCGTAGTACCCGTTGTGGAAGATCTAGTACAAACTTCTGATTTTCCATAATGTCTAGGCCAAGAATAACTTCGTCCAGGATGTCGGCAACAAACACGACGTGGATAAACGTTGTTGTTCCTAGGGTTATTCTGGCTTCATGTATGCCTTTAACTGGTATAACTTCTCCATTAGCAGTTTCCAAAAGGTAATTCTTCTCAGGGCGGAATATTTTACAATGAGCTACGATGTTCGGCTTCACGATGGTATGTGTAGAACCAGTATCTAGTACCATCTCACATTCCCGACCGCATACATTTCCAGGTACTACCAAGCTGGAGCCATTGTTCTGCAGCCGGGATACTCTAATAGTTGTTGTTGGTGGGGCTTGGTAGCACCTAGCCAGCTTTCGCCCCTTGAAGCTGTGAGTTTTCCGGACTACTAGTAGGGGCATTGAATCTGGTACAATTTCTCTGTAGATGCCCCTCTTTACCACACTTCCAACAGCGGATAGTATTTCTTCTTCTAAATGTCATACTGTTGTCTTCTTCTGTTTGCTTCTTAAGGAAAATTTCTTGCAACTCCTTCATTACTCTTGCAAAATCTTTATTTGAATTGTCTTCTTCTGGTACAAAGTTTATTCTTCTTATTCTTGTCTGACTCCTAGACGTTTGTTTGGCTGTTTCTGAACTGAAGCGCGTAGGCAAGAGCTTCTGATATTTTCTTCAATCTGGCCATTCTTAAAGCCTGATTCATGTCTGGATCGCGTAGACCTTCAATGAAACTACCCACGGCTAGTTCTTGTTTTATTTCTTCTGGGTATGTTGGATATGTCAGATTAATCAAACGTACGATGTCAGCTTCGTATTCCTGAAGGCTTTCGTTATATTTTTGTCTTCGTCCCTGCAGCTGCGCCTTATAAACTTCCTGCAAATGTGTCTCGCCATATCTCATTTCTAGGAACATTACAATTGATTGATAGTCGCCTTGTTTCTCTTCAGGAATATTTCTTAATACCTCCATGGCCTCACCTCGTAGAGCAAGCACTAGTGCGCGTGCCTTTTCTGGTAAACTCCAATTATTGCCGTTCGCAGCAGCTTCAAATTGTCTAAGGTACGTAACCCACGGTACCTTTCCGTCAAACGTTGGTGGTTTCATAACAGTTGCTGGAGTACCACATCCTGGAACGACACCTGTACTGGCTATATTTTGAATTTGCCGGTGTAATTGCTGCACTTCTTGTTGCATTTGACCTTGAACTAACTGCACAGTCTGTTGTATTTCTTCTATATCTTCTTTGACATCTTCTTTTGTAAGTTTTAATTCAAGCAACATTTCCTTTCTCATCTCATCTTGGCATTGATGAAATTCTCCCCTCAGGTGTTCTCGAATCTTCACTATCTTCTCTTTTATCTCTTGCTTCATTTGTTCTTGTCCTTTTTTTATGTCATTTTGAATTTTCTCGATTTGTTGTCTCGTTTCTGCTTGACTGATTTTGATTTCCCGCTTCATTTCTTTTTGATTTTTCTTCATTTCTTCTAAATTGGTCTTCATTTCATTTTTAATGTCTTCTTGGCTTGTTTGCATTTCTTTCTTTAGGTCTTCTTTCAGGGATTCTTGACTGGTCTGCATTTCTTTCTTTAGGTCTTCTTTCAGGGATTCTTGGCTCATATTCATTAATTTAAAGTCTTCTTTCAGGGATTCTTGGCTCGTATTCATTAATTTTAAGTCTTCTTTCAGGGATTCTTGGCTCGTCTTCATTACTTTTAGATCTTCTTTTAAGTCTTCTTGTTTTTCCATCATTAGCTTAATTAGAGCACTAATTTCCTCCATAACGGCTGTTTGTTGTCTGGTCTCAACTGGCATTCAAATTTTCTTCTTGACTACTTCGTCTTCCTTGGGTAATTCCGTTCCGCTTCTGACACCAAATGTTCCAAAACACCTCGTATAAAAACACGTGTCTTCGTTTTTATACCTTTATTAACAATGGAACGTAACTATGGTTACAACAACGACAAAATCTACTCTTGTCAATGTCTCGAAGTTTACAACACAAAAGTCGAATTTATACTGACCAATTCGAAGTTTCCCGTCGCCCTTTTATAGTATGGTGGAAGAGTAAAGAATGATCTAGAATATTCGAGAAATATCGTGAAAATTCCATAGTACATGATGGCATAAAAGTTATTAATAGATAATTCGGGCGTTTTCGGAAACCTTCGAAAGTGATGAAAGAACTTGGAAAAATTAAGGTAAATTATTTAAATAAATTAACAAACTAAATTAAATGATCCTAACTCTCTAAAATTCTATAACCTACAACACATTTTTGAAAGTCTGTAACAATATTTTAAATTTGTAAAAGGTTAAACCGCACCAAGGCGCTAAGGAGAGATAGACTTTTATAGTAACTAATTATGCAGCTTTTTTATATGTTAAAAACGGAACAAAAGAATAATACACTAATTGGGAATTTACAAACTAAAAATTGTACCCATTCTTTGAACGGTAGAATATTGTTAGTAGATGTCACGTTTGGATCAACCTGTAATAAAATGTCTATACCTGGTTGCACAAAACATTTTTAAAAAAGATTAAACTAATGAGGGTTTAGAATGTTTAACAAAAAGCCATTAAAAAAAACCTTGCCTAAAAACTGCTTATTAAATTGAATAATGGTATTCCGTTTTTTAGCTTAATTATGTATTAAAAAGTTTTGTGTAACTGGGGATTGAAACAGAATAATTGAAAGCCGAGTACCACAAGTTTCTAAAGAAACCCCGACGCAATCTTTTAAAGCGATGCAGATGTTGCTTTAGTAATACCCAAACCTAATTGTTTGTTTTTTTATTTGAAAGTATGTAATTTTTTAAATACTGAAAAAACACCTCATTTATTAAATTTGAAATATAGCCTTTTAAATGGCAGTGCGGCTATAAATAAAAAAATATTTTTCTCTGTTTAAGCACATACTGATTAATATCAATAACTTTAGTAACATATCTAAGTAATTTGTAAAAGCTTTGTATTTATGTTAAATAGTCTTAAAATAATAGTGGTCCTTTGGGAATCTAAAAATTGATCCGCTCCCGGTGATGGAGGAACAGAATAAATATACACATTTATATCCCATAATAAACGGTAAAAAAATTTAACAGACATTATACTAACACTTTAATAATAAAAACATAAAAGTTCACAAACAACTAAACACAATTAACTAACTTATGCTCACGTTCTATACTAACAAAAGTATGGGACTAACTGACACCTAGATGAGCATTAGGTCACCTACTAAATCGTGGGGTGTATATCCACCACGCAGTGGAAGGCACGATAGTGGTGAGAGATTTCAACGAACACGCTTAGTTTCGCATCTGGGTATTCTGATAATTTGTGGCATAACTTAGAATTATAAATAAATTTTCATACATTTTATTGTATTTTCAAAATTAAAACACCTTTTAATTTATTATATTTACTGACATTTTCAATCAATGGAACACATTTTTTTGTTGGAATTATGGTTTCTAACTTCCTAACCCAATGCAATACATTTATGTTTTATGTTTTTTTGAATTGATAATAAACTAGGTAAATATATTATGCTTAAAATAAATCAAGAAAGTTATTTAATAATAACTATTTTCAAATTAATAATTTTATTCAAGAAAGTGTTACCTACCTAGATTTATATAACAAAAAAAAACATTATTAAGGTAGTTCTACCGATACCACTAGAGTCAAATGAGTGCTTAAGGTAATTTGACTACCGTGGTATTTATATTTGGCAACGCTGCGTAAAAACAATAGAAATCATACGCAAAAATCTACTGCAGCAAGCAATCTTTAAACAAGTTATAGGTTTTAAATTGTTATGTTTATTTACTAATAAAATCTCTAAACCACCCTTATTATATCACCAAAAAATATATTTTATTGAAAAGGCAAAACAGTTACTGCAAAAAATTATAACAAATTTGTGAAACAAGGACAAGTAGCACATGAATTTAAGGATAAACATGGAAAGTTTCTATTGACTAACCTGTCAACTAACGTAAATATTGATACATCGGATTATTGTCGCCGAATTGTTCATTTAAAAACACTCGGAAAAAATATGTTTGCTAATTATTTGGGATATTTATTATCACTCATTGGATCTTGTAACCAAAAAACGTATTGTACTGGCATCAATTTTTTATGACACATATACCGTATTTGATAAACTTTTTTGGGCGCAGCATCACCTTTTGGCGGCGTTGCCACATGTCAGTCACATAGCATATTTTTCTTAATTATTTATTAATTACTCTTATCACAAGCTCTGAAGGTCGAATTTTGATTAGCCAAAATGTTCAGAATTGTTTTTTCTTTCGTTGATACAACTTTCATTGAAATCTAACCATCAGTTTTTGTAAAGTAAAATAAAATCTGCGATTAACCATAAGAATCAATGTTAAAAGCAATTATTTTATAATATTTATAACTTTTTTCAGTTCTGGTTAGTATAATACAAAGTTTACCCATTCACATGAATTTTTTAAACAATATTGTTTGTGATAAAGTATTTTTCTGTAAAAATGGAAACTATGCTAACAGTCAAGAAAATAAAGAAGCAAACTAAAAGTTACGTATTTGCCCACAAAACTACTACTACTACTACTACTACCCAGCGGAGATGGCAAAATAAGTTAAAAAATGCGTTTTGTTTAGAAATCAAATTTTAGCTAAAAAATATAGGTTGTTGGTTTAACACAAAATGGATAAACTTGAAGGAACCAAGTCAACAATATGCAAAAAAAACAAATTTCAGATTGAACATGGTATTTAAAAGAAATGAAAAGAAAAGTAAGTATAGAAAAAGATATAGATATCTTGTAAGATTTACACTTGGATCCGCGTTGCGAGTGACGGGTTAACTGTTGTTCTCCATCGGGACTGGTAGGACTGGATGGGGCACTGCAGGGACCCGCTCGGCTTTCCCGAGAACCTAAAAAAATAGCCCAAGCCCAAAGTTAGCATTTAAAAGGTGGTTAGTGCCACCTCGTGGAAAAACTAAAATTTACCAGGGTTTTTCAATGTCTTTTGTATTAAACCTTTCTTTAATTACTTAAACCAGATGATACAATTTTGAAATCCCAAAAGCTAGAAAATCCGAAATTACTTTTTAAGCGGAATGTACTAACTTGAAATTACCTTAAACAGACAAGTGCAGAAATCTACCTACTAACTTAACACAGAAAAAGGGATAACCATTTAACCAATAATTATACAGGGTGTTCGTAAACTGTGGTTAAAAATGAACTTTTCATTAAATCCTTTCATAAAAATAAGAAAAAAGTTCATATAAATATGGATCCGCAAATGCTTCTTTCTTTAAGATACAAAACTGATTAACTTTTTTATTTCCCTAAATAAGAATATTTTACTAAAATAATTTGTTCTTAGCAACATTTTCGCAAGTTTATGCGTATAAGAAGCAGTTTAGAATCAACCGTATAACTTTTTTGCTTATTTTTACCAGAAAATTGTTGAATTGAATAACTGTTTGGAATGGCAGTTTAAGAACTTTCTGTATAACTAGGTACCCCTAGAAATATACAGGGTATTTAAAAGAAATGAAAAGAAAAGTAAGTAATCCTGTTGATATTTGGCACACAAATCGAGCTTTGCAGATTCTAAAATTTTAAGACAAAAGTACTTTTTTAAAATACCGCCAGAGGGTACTTTACCTAAAACTTAAAATTTATTTACGTCATAACTTTTTTATTTTGACATATATCGCAAAGCTGGGGGCGCCATTTTACAGACAATCAAAAACTTAAAAAAAAAGGTACTCTTTATTAAAGTCGATAAACCTCAACGTTTAGTGCCCTCTGGCGGTGTTTAAAAAAGTACTTTTGTCTTAAAATTTTAGAATCTGCAAAGCTTGATTTGTGTGCCAAATATCAACTGGATTGGTTAAAAAATAAATGCAATATGGCGAAAAAACCAAATTAAATATTGAACTTTGACGGCTTGTAACTAGAAAACGAATGACATTTTTGAAAAAAATTATATGAAGCTCTACCCTTATTTTGTCAAGTAGAATCACCCCTTAGGTTTCTTGATCGATTTTTGAATCACCCTGTATGTTTTCAAGAAATGTAATAGTAAAGGTGATATAATATTTTTAAATAATATAAATAATGATATTGAAATTTTTAATACAAGACTCCAATCAGATTTACGGGTTCACTTAGCTAAAATAAAATTCATTTTGCACCCCTTCAAGAAAGTAATTGTTTAAATAGGCTTAATACATCAGACATCGAATATAGGGTATTAGAAAAACGTACCCTGTGAATTAGACATGAAGAGATTTAATAAGGAAGTTGTTCGACGGGAAGTTTTGGCATGTGTTGGCACTGTCTGATCGCTAGGACCGTTACCTTCTCTCTTGGAGGATTTTACAGCAGTGGGGTCTGTTTCTTGACTGGGTGACATCACTGGCTCTTCCAAGTCCATTCCTAAAATATGGTGTTTATAAAAAATAAATACAAATATCCCATTTATTTTTGCATATTTCTCAAATAAAACATATTTTTCCTTATAGTCAAAATTGGATATTTCTGAATTATGTTATTTTTGAAATAAATTGTATAATGCATTCTTCGCTGCAAACCAAAAAATACTGAACTTGAAAGGCAAAAATGGGCAAACTTTTAATAGAAATTAATGATTTTTGTCACAAAGACAAAATGTTTGGCGAGAATAGGGTTCTTTAAAAATTATTGCTTGTTAAGGCAGTGGCTAGACATGTCATAAAAGTGCAAACCTGGTCTTTCAAGGCCTGTTGATTTGTTCCTTACAAATTGCTCCAACAGCTGGTCAATGGTCAAATCCACACATTGTTCCCTAAATTCCTTGTGGACCTTCCCCATTTCGTCATGAGCTCCCTCTACAACGTCGGCAAATGATTTCAAAAACTCCTTCATCTTTATTAAGTGGCTTACTTCAAGCTCTTGAAACTTTTTACACTTAGTGACATTTTCTTTTCAAAATCCACTGTTACAATACTGTATTTTTCAACAAACGCTTTATAATCTTCTTGGGCTTTTTTAGTTTTTGTTCAGATTTTTCCAAATCCTTCACGGAAGCATTTTCTTTTTTTAATCTTTCTAGTTCTAAAAATCTTTGATTATAGACATCTTTCGATTTTTGTACATTTAGTGTTACATTTTGCATAGCTTGAACTACTTCTAACGTGCCAGATTCTTCTTCTTTTACCTTAAATAGCACCATTCTTACAAGTAGGTAAACAAAAAATTTAGATAAGGGGCCATCCATAGCTTACGTCACACGAATTTTAGAACTTTTAGACCCCTCCCCCCTACTTGTCACAGGTTATCACATTTTAGAACTCCGTCTCCCCTAATGTGACATCACACATTTTTCAAATTTATGCATAAACCTATTTAAACTTTTACAAGAAAACTTTTCCAGGTGCGCCTCGCCGATTTTGATGAAACTGCAATACGATGTAGTACATCAAAAATAAGAGACAAGTATTTTTTATTGACCTATAAACACTTTTAAGGAGTAAAGTGCACCACCAAAATCCACCCTTAAAATTAGTGAAAAATAAATAGAGGTTGATAGAATTTTCGATAAATAAAATTATGGTTTGATTTCGTTAAGTTATCTCAATTCGTTCTCAGGATATAAAAAAACAATTTGAGGGTGGATTTCAGGGGTGCATTTCACCCCTTAAAAGTGTTTAATGGCCGATAAAAATAATACGTATCTCTTATTTTTGATGTACTACAACGTATTGCAGCTACACATGTAGGGGTGGCAACGATATATCGATTATGTTCAAATATCGATATATCGGAAATCAAATATCGATAATCTTTATCAATATCGAATATTTTCGATATTTGTGGTAGATGAGACAAAATTAAAAAGCGTTTTTTCACGTGAAAAATGTTGTACAGTGAAATTTAAAAAACCTAAAAATTTCAAGGTAATTTTTACTATTATGCCATATTTATTTACCCACTACCTATTAAGACAGAACAAAAAATAAAAAAATTGTAATATAAGAAAATATATCGATATTTTTTTTCTCTCTCAAATATCGATACATGGTTCTTCGATATATCTCTTAATCAATATAAGCAAAAACGATATTTATCGATATTGATATATCGATGTTTTTTTGTAATCTGACATGCCTAGACACATGGGATAGTTTCCTTGTCAGTGTCAGATCAAGTTCTATTTTGTAATGAAGCAAAAAGTAAATTTTGCTACCTGTTGACTGTTGGCAAATAAAAAATTTGATGGCACAAAGGAAAGGTCTTTACGTTCAAATGCTTGTTGCGTGAGAGATAATCTCATACCGAAAGTGCTAAGTTAATTATAAAAAAATGTAAAATAGGTTCAAACATTTTAAAAGTTTTTTGTTCAGATATAAATTTCGTGTTTTGGTATTTTAAATTTTAACAGGTGACGTCACAACGCTTTAGATTCCACCTGCCCCTTGTCACACTATGTCACATTAGGATGATACCCTTACCCTCCATTTACGAGTGACGTGATTTATGGATGGCCCCTTACAGATATGAACAATATTCGTAGAACATATCAAAATCTACAGAATTATACTGCCGCAAATTGTAACATTTTCTGGTACTGAAATTTTTTCCTAATTAATAAAAAACGGTTTCAAACACCCTACAAACCTTTATTAATAAAAATGCGAAAAATTTAATAACTTTTTACTTATACAAAGTGATTTACACGGATAAAGTAAGACGTTAATAAATAAAATAAACAATTAGGCTGCGTAAAGTTGTCTGTAATGCAATGTGCAACGCAACAAAGGGTCTTAATGTCGTTGCTGCAACATTCTCTGCGAATAGGCTTATCCGCATTTTAAACGAACTTGTAGACCAACGAGGTTGTAGTTCACGATCTTCTTTTATTTTAACATATTACTTAGTAGAAAAGAAAAACAAAAGATGTCGTGGCTGGTACAAAACTCTGCTATTTGATAAAAAATCGGTTTTACACAATTGATTTCTCTTTATAACATTCAATTAATTAAATAATTTTTTTCGTCTCACTTTTAAACTTTTAACGATTTCCACTGATTCTTGCAACAACACCCAAACACGCAGTGAACAGAGCTTTGATCTTCGAAGCCACAAGTCGCCCGTTCGATTCCCAGCGGGGAGAGACAATTAGGTAGTAGTTATTTAAAAATAACGTCTGTGGTGGAACTACTGCGTTGTCTAAAAGGTGCTGTGAAATTCAACAACTGCATACTTCAGTGCTTGGAGAATGTTGACGGAACAGGGGAAACGATGGGTTAAACATCTGATAATCCGATACACACAGTACTCCGGTATTTAGGCATGGACCCTCTTCAGATGTTAAAAAAACGGATACTGCGAACCCCCAACGAATGCCTTTGTGTTCGCGCAAAAACCGACACCTGTATGGATTCCGACGAACATTCCAGCGCGCATTACGCGCAACCGACCAAACGTGCGAATCTTGTTGCGTTGCATGTTGCATGGCAGGTTGCATTACACCCGTTTGTACACGGCTTTAAAACTAGAAACTGATCATAGCGAAATGTCGCTGCGTTTGCTGATGGTGAAGTTGTGTTGCGGCTACGTATTTTTTCTCGCACCTGAATGATTAGTTTTTATGTATACATTTGTCAAGTTAAAAAGCTGCCCCCTTAATATGTCAGCCCCTATGGAAAGAAAAACTCGAAAACAAGTAAACTTTGTTTTTAGGGAGATACTTTATACGCTCGTTTTCAATCAAATTATATAAACCTTCTACAAATAATAACAGCAACCCCTAAAATTGTTAATTAATTGTAAATGTTTAAAAAATACAGTTTACAATAGATTTACTATTTATTTTTTACAAACTTTTGATTGTATATATACCCAACTATCATACACCCAAAGATTACGTTAAATTAAAAATATGGTTTGAAAACAACAGTTTCCCAATTTTAATTACATATCTTCCTAATAACTTCTGAAAAACCTTGTACTTTAACCAAATTCCACCATTATTTAATTATTACAAGATTACAAAACCATTAATTTTACCACTATTACGTGAATATTTACGTCAATTAAACACTTTTCAAAAATGTTTTAGTACCTGCTAGCAAACATTTTTTGTCAAGACGTAAAACTTAATCCAGACGTAACACATAATAAAACCTTTAATAAACTTTTTATTACGATCATTTAAATAAACTTATCCTAAAAAAAACAAAATATAGTGCGATACTTTGAAAAGGTACCATTCCTAATATCAACCTTTAAGAAAAATTTTAAAAAATCGTAAAACATGTAAACTTAGTGGTAAGTGGGCACTTTATAATATGCTTGTTTTGGATCGGATTGTCTCTCTCTCTATTTTTTATCTTGGTTTTGGTCCCTTCAGGTCCAATCCACCACTCTCCCCCTTCCAGCCTATGCTTCCCAGGGCTTTGTCGGCGGAAAATCTGGATAATCGAGCTAGTAGGTCCCAGAAAGTCCAAAAAGAAAACCAACAATTCAACAATCGATGCAATGCATAAATTGTCGGCTGTCAAACCAAGATCTGCTATTGGTGTTACGTATAACCTTCACCTTCACTACTGACAGTTCCCATGGCACGCCCATCTATTTCCCGCCATTTGAGAAATACCTCGTGTTCACCACCAAACAGGATACCATCAGCTTATAGGAATCTTCGCTCACAGCGCTTAAATCCAGAAGAAAGATGCCGTCAATTTAGCGTGAATCTTTCCTTGATCCCCAAAGGTAAAACCGTTCGTACGACACCTCTAGCCGCCACTCCGGGAAGAACTTTGTAGTCCTCTACGCACGTCCGCACTGTCCGGAGGTCAAACAAAGAGTGTGGATCGGATTGTATTAATTTTTCTAATAGGAAGTGATGTTGATTGATGCCTTGTTTTAAAGGCCATTTAATTGCCTTTTTAAAGACGCAATGGTAGGCTATAAAGTTTGACGCATAGTGGCTTTGGCAGGTACCAGGTACCAAAGGTTTATGAGTTGAAACTTAACTTTCGTTATTTTGTAAAAGCTGAATTTTATATATGTTACTTGGGTATTAAAAGATTAAATAACATAACACATAGGCAATGTGAGGAAAAAAGACAATCTAACTAAATACCAGCATGTAAACAGGCGTGCCTAATACTGCACGGGTCGGCTAGTTAAAAATAAGTATATAGTGCCCCCTTAGAAACCAAGTTTACGGGTTTTTGATACCTGGATTTTTTAAAATAAAATAATTCTTTCTTTTTTGACATGAATTAAAACCAACAAATTCTTAAACCAAACTGCTTTGTTCTTTCAACAAAACTCAGATTCTCATAACAACTTGGCAACAGGGCAAATTTGCAGGTTAGTGACGTACAACGGATTTAGTTTTAGATAAAGTATACGTCTGTATGGGTGTAAAATTTTGACACCATGTCAATACCTGAAAATTACTTGTATACCTAACTTACCGATTTATGTTTTTATGTAAGTCTTCCGCATATTTTCCTACTTCTTTAACTAATTCCGATAATTTTTGCATCGTCTGAAGATGCAAAGCAGACAATTTTTCGGCTGAAGCCTTCAAAACTTGCCATAGTGGTGCAAAAGTGCCTTGCGAACAACAACTACTGGCTTGTTTTGCTAATTTACTAAGAAGTTTGGAATTGTTCTCTTCTATATTGGATCTATAAGAAATTAACAGAAAATATACAGGGTGGTCCATAAGTAATGGGCCAAAATACAACTGAAAAATGAACAAAATTGCACATTTGGAAGTAATTTTTAAATCTAAACATCTTTTCCTTATAACAATTTGCGATATTAGCTAAAATACAGGTACTTTACTCTTGAGCAAAAATTACATTTTTGGCCAAACCTCGTACATTACTGACACAATTTGATATATGATGATTGCATTTTAGGTTTTGGACCATGCAGAACTTTTTATAAAGAATAACTTTTTTCGTAAAATTAATAATAAAAAAGTTTCCCATATGCCGCCAGCTTACCTAGAAAAAAGGTTTGCTATGTTCATTTTGCTACATGGTTTTTATGGCTATAACATGACAACTGATAAAAAATATATTTCCGAAGACTCTATTGTAAAAATTGTTTATAGAACTCACTTTTTTGTAAATCACAGCAGCTTTTTAAATGTGTTTGTAACAGGGATATTTCAAAAATGCTTCAAATAGTTTTTTTAATAATACAACATAAAAACAACAACTCAATATTAGTGAAATTATAATACAATTGGTAACTTTAAAACACCCTTCAGTCCACCATATAATTGCTTAAATAGCTGTATACTAGCTAAATGTATGAAACACATGTATACAAATAACCAACCACTTATTATTATTCAATGTTAGTAGTTGCACGTTCGATGTCAAGCGGTCAATGTCCTCCATCGTTTCTTTACGCAATAAAAAATAAAATGAGATAGAAATTCCTAAAATTACTTTGATACTACAAAATATCACTATAAGGAATTATCAAAAAAAAACATCAGGAGTTGTCTACTGACTCAGGTCAATTAACCAATATGCGACGCGACCAAATTTAAGGTTAATTTGTAACTATACAGGCTGTATTCATTTTATTCATTTTAATATAGCAATGACAAAGAGTAAAGTTTGATAAATTAACATTGATACTTATTTATGGAGGGTAAAACAACTTTTGGAAAGAAAAATATCTGACATAACTATTACTAGTAATCGTCTTATTTTAGCCTCGGGAATTTGTGGTAGAATTTTTCGATACCCTTCAGAGACACCTACATACACACCCATATATATATATATATATATATATATATATATATATATATATATATATATATATATATATATATATATATATATATATATTATATATATTTTATCTTTGGACAATCCACGAAGGCTGAAAGCCTTAATACTAATGTACCGTGGATGTCTTAAGCAGGGTAAGAGGAAGTTTGTTAACACGGGACTTAAAAACTTGAAGATTTGGGGGAAGGAAAGACCTCCGCTGGCAGTAGGTTCCACAGTCTAGAAACTCTAGGGATAAAAGAACGAACGAAATGGGAAGTTCGGGGCCTGTCCAATTGAACCGTATAGGGATGCATACGCGCGGCACCACGAGTTTCTCTGTTGGGAGCTGCAAGAGGAGGGACTATACTGGATAATTCGTCGGAGCAGAAGCCGTAAAAGTATCTATAGAAGAGCGATAGATCTCCCACAGCTCGACGATGGGCAAGAGAAGGAAGTCTTTGAGTAAGTAAAGGATCATTAATAAGACGAACAGCCCTTCTTTGAATGGCATCAAGAATGCTGAGGGTTGTAGGAGATGCCATTTCCCAGACATGAGAACAATATTCCAGAGAGGGTCGAATTTGGGACACATACAAAGTGTATAAATTGGAAGGAGAAAAATACTTTTGGCTCGGAAACGGAATCCAAGCTTTTTAGCCGCGGTGGCTATAGATACAATGTGTTAATGCCAGTTAAGGTTATTCTCAAATGTGACGCCCACAAGGTTAAATGTGTCCCCGCTCTGCAAAACCTGGCCACTCATAAGCAAAGGATGAGTGTTTGATGATTTTTTTCGCGACAAGGAACATGATTGTGTTTTGGATGCATTTAATTGAACGAGATTTTTGGCGCCCCAATCCAATATCAAATTGAGATCATGTGAAAGAAATATCTGCATCGCCCTGCGTCTGCTTTCCAAGTCGGGTTGAGAGATTGGTTTGGGAACCTGAAAAGTGGAGTAAAGGGTACTATCGTCAGCATAACTATACATGGGATTGGTTGTGGAAGAAAGAAGATCGTTGATGTGAAGAAGAAACAAAGTTGGTGCTAGTACTGAACCCGGAGGCACTCCAGCATTAATTTCGTGAAAGCTTGAAGAGTGGCCATCAACAATGACTGATATACGTCGATTAGAAAGATAACTGGAGAGCCGTAGGAGGGAAGTTTATTAAGAAGTGCGTCATGCCAGACTTGGTCGAAAGCTTTAGATATATCAAGAGCAACGATCTGGGACTCAAGAGACTTGTTCCAGTTGTGTGAAACGAAGGAAAGATCTGCTGTAGATCTCTTGTGACGAAATCCGTATTGCCTGTCATGTAAAATTTTATGTTTTTCTAAATACCTAAGAATTTGCGAGTTAATGGATTTCTCCATTACTTTACAAAGCATTGAGAGGAGTGAAATGGGTCTATAGTTGGGTGGAAGAGATTTAGAGAGAAGAGATTAGATATTGGGATGGGTTCTAACCAACAATAAACCTAGCATCGAACGAACTCAGTAAAAAGTTTAAAACTTTTAGGAAAATTGCGTTATTAATAAATAATAGGGTGAATTCATAAAAACGGGACACACTATAAAGGCTGTTGCAAATTCGAGGGCCACCACCAGGATCTCGGAAACGGTAAGAGATACAAGGTCGGTTAAATTAGGCAAAGCTGCGCATTTTTATCCCCTTTTGGTAAACTGTTTACCACATTTTTGAAACGCGACCATAAGCTCAGTTCACGTTCTGGCGTCTTGTTAAGATTTTATTTTATTGGATTAAAATAATTTCGACCGGAAGCTTCTGAACCTTTGTTTGGAGTTTGAAACCTTTTCTGTATTGTAAGTAATTTTATATTTAATATTTAATTAATTTATTTCTTTAAAGGTAATCTTAACTTTTATTATATTATGCAAGGACAGAATTGTTTTTCATAGTATATAAAAGTTTTAATTTTAATAAAATGTTAAATAAACTTTTTTATTCTGAAAAAAGCTAAAAGTTATTTTGTTTAATTTTTAAACAAGCAGCTACGTTTCTCTTATCCATGTTTTAACCAGTAGTTACAAAACAAAGCTAGTTATTGTGGAGTATATTGAATATAGTCATTACGCAAATATATTGCACTGTTTGGGAACGACTAGCAATATTATTGTACCATATTTTGCACAAAAATATTGATCGTCTGTGGTCTCCTTTAAGCATAAAAATGCACAACTTTAATTTTACCGACCTTATATCTCTTACCGTTTTCGAGATCGTTATGGTGGCCCCTCGAATTTGTGACAGCCTATTTAGTGCCCCGTTTTTCATGAATACATCCGATTATCTCAGTTATTAATACCGCGATTTTCTTAAAAATTTGGTAGTAATTGTATCGAGGGTGTCTCACTAGTTAAAATTTTGTACACCTATTCCCAAAGTTCCCGAAAATTCTCAAATTTTTGAAACATTTCTCTAAAAAAGTTTTTAGAAAATCCTATTTCTGTAAATTCCCGTAAATTCCTGAAAATTCCCATAAATTCCTGAAAATTCCCGTAAATCCCTGAAAATTCCGGACGATTTATACACCTATTCACGATGTGATTGAGTCCGTTCTCTTGTGCTCGAGAATTAAGACCCTGGGGTGTTTCACTAGTTAACATTTTGTACACCTAATTCCGTAAATCCCAAAAATTCTCTAAAAAGACAATTTCTAGAAAATCCTGAAAATCCTATTTCTGTAAATTCCAGAAAATTCCCAACGATTTATACACCTCTTCCCGACCCCTCGAATTGTATACTGCGAAAAGCACAGTGGCACAGGCACAGTGAACAATTTTATTTACCATTGGCGTATGGTGTTTGAAAGGGGGTGAAAGACGTTTTTTTTCAAATCAGATTTAAAATAAGCATTCCAAAAATTCCATATTTGCTTTTCTAAAAATGTAAAAAGCTGTAAAAATCATAAACAGAATAGTTTTAAAGAATTTTATGTAGAATTCAGTGGCGTACCTATATTTTTTCGTGCTTGGAAACTAAAATAAAAATAATCCCTTTATTTCAAAAGAATTTAATAATATATTAATTTTTTTAGTAAACTTTTATAATATATTAAAGGTGTAATTTCAAAAACATATCGTCTGTTTAAAGGTAAAACTCACTAGGGTCAAGTGGGGTAAATATGAGACAATTGTTAAAACTTGATAAAAAAAAATATTAAATATTGACTAAACTTTTTCATTTAGGTGTTAGAACATGTTAGAGGTGATTTCCTATCATGTTGGAGGTTTAAATTTGGTTTTTTAGTAACCAAACAGGGTGATTTATGGTTAAAATTGAGAATTTTTTTTAATATTTTTATTTCTTAGAGGTGTCTCATTTTTTTACCAAAGAATCAATGTCTCATTTGTACCCCACTTTATACAAAATTTATGATGAAAAAGAAAAGATTAACCATCTTTTTATGTGTAATATTTTAATCAACAGTAAGTTCCTACTTGGTGACTTTTACTTTTGAACCGCCGATATATTAGACAAATATCTCTTATTCTGGAAAAAAGCCTAATAATTTCTTGGGTAATTTTCTAGAAACCTGCGGCAACTCCGATTTTGACGAAATTTGGTATATACGGGGTTTTGGGGTGCTGATCACGAATCTGAAAGATTTTCTGGCGGAAACGTTTCGTTCTCGAGATATTCATCATCAAAGTTCAAATTTGAACTAAGCTAATTTTACTATGTTTCCCCCTTCTATATGCACACAATTCTTGATTTAAAGCTAAAGTGTCACACAATATTTGATTTTCACCTTTTTAAACTCCGTTTTTCTACGTTTTTACATTATTTTTGC
This sequence comes from Listronotus bonariensis, assembly GCA_014170235.1. Taxonomy (NCBI): domain Eukaryota; kingdom Metazoa; phylum Arthropoda; class Insecta; order Coleoptera; family Curculionidae; genus Listronotus; species Listronotus bonariensis. The sequence goes on along the minus strand of JACEGR010000046.1, from coordinate 529,203 downwards.
ATTAAATTGCGTAGCTTTTCTTTTATAATGCGGCAACCATACATACCCATAGGGCTTCATGGCACACTGGGATTGAAATGATTCAAAGTATAGCTATACAATTTAATGCAAAAATAATGTAAAATACGTAAAAAAACGGGTTTTAAAAGATGAAAATCAAATATTGTGTGCCACTTTAGCTTTAAATTAAGAATTGTGTGCAAAAAGAAGGGGGAATATTGTGAAAATAGGATTAGTTTAAATTTCAAGTCTGATGATAAATATCTCAAGAACAAAATGTTTCCGCCAAAAATTCTTCCAGATTCGTGAACAGCGCCCCAAACCCCTGTATACCAAATTTCGTCAAAATCGGAGTTGCCGCAGGTTTCTAGAAAATTACCATTTCTTGTTTTACTCTTTCTTTGAAAAAAAAATCTTAGATTAATAATCAGCGCCCCAAAAACATGCATACTTACCTATACCAAAATTCATCAAAATCGGAATTGCAGTAACTTTCTAGAAAATTACCTTTTTCAGATACATACAACAAATATTAAGAATTAAATAATTAACTACTTAGAATGTTATTGGCTACCAATAAAAGGATTCATTTAACCTTTAATAAGAAGTTAACTGAAATACCAAGATATGTGTATAAGGTTAACTAGTCAATGGCTTGTGTAATTAAATAAATTACTATAAATACACCTACCTTTCCTTAAGAAACTCCGCAAAATCCTTGCTGGCATTCAGTCCAAATTTCATGTTATGGTATAAAACGTCAAACCCATTGTTTTTTTCACCCTGTATAGCAGGAAATTAAATTTAAATTGCAATTACTTAAATATCCTTTAGTGACAAGCTGACCAATAAAACATAAAAGGGGTGTTAGTTTAGGATACTCACCCAAAAATAATCGTTAAAATCAATCATCATGATAAATTAACCATGCCAGTTAAAAATGAATTATTTACTAAAAGCTAAAAAAGCACATAACACCATCAAATCAAAAAAGTAAACAAAATGTTATGGGTTAAGCAAACACGGCAAAATAACATCAACTACGAGTAATAACAGACCCGTTTCATCATAGCTGGTAATGCACTATTAAAATTGAAAATTTTTCAAATGAAAGTAAAGTTCAAAAATATTTAAAAAATAGTTTTTTCTCGCATTGATAATTCACTTTTCAGCTGGATGTTTGATAGAAAAGGGGGCGGATCCAGAGTTGAAAAATTAGTTTGACAGTTTTTATTGTAATTAAGATTTCTTTCAGAAATACAATCAAAAAGTTAGACATCTTAGACAGTTTTTACTTGCTTGTAAAAGAGGGCACTATACTCGCTGGAACAAGGAGTCTGGGTAGGCAACCACTAATGTTTGTCGGCTACGTGGACCAAGGAAGATAAACTTTTTACCAAGGAGCGCTCAATTTTTTTATATTTGTCCGAAAATGTGACATCACCTTTTGCCATAATATTTTAGTATACGGGGTTTTGGAGCGCTGATCACGAATCTGAAAGATTTTTTGGCGGAAACGTTTCGTTCTTGAGATATTCATCATCAGACTTAAAATTTAAACTAATGCTATTTTACAATATTCCTCTTCTCATCAATTCTTGATTTAAAGCTAAAGAGGCACACAATATTTGAGTTTCACCTTTTAAAACCCCGCTTTTTACGTATTTTACATTATTTTTGCATTCAATTGCATAGCTATACTTTGAATCATTTCAACCCCAGTGTGCCATGAAGCCCTATGTGTATGTATAGTTGCCGCATTATCAAAGAAAAGCCACGCAATTTAATGCAAAAATAATGTAAAAACGGGGTTTTAAAAGGGGAAAACCAAATATTTTGTGACACTTTAGCTTTAAATCAAGAATTGTGTGCAAAAAGAAGGGGGTATATAGTGAAAATAAGCTTAGTTCAAATTTGAACTTTGACGATGAATATCGCAAGAACGAAACGTTTCCGCCAAAAAGTTCTTTCAGATTCGTGATCAGCGCCCCAAAAACCCCCGTAAATCAAATTTCGTTAAAATCGGAGTTGCCGCAGGTTTCTAGAAAATTACCAAAATTATTATAAAAAAACATACAAAAAATAATATCTTATTACGAATAACGATTTAAACGTAAATTCCCTTTAAAAATATCCAAAGGTCAATGACCCCTGTTTACAGGTTTTAAAATTCTCTGTAACTGCACCAATAATAACTACTCAATTTAACTGTAAACAGTAAAACTAAACATGTACAAAAGTCCAATGACTAAAAAGCAAAAATTATCACCAAAACCTCGAAAAAGCTTCCAGTACGATTGTAAACAAAGAATTATGGAAAAGATTTACGTCACAAAATTTAGTGAACATAGGCTTAAATGGGATTGAGCGCTCCTTATTAAAAGTTTATTTTCCTTGTACGTGGACATCACGAACGAACAGTGGCGGCTCGTGGTTCTAACCGGGGACTCGTATTTTTAATACCCTATTATTTAAAACTGAGTCAAACAATTTTAAGTGTTAATTGTATGCTTAGTTTTTGCATATACATATAAATAATACTTTTAAAGCTTTATTAATATTTGCTGAAATTGTAAGTTTAGCAATTTTTAAAAAACCTTTAGAAAAAAGTAAAATTTATATGAAGTATCCTAATATAAATTAAGAATCCCAGAATAAAATAAAACACCTAATTACAAATGATTCTTTTATTGTTTATGTTAAAAAACGTTTTATAATTATCAACAACAGAGCAAACCAAATAAAAATGGCAGATGAGATTTGGACCTACAAGAACCAACTAACAAAGAGCACATAATAATGTACAGTAACATTAAATAATATGAAATCATATTAAATACAAATGTTTGACATTTTTACTCTCAGCTGCCATATCTCTTGGACTTGCTTAAAAACTATGTAAAAATGGGTCCACATTTAATTCATTCTGAAGGCGATGCCGTCAAGTACACAAAAAATGATAAAGTATTCAAACCCCTTTGTGAACAATGATTTATTCGCAGCAAAAATATTCAACTTGACGAGTTTCTAGTACCACGCGCCACCGGTTTTATAGTAGGACAGAGGCGAAATAAGAGGATGTTTTTAAGTACGTGATACGTGTTTTAGCAATGTTTTTTTATTATTTATCTAAAAATATGTAATCAGGCTCTGTCTGAGGCTATGTGCTTTCGAAAAGGTTTGTTTACTTTATCATTTTTCGTGTACTTTGCTTTAAGAATGAATTAATTGTGGACCCATCTATTCTGAATGGTATTTTACAATGATACAGGATGCACTTAAAAATAAAGTTTTTCCTTATAATTACACTCACTCAACAAAAGAAAATAAATAAAAACTTTAATAAATTAGTGTTTTTCGCTGGTTTTGCCAATTTTTCATAAGTGCTCTTGCTATTGTACCACAGAGCCAAAGGAATAAATAGAGAAGGACAAGTCATGAAAGCAAATGCAAGCCAATCCCAGTAGTGAGCAGAGAATTTTTGTCAAAGTCACGGAATGCGACTATTCCCCCTTCACCAGGTTCACTGCTGTAAGATACCTGGATCTGAAAACAAAAACATTATTTAAAAAATGCTTTAATAGATATTACTAAAACTAAAGCATAGCATCTGTATTTTGTGCTGGATTTAGTGTTTAATAACATCATATCAGAATACAGACATTTTATTACATCAGTCAGTGGAAATAAAAATGAATTTATACCAGCCATATCCTCACTGTATGAAAAAAGTTCTGTATTAATTAAAATCTTGTACAGTAATTTCTTATGGTAGGTATATTGCTCATTTATATTAAAACAAGAGATGTCCACTTGTTTTTTTCTCAATTATTTTCTCAGGGCCACTGTAATTTGTAAAATTATAATGGCCTGTAAAATTGGCTGTTTTAAGAAGAAATGAAGGAATCCAACATTATGTGAAAAGAGAAGTTTAATAATTAAAATAAATTGATAAAGCAGTCCAGGTTAAACTTGTAAATAACATTTTATATCTCAATTTATATAAAGGTTTCATTAAATATTTGTTGAAGACAATTAAAATTCTTATAGTTATTTATGGGAGTCGTTCATAAGTACTCTTGGTGTGCCCTGATTTAAAAAAAAAAAAAAAGTGTGAACAAAACTTTTTAACTTTTTAATTAGCCTCTCATATACTGTTACTTTTTTAGTTGTAAGTTAAATTAAAGATACTTTCAAGATTACTGTATTAATTAAAACGAAACCAATTAGAAACTGATACAATTCACTGTTATTAATTTACCTTGGCATTGGGAGCATCAGAAACTTTATAGGTAACTTCTGAACTTGTGAAGTTGAAGTAACCAAATTTCTTAGGCCTGACTACAACAACATGGGTGAAATTGGATTCTGGTGGTATTCTCGCAAACTGGGATGATAGGTGTCCACCAACAATTTCAAAGGCCTCTGTGCTAAAACCATGGTCTACAAGTTGAACATTTACAGCTGGTGCCTCTTCCTATATTGTGCAGGGAATATCTCACTTCAATGTCTTTTCCTTCCACTAAATATTTATTTAAAATCTGTTTGGAAACCAAAGCCTAGCTCCCTGGACCTCCTCTGGTTTTTCTTCAGCGCAGTATGCTAAAGTGGCAACAGCCAAAGGACCGCAATTTGTTTTAACATTTTTTCTGTAAAAAAAAAAGGACTTTTGGTTAAATGATAGTTTTTTAAAAAATAAGATCAATTAGCTAAGTAACGGTGTTTAGTTTCACACAAGTTTAAGTAATAAAAAATAGGTTTTTCTCTCACCTTTCTGCTTAACAGACTGTTTAGAAAGTAAAAGACCGACCAACTCAACCAAGAAAATACTCACAAATCGCCGACGAAACGGCCAGCAAGCCACGTTACGTCAAAATATTAGTGACGTGACGATTTTTACTGGCAGTGAGTAAGTTTCGCAGTATTGGGCATTTAACTAATATGAGAACTTAACGTTCCGACCAAGTACTTGAGCCGTGTTTATAAATAAACGTTTTATTTTAGTATTGTAACTTGATAGTATTAGTATTAACATTTTACTTGAAACTAGAAGGTGTTAACATTGTTATCGCAATTAATATTCTTTCCTCTTTTAGTATTAAGCTACATTTACAATCCATTCTAAAATTTCGAATTAACATTTTAAAAATTGGTTAGATTTTACTTATCAAATTAGAAGATGACAAGAGAAGTTTAACAAATTGTTTAAATGGCAATTTGAAACTTTAGAATTGGTTGTATAATAGATGCATAATCATCGTAATGTTTGTTTGTTATACAGAAATAGGTTTTAATATTTTAACACTTTTTGTGAATAAACCGTTTGGCACCTTTGTTATTGTATTCTGGTGTAAACTAGTCCTTGTGACAGTTTTGTTACCAATCAAGTTACACGGCCCTGTGCTTTTACTGTCGTCTCTTTAAGCGCGTTTGATGTAAAGATTGTAAAGTCGAATATGGAACTTTTGTTCACTTCTACGGAGATGGACAAAAGAAAGGTTACTCGATCCCATTAAAGTCCCTATAGTTGTAAAATGTAACTGCCATCTTCTCAGCATTGCTTTGTTTATAATTTTCGCACTGGAAGATTTTTTGTGTTTTTGTTATTATTTTTCGCTTGTTACTTATTGGAACGTTTCTATTAGTTTATAGTTAAATTAAATTTTTAATGATACTTAATTCTTTATTTAAATCTTAGAAGTACAGTCGACCAGATAAGAAGAATATCTTTTTTGTTATAGTGAGGTTGTTTATGTCATGTTTGTTGAAGAACAGGGCAGCCGAGAGCCGTGCCGGGCCACGTACGAGTAAGTGACGGCCCCCCTTAACAATAAAAAGGGTCCTCACCTCCATTCTTATGTCCATTGCTCCATTTACGGTTTTCATTCGCGCGCGCGGGCTCCCCATCAGTCCGGGCCCCGTTAATTTGTAACGCCCTTTCATCGGCCCTGTTGAAGAATAAATGTTAAGTCTAGTTTTTCTAATTTTATTCATCATGTATTATATGCGAACTGTATTTTAAATTTTGTAATTGTTATTTGATGCTAAATATAGAACTTATTATTAATAAAAAATATTATAGATTATACATGGTGCCAAAGCCTTTGGAAATTCAGAATTCTATTCGGAACTTGTTTAGGCAACGGGTTAAATTGGAGTTAAATCTAAGGAAGATAAAGTTTTTTATAAGGAGCGCTAAATTCTTTATATTTGTCCGAAAATATAGATTATGTTTGTGACGTCACCTTTTTGCCATAATATTTTTTATCTGACCAAATAAACCAATACTTGAATCCCATAAAATAAAATCACTAAAAAACATAAAAAAATTGTATCTTACCCTTAATAACAATTTAAACGTAAATTCCCCGTAAAAATTATCCAAAGGTGAGTGACCCCTGTTTACAAGTTTTAAAATTTTTTGTAACTGCAGTACTAATAACTAATCAATTTAACTATAAACAGTAAAAACTAAACATATATGAAAGTCCAATGACTAAAAAGCAAAAAAACAACACCAAAACCTCGAAAAAAACCTTCCAGTACGATTGTAAACAAAGAATTACGGGAAAAGATTACGTCACAAAATTTAGCGAACATAAGCTTAAATGAGATGAGCGCTCCTTATTTAAAAGTTTATTTTCCTTGAGCTAAATCGGGTTAAAAACAGCAATCTGGCAACGGCGAAGAAGTTCAACGCACGTCGTCAACACATTCAGTTGTCAAAGTTTTGGTTTATGGAAAAATAAATTTAATAATCTTTGATATTAAAAATAAGATAATGATTTAACTGGATTAGGTTTGATAAGGAACAAGTAAGTTGTGTTAAAACAGAAAGAGATCATATTTTATTAATTGTGGCTTTCCTATAGATGTAAATTGTTAAAAGATGGTTCAGCACAGACCCTATGCAGTAATTACCGAGGACGATACTTGTTTAACAATAAGAAAAACCATACAGTTATTACCAATGCTTACGAAGGAATTCCTGAGACTTTTATTCTGAATATCATATGTTGGGTTCTGTTGTTACTGCTATTTGCCATTCTAAGAAACAGAGCGTGGGACTATGGAAGACTTGCTTTAGTTCATACTGAAAAATGGACACAGTTGTTTTACAAAAATACAGATGATGCTGTAGCTGTTGAAGAATCAAGTGCTGATATTTCTTTGTTGCCCGATACAGGTTGTTTGTGGTTTCCTTCTATATTTAAAATAACGAAAACCAAAATATATGCAAGATGTGGGCCAGATGCATTACACTATCTTTCCTTTCAAAAACATTTACTTATAGTGTTTACCATCATCACAGTTTTTTCTATATGTGTTATATTGCCTGTGAATTTTCAAGGAACACTTGAAGGTATGTAATAATTAAAATTTTTCTTTTAGTAAGCAAATTATGTACCTACCTACTTCATTTTTTCAAAAAAAAAAAAAGGGAAAATTACTACTTATTTAACAGTTTAAAACCAAATAATAATTTAAAGGACTAAGGTGACATTCTACAAATTAAAAAGGATTCTTTTTGTTTGGTTTCCAGTTTGTAACATTCGAATTTCTGAAATTGGTTTGATTATAAAATGTGGTTTGTTGAAATTTTGGTATCTTCTTTTTACCACTATCAAAACATGTTTTACTGATTTCTTCCTTTCGTTAATATATTGAAAGTATATCTATCAAAGGATAATCACATTTTTTTGGTGTTCGTACACTTAAAGATCAATTAAAGAAAAACTTGGAGCAACATTTTAAAGACATGCTAACCAAACAACATTTAACATTTCTCAACCCTCACAAAAATTAAAAAAGAAATTAGTCTGTACCTTGCAACATCTGTAATTCTTAAAAACGAATCACTTTTCAGGTAACAGCACAACCTTTGGCCACACAACTCTAAGCAACTTGGGACCTTCGTCCAACTTACTTTGGATTCATGTAGTAGCTAGTTTATGTATGGCACCTTTGGTCATATTTATCATGAAAAATGTTCTGAAAAAGCCCTAGCGCTACCGCTTTGTCTTCACGGACAGTGATGGTCACTCATATTGCTAAACAACACAGAAACATCGAAGACATTAAAAACTACTTCGCCGTTCGTTATCCCGGGATTGAAGTATTAGACGTACAGATGGCGTATAAAGTTAAAAACCTCCTTCGTGTTGAAAAAGATAGAAATAAGATTCACGAAGCAAAATTATATTGTACTGAGAATTCCCATAGAATTAATACACTTAATGTGCAGCCTTACGGTTGTATATGCTGCTGTCCATGGAAAACCGTCGATGCGTTGGAATATTACACAAGAGAGGAACAAAGGTTTAACGAGCTAGCAGACTCAGAAAGAAGAAATGCGCTTGCCCATCCTCTTGGTATTGCTTTTGTTACCCTTGGTACAGAAGAAATGGCCCAACACGTTATTAAATCATTCGAGCCTGGTTCCCTAAGAGCCTGGAATATTATAAAAGCTCCCACCCCAGCTGATATAAATTGGGAAAACCTTGAAATCTCTTATAGAAACTGGTATTCAAAAGCTATAATAATTAACTTATTACTGTTTTTAGTTTTGTTCTTTTTAACTACTCCTATTATCTTTCTTAATATTTTTAACCAAATGAGTACTGCGCATGGTGACTTTATTAATAAAATAAGCCCGCTTTATCTCAGTTCTTTCCAACACTGTTGCTTTTATCGATGTCAGCTGTTATGCCTGTTATAGTAGCTTATACTGATGAATGGATGTCACATTGGACTAAATCCAAACAGAACTTCTCCGTCATGTTTAAAACATTCTATTTCTTGTTGTTTATGGTGCTGATTTTACCCTCATTGGGCCTTACTAGTGTACAGGCATTTGTAGAATGGTCTTTGCAAGAGGAAAATCGTACTGTAAGGTGGAAATGCGTTTTCCTCGCTGATAAGGGTGCATTTTTTGTAAATTACATTATTACCTCGGCTCTTATAGGTACTGCATTGGAGTTACTAAGGTTTCCAGAGTTAGCTATGTATGCTCTGCGATTGGCATGCATTAAATCGGAAGCCGAAAAACATATATACGTAAAGAAATTCTTTCGGAATTTCCTTTCGGTATTCACTACGCATGGACTTTACTAATTTTTACTATTAGTACAGTATATAGCTTATCTTGCCCTCTTATAACACCCTTTGATTGCTTTACTTATGCCTAAAGCATTTGGTGGATAAATATAATATTTACTATGTATATAGACCTATAGCGATGTCCACAGAAGGACAACAGATTCATGCTGGTGCTGTAAAAATGGTTAGAATTGCAATATTGTTATGTCAGTTTATACTAACTGCTTTCTTTTTATAAGAGAAAGTGGTGGTGTAAATTCAATGACTTATGTAATGATTCTTGGAATGTGCGTAACAACTTGCTGTTTCTTCTTCTTAAGCCCGTTTCCCAATGTAGGCCAGTATCTTCAGCAAAATCACACTTACCAGCTGAAAAAGAACAGTATATTGTCCCTGTTTTACTACGTTCAGAGAGTAGAGATAATGGGGCTGTGGATAAATCTTCTCCTGCATTATATGGATCAGCAACTCAGGTTGTTGTAATTCCAGAGACCGGCTCTAGTAACGCCTGAATAACATTTTCCTAACATTTTTCCTTACTTCTGGTGGCTGTGACTGTCTGAGATGAAAGTTTGAAAATAAATCATGTTCCAAATTTAAGCTAAGCTAGGTAACTAAATTTCGATATTTATCACCTATGATTTTAATTATGATGAAAGGAGTCAAAAAACATAAGGCAAATTATTTTAAATTTTAACACAAAACTAACATAATTATTTTTCCGGTGGCTTTCTTGCTAATAAAATATCATAATTACTCTATAGATCCCCTAGACTTTTAACTAGTTTAACATTTTTTCTTGAGCTCTAATTTACAGACTTTGACGAATCATTTTTATGTGTCGATTTGGCATTCATAAACTAGGTGCTCTAAAGTTTTAAAGCTGTTTTTCTGTTTGCTTCTTTAAGGTGTTCCCACACCAATCGGAATTTATGTGAGTAAACTTTAAAGAAAAATAAAGTTAGATAGGTCCACGCTACTTAGAAGCATGACACTGGGAACTGATGAATTTAGTACTGTCCCCTTGATACTTACCACGTATTTGGAATAAAGGTAGTAAGGCATAAACTCGCAAAAACGATGCGATTGAATTGTGAAATGTTTTTTGATCAATCAAAGTGGACATTAGTAAATTCATCAGTTCCCAGTGTATGTTTCTAGTAGCGTGGACCTGTCTGTATAAGGTGTTACAAACTCTTTAAATAAATTGTTCTATCACACTGTAAGAAGTTAACAAGATATTGGTTTCTAATTACCCAAAAAGAATCCAGATATGTTGAAAATTATAAACGTCGTCAATTACTATATAAACAGTTTTTTTAATTATAAAGTTAGAAATGCAAAGAAATAAATAATAAAAAATAAATAAATAAATAAATAAATAAATTGACTTGTGCGATATTTTAAATTAAAAATCTTGGCAATGTTATAATGATATTTTTGTTGTACATTTTTTGTTTGTATATTATTCTTATTGTAAAAATGTATGTATAGTTGTAGATATCATCTAAGTCCTTTTCATTTAGTACCTTGTGATATAATGCTTGAAGCAAATTATTTAGGTGTGTGGTAAGTTTCTTTATTAATAAAGCATAACGTATCTAGATATTATTGACAAGAAAACTGTATTAAGGCTTTTTTAGTTTAAAGGTGTATGCACAAAATTTTCTTTGAAACCTATTAAAAAGTGTATAATTCCTTTGCACTTTTAAATTATAGAAACTGGTGATATTGGTTATAGGCTCGAAGTAGAAATAATTAGGAAATTAAAAATCTGAGGCTACTAACAGAAGAAGAGTATATTTAAATGTGTCACTAATACCATCAAATCTATACAGGGTGTTCATTTGAAACTTTCCACTCAAGTTATCTTCGAAACGAGACAGATTTGAGAAAATCGCCGAAACACGTGAATATATTTATTGAGGGGAACGTTTTTACAAAAATTGACGGCGCCCCTTTAACCCCTTAACCACCAGGGCCACCACCCCAAAATTCTTAAATGAGAAGGCAGGTCGAGTGATACATCATTTTAAAGCTCCTGACGAGTACTTTATAACCCTAGAATATGAAGTCAATATCTTCACATATTACAAAATGGCGGTACTTTAAAAATTACCTAAATACCTGATTTGATGGTCATATTTCCGAAACTAATAAAGTTAGATGTACTTAATGTGGTATTTTCTTAAAGCTCATTTAAAGATCTTTTTAATGGTAAAATAATATACAGGGTTCTTAAATAAAAAAATATGTACTTTTCTTCTACCCTGTATATTACTACCAGTATCACCATTAAAAAGACCTTTAAAAGAGCTTTAAGAAAACACCACATTAGGTACATCTAACTTTATTACTTTCGGAAATATGGCCATCCAAATCAGGTATTTAGGTAATTTTAAAGTACCGCCATTTTGTAATAGGTGAAGATATTGACTTCATATTCTAGGGTTATAAAGTACTCGTCAGGAGCTTTAAAATGATGTATCACTCGACCCGCCTTCTCATTTAAGAATTTTAGGGTGGTGGCCCGGTGGTTAAGGGGTTAAAGGGGCGCCGTCCAATTTTTTGTAAAAACGTTCCCCTCAATAAATATCTTGACGTGTTTCGAGCGATTTTCTCAAATCTGTCTCGTTTCGAAGATAACCTTGAGTGGAAAGTTTTAAATGAACACCCTGTATATAAAGTGACATACATGATTTCCTTTTAATACTCGTATGTTTATAAAACTTGACATTTATAGTAAAAAATATCAATAAGAAAGTTAAAAAAACTTCACTGCAAAAAATATTGCTATGTAGACAAGACAAGACAATTAAAAAAAAAAAATAAGGAAAGGTGAAGCTATAACTTTGGTGTGATTATAAAATATTAGAAATGAGGAAGGGTATAATTACAAATGAGATTACTTCCGATTAACAGCACATTATACAGGGCAATTAAAATGTATTTTTTACATTTTAATCACCCTATAGGATGTATTGTTAAGAATAATAATTAACAACGGTTTCCTTGACATGCGTATTAATTGTCTTGATAAGTATTAAAAAGATATGGCCAATTAAATTAAAGCATTTTAGGGAAAAAATCGAGCATGTATCTAAACGATAGTTCAAGGAGAAATAGTATACCAAATCAAAATTTATATTTTTTAGTTCTGCAAAAAATACAAATGTCTTGAATTTTTTACGATTGAAAATCTATTTTCACTCTGATACATATGCTGTAAATTAAAAAAATACATATTTTACAATTATTTTAAAACTAAATATTAAGGAAAGGATCTTTAAACTGGTTTTCTTGTCAAAATCAAACTTTTATTGTTATAATTATCTTATAATTTCTAAAATTTTACTAATTATTTTAGAGATAATAAAAAAATGGTATTACATTTATATGTATAAATTACATATAAGTAAATTGTATTACATATTACTAGTAGCAAATTGTAGTTTTAACATAAATTTAAAACGTATTGTTTGATTGGTATTCCTTAAAAATTTAAATAATATTGTTAACCTGTTAATTTTATTTGTCTAATATATAATATATTATGTATTTATTTGTGGCACAAATATATATTTATTTTATTAATTGGTTTTGTACTTTTATTTATGGAGATATTTACAAATTAAGGGAGGAAATTCCTTTAGAAACATGAAAACTTATTTTACGAGCTTTTTTAGAGGGAGAAAATATTCTAATCATTTTTATATTTTTGACATGATTTAGCAGCATTAAGAGTTGTCCCCTCAAACTCGTCTAGTTGCCACGTCACTAAAACAGCTGTAACTATCAAAAGTCTAAGTAAAAGTCTTAATATCTTAACTTATCTAAATTTTATACACCAAATCAATCCTTCTATCTTTTAATGCAGCAAATTTATCAATTATATATTCATAAAATGGTTTAGTTTTTATCAGTTCCTGTAGAAGCTCCTTTGAACTGAAATATTGGCCAAAGATAAAAGTCTTTCTTGGGATATAGTGTTTCTTAAGAAAGTTTTTAAACGCCTAAGCCAAGAAAAACTCTGTCCACTGACACGCTTGTCGACGATATCGTTAAAATTAGCGAAAAAAGTTTATACGCCTCGGTAAAAATGTCTTTATTTGCGCCAACTTGTTTCACTAACTGCTGCAATGAAATATGTCTATAACTTTCATCAGCAAATATTAGGTCAAGTTTATTTTTGAGCCGCTAATTTTTTGGAAATGCCGAATCATTATATATCTCCAATAAATTTTAAAAGAATCAGTGGGAAAAGTTTGGTTATTCTGGCCAAACTTTGTAGTATCAGCAAGACAAAGAAATTGTAGTTTGTAACAATCTTTGAATCTTACTTCCATTTCCATCAAAATATGATCTAATATTTCATAAAGAACTGCTCTGTACTGTCCTTTAATTTCTTCCTGTGAAAAATCACTGTCGCTAATATTACTCAAACGGAAACAATCGAAATAATACGTGAAAACCAACGAAACGACCAAAACCTATACTATCTTTTTAAGGCTAGCGATTTACCAAGCTAATACACCTGATACTTCCACCCGCGATTCTGGCCACCGGCAAGTATAGCGTTGTCATGGCAACGGAGCGTCAAAGCGTAAACAAAAGCCCGCATGAGGTGTATACTTCGGTCCGTTTTATACTTGCAATACAAATTGTCGCGTTGCCGAAAGAGGACGAAAGCGACTCGCGGCAGTGGTTAATTTATATGCTAGATTTTTCATGGCGAATTTTACAAATTAGGAATAGAAATGAGAAAACTGAATTGAATAACAGTTATATGTTTTTTTATGTTTTATTGTTTATTTTTGGTGAAGTGGCACTTCACTTACTACACCTGAATAGCCGCCACTGTTTGGGACACCTTGTATAATAAAATAAAAATAATATTTTCATTTAAAATAGTTTATTTGGAACCTAATGTACTGTATACATTATTAGGAAATAAAAACAATATATCCAAAATGTACAAAAATATCCTAATACTACAATTTGTTATAAGTACCTATTAAATTGCTGAAAGACTTTTTTTTCTGAGGAAGTTAAATCTGGATGCCACACATCAATAATTAGAACGAGTCTAAAATCACTTCCGTTATGCCATACTTCATGTTCGAAACTGTCATCGAATATTATTAGCTCACCTTCTTTCCAGCTTCTGAAAAATACAAAAAAGACGTAATTTTCAAAATGATTTGTATCGTTAGTTTTAAAGATAATTCTGCAAATATACAAATATATTTAAATGTATTTTTAAAAAGTGTTCTTCATCTTTTATTATTAAAAACGCGTTAACTGATATGAACTAACCGTGTTTCCTCTGCAACCCTAATGAAAGTGTTTGGTGGAACTTTTAATCCCAAATGTATCCTAAGTCTGCAGTTGGTTGGTCCACAGTGGGGCCAAACATGAGTACCAGGATGCATTACGCTAAATTTGGTTTGGCCCCTCCTGCAAGTTCTAGCATCTGGAAAGCTTTGGATGATGCCGCACGTCACAGGGGTTTTGACACAATTCTTGGTAAACTTTTGACCCCGAGCAAACAACTCCAACTGTTTCCATGTACCAGTATCCTTTAAGTTTTCTGCTTCATCTCGAAAGTACCCTTGGTCATTAATACAAGACAGTCCTTCTTTGCGGATTTCTTGCCAATTGTTTCTTAAAGCTAAAAATAATTTTTGGTAGGAGGGCAGATCCTCTGGTTCCCACCAAGGTTTGGCAGTGAGTCTTGGTACATTATATAAAGATCTTTGGAATTTTGACATGAACACTTTTTCCTGCACGCCTTCTTCATAATACTAAAAATTAATGGTTAAATATTTAAAGACATTTAAAGTCTTATGTTAGTACTTACCTTCATAGCCTCTTCATTTTTATTTAGACGAGTAAGAGCATCGCCTAGATGAAAGTAAAATCTTCCATCAATCACACCAGGTTCTTTGGTTTTCAACCCTTTAACCATATATTTTACCGATTCTTCCAAATTATTATCGGTTGTTTTTAAAATAAATCCGTAATGTACCAAAGCAAAACCGTCATTCGGCCATCTTGAAAGAACCCGTTTTAATACAGCTCTTGCTTCTTCAACCCTAAAATATAACATTTAAGAGTTATAATATTGCGTTATATTAAGTTTTTAAAACACATCGTGCCAGTTCGACATTACAATTGGCAATTTTGCCAATCCGTGGAAAAGAGACCGCCGTCTAAAGATCGGGCCTCACATAACCGCAACGAGCCCGTGGCCGTGCGTTTTCCTGGTGAAATGTAGGGGAATACGGTGCAAAAATTTTGTATTTAATCAAACTGCAGTAATATGAGGCAAATATACCACGCTTTTAATTAAACCTGATCATAAATTAAATCTTTACAAATAAGGGAACACAGTTTTACGGTTTGGCCACATATAACCACACTAGTCCTGCACGGTAGCACGGCCGTGTTTGGGTTTTGAAATTTACCGTTCTAACCAATTGCCGTAGGCTTATTATCACCGATCCGTGCCCGACCACATAGCCCGTACCGCATTTTAACAAGTAAAAAACATTAGTTTATTTGATTTCTCGAAATATTAATTTTAAAAACTTATAAAACAAAAAATAACAATGTATTCGTAAGTTTTACTCACATATAATTCACAAAATGTAACAATAAAATTAATTTTACCCTTTTTATTACTTATTTAAAGCACTTTTTTGTATTGTTTGTTTACAACAACTAACCTTTAAACACAAACTTTTAATTTTTATACGTAATGAACTAAAAGAAAAGGTGACGCCCGAAAACTCAATGCTTTCTTCGGGAACCATCGGCGCCATCCGATACACGTATGATTTCATTTGCTGGACATGTTTCAGACCGTGCAAGACACGGTCGTGCTACGGTGAGGGTCTTGTGGGACATCGGTGCGGTTATGTGTGGCCAGACTTTAAACTATACTACACTTGAAGTTTGGATAAAGTAGGAAAATCTGTTTTATTTAAACAAAGAGATATACATACATAAAACAATATTTTTGAGGGCATAAAAAGTGCTTTTGAATTTTTCCGAATTAATCTGCCCCACTTGCCTCTATTACCGTGAAATCGGGCTCGGTGCGGTTATGTGTGGCCCGACCTTAAAGCGAAATTTGCGCGTCATCCTATCGTGAAAGGTTTTGATGCAGGCATTGTATGTCTAATCTCTACCTGCTAGATTTTAACCAGATACAAATACTTACAAATTAATAGTCAAATATGTCACTGCCAAATTGTTTAGATATGTAGAGTTGTTTGGAAATCGTTCAATAAGTTGCCAATGTGCTGCTACAGCTTTTTTATATTGCCCTAAAATAAAAATTCTTATGCATTTTACTATAAGTACAGCTTTCATACTGGAACATTTTTACTGACTCGATTATCTGGAGCACAGCAGCGCATTGGTAAATATTTTGATTAAAATAGTAATTTATGTGCATAAGTGATACTTTTTTTACAAATGGGAAGTTTGACAGCACGAGCGGTTAGGAGAGTGCGGCAATCCCATGAGTAAAAAAGACACTTTATGCATGTGTTACATACTATACTTTTTCCACGACCATATAAAAATTTTCCAAAATACCATTTTATACATGTTTTATTTATCTAAACTTATTAATTTTAATTTTTGCCGCACAGCCATTATATTGCAACAAAAAATTATAGCCTCCATATTTTTTAAGATACAAAACTATCTTCTTCATAACTATGCATTAATTATTTAGTTTTAGAAAATTGTATGTACTTACTTTTGTAGAAATAATACTAAAACAGTATAAATTCCTTTTCATTTCTTAATCATCAAAATTCATTATTACTATTAAATTTCAATAATTTCTAATAAATTTAATTGCAAACTGTCAAATTTAAAAACTAGTGACACAAGAACTAAAAGGAATAATGACGAAATCAAAGGTAACTTGACCGTTTAGTTCAGTTGATGTCGCGTTTCCTGTTACATTGCATAAATTGATATTTAAGTCTATTGTAGTAGGCATTAAAACAAAACACTAATTTAAAGTGTGAAAAAAAAGCTTCGAAGTTACTTTTTTGACCACTTTATGTAGTGTACTAAAATGGAGTACTTTACCTGCATGTTAACGATTAAAAAGCAGCATTTTTTAAAGGTCGTGGAAAAAGGTATTTTTAAATATGGTGTTCTTATGTTTAAAATCCCTTGATGACAAAAAACTATTGTGTACTTGAAATAAATAGCATAAATGTATCTCTGATCAAATCTGTATCATGCCATTAATAAACACCGTATTCGATTTTTTTAACCACAAATACTGCATACATGTCTAGGTCTTTCAAATGCTTAAAGCATAAGCTATGTCACAAAAGTTAGATGTTAAAATAAAAATGAAAAATAAATAATAGTTTAAAAAAACTAAAAAACACGCTTTTATATGCAACCGAACTAAAAATTAGAAAATAATTTTTCATTACAAAGAGTTTGTATTGCAGTAATAAAAGGTCAAACAATGAATCATAATTATATACCTCAAAATAGAATTATAATAAAATCAAGATAATAACAGAATAACTCACTTCAGAGTAAAAAGCGTGGGGTGCATTTTACTATTTTTCATAACTTTTCCCTCATAGATATTTACAAATGAAATAATTATAACATTTAATATATTAAGCACCCCACGCTTTTATTCTGAAGTGAATTATTCTGTTATTATCTTAAATTTTATTATAATTCTATATTAAGGTATATAATTATGATTCATTGTTTGACCTTTTATTTCTGCAATACAAACTCTTTGTAATGAAAAATTATTTTCTAATTTTTAGTTCGGTTGCACATAAAAGCGTGTTTTTTAAACTATTATTTATTTTTCATTTTTTAGTTCGATATATCAATTAGTTTTCTGCGGACATGTGATATTGAAATGTTTCACGAACTATTTCGTAATCTAATCATTTCATTTAAAGCTTCACTGTTGCATGCGGGGTTTCAGGACGCAACTACTCCGAACAAGTTTCTGTCAGCCTTATGCTGAGAGTACGTCCGAAACTGCACGCATGCGCAGATCGCGCACTAGCTCTTTCTCTGTTACTCTCCTACAGAAAATCTATAAAGGAATTTATTTATCCTGGTGATCCTAATCAGGATAACGGGATACTGTTTGCAGATTATTGCATTGTCATGGGTCCTTGATACGTGTGCAAAGTTTCAAAGAAATCGAATCGCTGGAAGTCGGTGAAAATTAAGTTTAAAGATTCCGTTACATACATACATACATACATACAACCCAAGCTAATAAAAGCGTGTTAAAAAGGAGGCATTTGGAAAAGTATTCTCATATTATTATAACTTAGAAATAGAAAAAGATAACAAATTCGGGAAAAATTAAACAGAAGAAAGAACTACAGTTCTGCTAGGTGTTTCTTTTAGGTTAGAGATTAGTTATTTTTTATCTTTGGATCATTCCGAAAGCTTTTTTTTTATTTTTGGGGGTACCTGTACACGACACAACATATTTCAATGTAAATATTGTATTTCCAAAAGACAAAAGTATTTGCCATACACGACTTTCTTGAACAGTAAGATTTCAGGTCTTTTTAATCAAAAATTATTAATAATAGGGTAGGGCGGGGCTAGTTGAGCATAGAGGTAAGTTGGGCAATCAAAATATCTCAGAAACTATCGACTGCACGAGAAAGCATTAAATAGCCCAAAGAAGGGGTTGCGCGAGGAGAACTGATTGTGCAACCACTAGTGGTGACGCGGCGATCGAGAAAAGTATCCGTGCGCATTGTTTATTTTGTGATTAAAAAGTAAAATAATTGCAAGCCGGAAAATTTTATCTGTAATAGTTAAATGTATCTCGTTCTCAATCAGGTAAGTGTTAATCTTAAGTAAATTTATTGCAGTTTTAATATTTATAAAGATTTTGAATACAATTCTAACCGGTTTTTTAATAAATTCACTTTTCTTTAAAATTTCAGGTTGGAGTTAGTTGAGCTATACAGTTGCCCAACTAACCCCACGGTTTAAAGTATAAAATATTTTTTTTTATTTTTTAGGATACGGACTTATATCAGTAAAACACTAAAGTTTTCTCAAGATTTAAAAGAGGCTGCAACCCGAACTTTATACAAGCAACAAAGAAAACGAGCTGACCTATCTAACTTATAAATTTTCTCTGGAAATAGTTCGACCATACCCAAAGGCTGGTCCAAGAAAAGCTGCAATTTTAACAGATACAGAAGGCATTACAAGAGAAGCAAAATAAAACTGCTTAAAAAGTTTAAAAACGAAGAAATCCAATAGTTAATCTAAGCTAGGTACGTTGCTGTTTTATTAATAGGATTTGTTGTTTTGTCACTATAAGATTATAAATATAAAAAGCAAATTGTCAAAATGTCTTTTTATTGTAAACGTATCTAACATTCATTGATTTGATTATACTTTCTAAGTGCTCCACTAGCCCCATACTCCTTGCTCAACATACCCCACCTATGGGGTACGTTGAGCATACTTGACTATCTACATTAAAATAGATGTAGCTCCTAAATTCGACTTATTAGAAAGAAACTACTATGGACACTATAAATAAGGAATAAATTGCTAATACATCAGTATGCGTTATAAGCCATTAAGACTTATTTTTGAGGAGCTATAACCGATCAAGTGAAAAATTGCTCAACTAGCCCCGCCCTACCCTACTAGGTAACCGTTTGTAAGGTCATTAATGGTAGAAAAAAGAGAACGAAATTTGTCTAAATTCTTAATAATTGACTTACCAATAAATCGTGCTCGATCTATATACCTCTCAGCTATAATAACAAACAATGGATCTGGTACATTGCTAACAGTTAATGCCTTCATATAATAAGTCAAGGATTGCTGCAGCAACTCATTACTTTGGTTTTCTTCAGCCAAAATATCCAAAGCTTTGGCTTTTCCATAGAGTGTTCGAGGGGAAAGGGGATATTTGTCAAGGAGCGCTTCAAACAATTTGTTAGCGTAAGCGGCATTCTGATTCAGGAAAAACAATCGTGTTAGTAAATATTAAGGGCAGGATTAATTTGCTTCAAGAATTTTTTTCTGCTTAAGCAATAATGTTGGCTAAATAAAAACAAAATGGTTTTGTTTGCAAGCTAATAACCTTAACATAATAAAATTTTAAAATTTTCATAAATATAAACTTGAAATTTAGGAGAGTTAATATACAGGGTGTAATTTAATTGATGGCAAAAATACAGGATATGATTCCTTAGCTTATTTAAGGAAGAAAAGTTCATATAAACATATGTCCTAAACGTATTAACTTTTGAGATACACAGTGTTTTTCAGATTTCAAAAAATCTATTTTGTTAAATATTCTAACTATTCTTTACCCAATTTTGTTTTAATTTGGCAATATTGTGAACACCTAGTATAAAAAAGTATACATTTCGGGAATTTTAAAAATATACTTTTTTGGGAATTTTAAAATAAGTATACATTTTAACTAGGTTACTTAACATTGGGAATTTTGCTAAATAATGATATACGTGAGGTGTCAAGATTTTAAAAGTATAAATTAAACAATTTTCTAGGTTACTCTTATAATAAAAAAATAAAAACATTAAACAAACTGGGTCGCGTAGAAATGCAAAACCAACACTGGAAAATTTAATATTTAAAGAGGGAAAAAGAAATTAGAGAGAGATTAGATAAGAAGTAGTTAGTGAAGTCAAGTATAAAGTTAAAGTTGTAGTTAAGCCCCCGTACGGGCAACTCCTAGTGGGGGTATGCCCGTACTAAATTAAGTTAGTTAATAAAATGAAAAGTTAGTTTTGATGGTCCACCGGTCTCATTGTCACAAGAAGATAGTTCCATATGGTACATTAGTCCCAGTGACGTTAAAGTAGCCCTATGTATATTTCAAAATCCAACGTCATAATATTATTAATTACATTAAGGGGGTAATTTATCACTAACTTAATTACATTTAATACGCCACCGACTGTGAAAATGTGTGTAAAATTTTTGTGCTTTCTTTAGATTAAGCAAATTAAAATACTGCGTTTTTGCCTCCTAATTTTCTTCCGTATCTTGTTTAGTTTAAGAGAAAAAAATAACTTTATTGCATATTTTTAGACCATAAAAAAGCATTGCGAGATCTTTTTCTTTTAAAAATTAGGTTTATATAATAACATAATTTTTAATTAGCAATCATGTAACAAAAATACTTATTTAAATAAGGTTTATATCCAGTATAACAGTTTTTACTAAAATAAGTGTTTTAGAAATTTTTTGGTTTTTGAAAATTTTAACACCCTGTATCTCAAAAGTTAAGATGTTTAGGACATACGTTCATATGAACTTTTCTTCCTAAAATAAGCTAAGGAATCATATCCTGGATTTTTAGCCATCAATTAAATTACACCCTGTATACAAGGTGATTTAACTAATACGCATAAACTTGGTAAATAATTGCCAAGGCCAAAAAGTCACTAATATTGGAACAAAAGTTTGTAAATATTTTTACTTAAGGAGACAAAAAATTATAAAAAAAAGAATGCGAATTCTAAGGACATTATTTGTATATAATGGAAAACACGGTAGTTACCTATTTTTGTATCAGAAAATCACGTAAAAAAACTCATATACTATTACAACTTATAGTAGAGTATTAATACACATACCAAACATCATCGTAACTTGTTTATTCGTTTAGGTTTTACAAAGAACAAACGATTCCGCTGATTTTTCTGTAACAAAAATTAGTTTACGATCACTTTTTAATATTTCGGCACACAGTTATTTTTTTTATTTATAATTATTAATTCTCTTTCTAAGCAAAGATATTTTATTAATATTTTATTGTTCATTATTTGTCATTGTTTGTCCTTAGCAATGGTTTTCCAAGTTTATGTTATAGGCATAGAATCGCCCTGTATATGTGATACATTTTAAACAATTTATTAACTGCTTTAAATAAAATTTTTGCTTTTACAGTTAAGGTTGGGTTTTCGTAACGGTGAGCTGCTTTACAAAAGAAATTTTCAAAATTTATCATCATAATTTGGAAGATGTTTACCTTTTAAAATATGCACTTATTTAAAATGGATATGCAATAAAAAAAAGCTACTAGTCATTCAATACAAGGTTTGTTCCCACATCAGTCAAGAACAGTTTGCAAACCGTCAGGCTCATGCGTAGAAGATAAAATCCGTTGAATTTTGTCTCGGACTCTTCGTTTGACCTCCGGACAGTGCGGACGTGCGTAGAGGACTACAAAGTTCTTCCCGGAGTGGCGGCTAGAGGTGTCGTACGAACGTTTTTTACCTTCGGGGATCAAGGAAAGATTCACGCTAAATTGACAGCATCTTTCTTCTGGATCTAAGCGCTGTGAGCGAAGATTCCTATAAGCTGATGGTATCCTGTTTTGTGGTGAACACGAGGTATTTCTCAAATGGCGGGAAATAGATGGGCGTGCCATGGGAACTGTCAGTAGTGAAAGTGAAGGTTATTCGTAACACCAGTAGCAGATCTTGGATTGACAGCCGACAATTTATGCATTGCATCGATTGTTGAATTATTTGTTTTCTATTGGAATTTCTGGGAGCTACGAGCTCGATTATCCAGATTTTCCGCCGACGAAGCCCTGGAAAGCATAGTCCGGAAGGGGAGAGTGGTGGATTGGACCTGAAGGGACCAAAACCAAAAAAAAAAAAAAAAAATAAAAAAATAAAGAGAGAGAGAGAGAGAGAGAGAATTTTGTCTCGTGCTCATGCTCTGACAGTTTGCAAACGGTTTCTAACTGCTGTAGGAACAAACCTATAGATGTTTTAACTAATTAAAATTTTAGTAAGTGCCCGTGGTATTATAATGAGGCATAATATCATTTGTTACCTTAGAAATTGTATTTTCTTTTATAATTTCCTTTTGTGATTTACAAAGAATTAAACTTAAATAAAAAACCTCGGTTTTCCCAATTTGTCATTGGATTAAACGCAAAACTAACTTTTAGATGCTGTACAAATATTAAAAAAAAATGTATACATCTTTATTCCACTTTTTAGTTAAAAGTTATTAGATTGCTAGTATGAGTTACATTTTCCGTTAAAAAACAAAAAAAAAAAAAAATAAAAAAAAAATTTGCAAAAATAAATGCAACTTAACTGACAAGTGATAATCAAAGCCCAGCATTTAATCCTACTCTTACAGGTGGTCAATTTTTATCAACAGAGGTGCGGAGTATTAATAAAAATTGATCAAATAACGCACAAAAACAATACATGTATATTAATAACAAAAAAATGTACACTTGTCGCATTTGTAGATATCGTACCAAAGCATTTCTAAAATGCAAATTTTAAACACATTAACATTCCTTACAGGACGTCTATAAGGTAGTAATTATCAACATTTATTTATTCTGAATATTTTAAGAAAAAAAATTTTTGGAAAAGTTGTATAAACCGAAATAGGTTTGTTCAAAAACTATAAATGAAGATAGTTCCTACTTTATAGCCCCATTTAGAAAAGACACACAAGGCTAATTCTAGAACAAAAAAAACAGTAAAATTATTGGCATAGCGCTGTAGAGCTATTTTTGCTTTATTGAGGAATTTTGCTAAAAACGGGAATTGTACATTTTGTTTTATGTATCCTAAAAAATAACAAGTTTTTAGTTTACATGTTCGAAGGTTTTATAAGCATTAGTTTGTAAATTGGGAAAAAAACCTGACATGGGCACCATATTAGAAATAAATGACATTGGTTGTTTTTGCAAAAAAACCGTCAATTAAGTTCTTTGTTAAGGAAAGAAAAATGCTTGACCAGTGGTATATAAATTACAAAATATACCTCTTTTTGTTGAAAAATAAGTAGGTACTATACATTTCATCACCCGCCGATTATAAAACTCAGGGCGCTGGTCAGTAGGAACATAGAGTTATACTACTGACTTTAGCCAAAGAATACCAATCCATAGAACCCCACAAGTGAGATTTCAGCGTACCCTAAAAATTTTTAGTACCTACCCTGACCAACAAATGGCGAAAGTAGTACGATGTCGCTTTGCTAATACTATTACCATCAGAAATTGATAGCAGTCGCTGACGAGCAGTCGGCCCGATCAGTTAGAGTGAGGATATACGCAAAATTTAATAAAAATAAAATCCCCGATAAATGGTAGTATCCATAGGATTATTAAATTTATGATTTCAGAATAGGATATATCGATGGGTTTTTGACAAAACATCGTAAGCGACATTCGTCAGTTTTACGGGAAACGTTTTTTTTTTCATTGGCTTTATTTCAGATGAAGATATGTTCTATATTGGTTCGGCGGTTTATTTAATTAATGGTAGTTATTTGGGTACACGCCAAAAAATAAATTAAAAGTACCAAAAAACAAAAAAAATAAAGCAAGTAAATAGAGAACTAAAAATCGACGTTTTGGTGGCAAGGCTGCCACCGTTGTCAAGATAAATTAAATAAACATAAAAAATTAAAAATTAACTATTATTTAGGTTCAGAATTTTAAAATTTTTAGCTTTTTTTTAGGAGATTCTGAAAATTTTGACATTAAATGTTAAATATGTTTGTTTTGTAATTCAAATTAAGAAGAAATCTAAAATAAAAACTTTCAAATCTCGGGTTTTCTTTAAAAATAACGCGATGGGAAAATAAAATCGTTTCCCGTAAAATTGGAGAATGTCGCTTACAATGTTTTGTAAAAACGCATCGATATATCCTATTCTGAAATCATAAATTTAATAATCTTATGGATACTGGGTCCATTTATCGGGGATTTTATTTTTATTAAATTTTGCGTATATCCTCACTCTAACTGATCGGGCCGACGGCTCGTCAGCGACTGCTATCAATTTCTGATGGTAATCGTATTAGCAAAGCGACATCGTACTACTTTCGCCATCTGTTGGTCAGGGTAAGTACTAAAAAATTTAGGGTACGCTGAAATCTCACTTGTGGGGTTATATGGATTGGTATTCTTTGCTTTAGCTACTAAAGATAAGTTTTATTGACGAAAAGGTGACAGCTTGTACGTACAATTGTCAAAAGATATGTTTATTAATTATATTTATTATATTTTTATATTTCATTTATTATTTATTTTAAAAATTACTATTTAAAATGTACATCTATTACCGACATAAATAAAGAGATCTATGCGAATATGCGATTTAAGACCAAAATAAAAGAACAATATATTTCTTATTTCGATACTTTTTTAAACTCATACATTTTTCCTACCTTATTAAGATGTTCCTGGGCGGCATCAATATCTTCCTTTATTTTAAAATCATCCTTGTTAGTTATATTTGAATGTTCATAATCTTCTCTGTCTGAATCAGATTCTAGATTTTCCGCTACATTTACATCTACAATAATATTTTGACATACATAGATTCAAGAATAAGAAGAATTCTATTCCAAAAAGTTATAATAACCTGTTGCTTTTCAAGCTCCACAGACTGAGAAAAACAAATAAAATAAATATATTTGGAATTTTTTAACAACAGCTTATAACTTAAAAACAGTAACAAAATTTATCATCTTTATATAACTATAATATTATGTTTCGAAACGTTTTTTTTTGGTAAATTTAATAATATTATATACATGTAGTTTGATGTGGTATGGTTTGAACCCAGCAACCAAGTACTGTTTCGTTTAAAAATCTTTTTATGTGCTTTAAAATAGCAATTTACCTCTTCCTAATTTTCCATATTTGGCTTCAAGTCGCTTAAGTAATTCTTCATCTTCATCTTCCTCCTCGTCATCGTATTTCTCGTATTCGTCTTCAATATCTTCATCATCTAATAATTCTTCTTCTTCAAGTTCCTCCTCGTCGTCTAAATCGTGTTCTAAAACTTCTTCTTCTAAATATTTATCTTTCGTTTCGAAATCACCTTCTGGTGTAAGTGCTCGTGTATAAGTCGTTCGTAGTTCTTGATATTCCTCTCTTACTGATCGGTGTTCACTTCGGCTTTCTTCGTCGCTATATTCCTCTTCCGAATATTCTAGGATTTTTTAGAAATATCAAGGGTGTTGAATATAAAATCGAAAAACTTCAGGAGGTGGTTACTTGTTCAACATAAAGGGTAGTTTGTTGTATAGCCGTTGGGTAAAAGTCAACCATAAAGGAGATATCACGGTATAAACATGGCGAAAAAATTATGTTTTTATTTTATATCCTAAAAATTGAAAGCCATAGAATAATGAAATTCTGTGAAAATAATATTTTTATACAATGAAATTTTCTGTGTCCTATTAAACTTTTTAGATTTTGTGAAAAGAGCTTAAATGGACTACACCTGTCATTTTTGTCTACATTTAAAGAAAAACTTACGCAAAATATATATATTTTTCTGCCTGCTTTGTATCCCGATATCTCCCTAATGACTTTTGACCAACCGCCTAAAAAAACTATTCTTTATATTGAAAAAAGATTCAGTTTTATAAATTTTTCACACTGGTTTTAAAACACCCCGTAGATAGTTTTTTGGCCATTTTAATAAAGCTTTTGCCTTGACAATCACAAAGACATTTGTTATCCGTTGGAAAAATTTAATTAATACATACAGTGTGTCTTCGAAGTAATTCATGTAAGAAAATAAAGATTCAAATTTGAAAATGGAAAAAGAAAAATTAATATTCTGTCAAAATCAAGCGTTTACCAAATTAGTTCTTTTGTTACTAAAAATAAATAAGAAATCTTTTTATGAAAAGGTATTGAAATATGTTTCCTTAAAACAGTTTCTCTGAAAGCCAAAGTATCTTTAGCTACTTTCAACATAAAAGTTATTCACCGTATCTTTTGGTTTACATTAAAATACCTTCTTCGTCTGGTTCAATATCCGGGAGGTCGGGTTCAACCTCTTGAAGACTAGGTGGTGGCACAATTGTATTTCTCCTGGAAAGATCCGGAGTTGGTTCTTTTTCGCTGACGGTTTTGGTTTTGCTCAGTGGTTTTCAAAGGAATCTTTATAAAAAAATATAACATTTAAGAAAATTTAAAACCTGAGGATGTATTTTTCTAGGATGTGTTTTTCTAGGACCTCTCGAAAAAAAATATTTAATTTTTTAAATATACCAAAAATTTTACAAAAATAACTTTTCATGGCTCGACTCTAAAGGTGAGAGTGTTTGGTAGTTTATGTGTCTGGAGATATTTTAAAAAAATTGGGAGACGCCTTCGATGCACCAAAACACATTTTTTGGCATACAAGAAAAAAAAATTTATTACCAGTGTCATCCATGAGGGTTTAAAGTTAATATTTTTTATTAAAAAAATGGTACGCCACTGAATTTTTACAAAATAAAAATAATTTTTAAAACTCCCATTAAGTTTGGAGCAAATTTGATCTCTGGACTTTTTTTATTTGATGCACGGTTTTCGCGTAAATAAATGAAAATGTAAAATTTTGAACTAATATTATTGTAAAGCTTTATTTTTAAAAAATTACTATAAAAGGATATTTGTTAAGTTTAGGTTGTTAAAAAGTTGCTTAAGCAATTTTGCTCTAAACTCTAAAACCTTACTTCATAGCAACTTAAATCTAAGACTTTCACACAAGCATTAAGAGTAAAACGGCCCACAGACTATACAACTTGTTGTATGACAGGTTGTATAGACAGTATTACAGATAATCGGTGCAACAAGGTGCAAAAACCTTAACGATTATCGTTTCGACGGTCGAAACTACTTGAGTTGTATGGTCTGTAAAGGTCGGGCCACACATAACCGCATCGAGCCTTATTTCACGGTGACAGAGGAAAGTGGGCCAAATTAATTTGGAAAAATTCAAAAGCACTTTTTATGACCTCAAAAAGATACAAAGCATTTTTGTCAAGTTAAGTCCATTGTTTTATATATGTATATCTCTTTGTTTAAATAAAACAGATTTTCCTGCTTATCTCTCTTCCCTTTTTTTCCAGACTTTAAGTGTAGTGTGGGTAAAAGTCTGGCCACACATAACCGCAACGATGTTCCACAAAACCAGCATACGTACGGTCTGAAACATGCCCAACAAATGAAATCATACGTGGATCGGATAGCAGTTACGTTTGTAGGTTCGACGTCGTAGCCGTAGGTTAACTTCAATGTAAACTACTCTTTTGTCTTGAATTTTCTTTTATTCAATACAACGATGGTAGTACACTTGATTAACACTGAACCTCTAACGTTGATTTCTTAAGACTAACTTTACTCTCTAAGAGTGAATTATTGAATAATAATGTGCGTCTGAAAACATTGGTTTATATAGTTAATTTAAAGATAATTCTAGAAAAATAAAGATAAAATATGAATTAACACTTAGTTTACAATATTCTAAATTTATCTTATTTGATTATTTACCATAACAAAAGATAAAATACGGTGAGAGTGCTAACATTACTTAAATTCAATATTTATCAACAATAACTCTAATATTATCATGACAAGATAAAGTCCAGTAAGAAAAGATAAACTACGATAAAAACATAAGTCAGCATTTCTTCATAACTTATCTTGTTGGCGGTGAGTCAATTACCATGGGCGCACCGGTTAATGGTTCTACCATATAACTCCTCCTCGCTGAGATGAAACCTTAGGGTTGGATTGGTTGGCTAAGGTTACTTTCCATTTCAGTTTCTTCTATTTTGTTAAGTTTTCTTCTTAGAGGCAATGGATATGGATAGCAATTTCGATAATAACAGGTAACTCCCAAGACAATAAGAAAGGAGATAACCAAGTACATAACTACATGAGACCATAGTGGTACTGAATCCATTTTTATTTCGAATGGATCTTCTATGTTATTCATTTCATGTTGGTTATTTACTTTATCCATTAAATGTTTAATTTCTTCCAAGTTCAGGTTAACAAGTTGAACCTTTTTAGAACGTTCTGGCAACAGTGATAAGTTTATGTGGGGTAACTGGATTATTGTAGCTGGTAGAACATCTTCATTTTCTCCATTAAAATTTTCTTTGTCGATAAAGACTTTACAATTTCTTTGAATTGTGATTAAATAGCTTCCAGGACTTAGTTCATGATATGTTTCAGTGGAACAGCTTTCGATAATATTTGTTTCTTTTGGAGTAGTAAACAGAATGTGTTGTGGGGTGACTTGATTGGCTATAGCTTGATTCATGTGAACTGGGATGGTACTGCAATTTTTGGGCACATTTTTCTTGATTATGTTGACTACACAATCTTCTTCATATTGGAGGTGATTCTTGCAGTAGTAAGTATTTTCGATCTTCCCGCATGGTTCATCTTGGTATTGATAAAGACCATTTCTCTCATTTAGGATAAGGTATGGTTTTTTAGGTGTTATTATTTTATTTTCTATTGGAATTGGATAGAGAAAATATGTTTTAAAGTCGTAAGGTAGTAAAATGGGAAAATGAATTATAAAGATAATTTTATTATCTTTGAAAATTTGTTGAATTCCCAAAAATATATAATAATTATGAATATCTTTAAATCTGACGATTTGATTTGGAGAATAGGTAGAATTCATTTTTGTTATAATAGCATTTAGGCTTTGTAAAGATAAAAATGTTGGATGTATTTTTGACATATGCGCAAAAGTTATAGCATTAATAATTTGATTCAAATGAGTTTGTAAGATTAAAAGAGAATTTATAATAAGATTTAAAGTGTTAACATCATTGATTTTATCATCAAATTCTCTTATTAATTCATTAATTTTTAGTAAGTTACCTTTTATTTCAGATAAACTTTTGTTTGTCTTTTGCATTATTTCTTTTGTTAATGTAATTTGGTTATTTATTTTGTCCTGAAGTAGATGATCATTTTTATTTAAATGATTTAGTATCAAATCTATTCTTTTACCATCTTCATCATCTAGGGTGCCAAACAACCATTTTGAGAATCTACCGCCCAAGTTTATTAATCCTCTTTTTATTCTAGTGTTTGGATAAATTGTTTCAATAGAGTGTTCAGTATAAGATAATAGATTATTAGCTTGTTTAATTAAATTGTAAGAGTGACTACCAAGAGTTTTCTTGGATATTATAAAATCAAGTTGTGATTTTAATTCATTTCTTATATTTAAATATTCTGTAAAGTTAATATAAGTAACAAACGTATGTTTATTAGAAAATATACGAGTAGCTTGTAAATTAATAGGTAAAATAGGGTTAGATAATTTTTGGATAAATCCATTAATACTAAAGGTTAGTAGGATTAAATATAGGATGAGATAAGGTCTCATCTGAAACAAAGAAAAAAATATACATTAATATTTTTTGCGTCTTTTTAAATTGTGTTTCGAATATTTCGAAGTCTCAGTTTTAATTTTGTTCTTCGTTTGCGCTACAGGGATAACTTTTGTAAATCTGGGAGCTAATTTGTCCCTTGTTTGTTCTTTATGGTAGATATTATCCTTTTCTGATATAGAAATAGGATCTTTACGTTTCGCATTTGTTTTCTCCAAGTCATGTTCTTTCTTTTCGTTTATTTTCTGATTGATTTCTTTATATTTATCTTGCAATTTTTCTTTATGATTTTGAACGTATTTTGAGACTATATGTTTTTCTTCAATGTCAAAAGGATCTTTAGCATTGAAATGTCCAGTTACAATTTCAAAAGGCGTATGCTCTGTTGCAGAGTGTATTGAGTTATTATAATGTATTAAGGAATATCTTATAAGGGTATTTAATGGTTCTTGAGGGTTTTGTTGAGTTTTTATTCTAACTTGTTCTAAAAGAGTAGAATGAAATCGTTCAAT
Source organism: Listronotus bonariensis (assembly GCA_014170235.1). Taxonomy (NCBI): domain Eukaryota; kingdom Metazoa; phylum Arthropoda; class Insecta; order Coleoptera; family Curculionidae; genus Listronotus; species Listronotus bonariensis. The sequence goes on along the minus strand of JACEGR010000046.1, from coordinate 498,361 downwards.
GTAACTATTTGAGTTTGGATTTTTAGGGGTAGTATAGTGAATTTTTATTTTATGTAAATTACAAAAGTCAACAAAGTTATTATTATTAAACTCAATTCCGTTGTCACAAATTATCATTTCGGGTATGCCATAATGAGATACAAAGGTTAATAAACCGTCTAGTACATTTATTGCATTTATGCCTGGAATATGATATACTTGCGCAAATTTAGAAAAAGTGTCAATTATAGACAGAAATTTTTCTTTTGAAATGGATAATGTATCCATATGTATTCTTTCAAAAGGCTTTGAACCAACTGGAATAGGTTGAAATTTAAATTCATTAGGATTTCTTTCATATTTAGATTTTTGACAAATAACACAATTATTAATGTAATTGGTAACGTCTTTAATCATAGTTGGCCAAAAGTAATTTCTTTTAAGTGATTCTAGAGTAGTTGTAATTCCTCGATGTCCCGTTTTGTAAATATGATGATAATTTATTTTAGCTTGTTGCTCTGTTTGAGAAATGACATCTGTTAATTTAGATGAGCAAATTAAGAGTTTAGAATGAATTCTAAATATTTTTCTTGTATTGCTTTTAAAAAGAATTTTTCGTCTTCTTTATTTGGAAAATATAAATGGTATGTATTGTTATTATTTAGATTTGCTGTAAATTCTTCTAAGTCCTCGTCAATAAATCTTTTACGGAGATTAATAAAGTATCTTTGGTTATTAAAAATATTTTCTTTTATTATTCTTGGTACTGGAGATGCTTCTGATATCTTTATTATCATTTGATGTTTATAGTAATTCAAAGGTTTTTCACAATATGGATAAGATAATAATGGGGGTTCATTAGCTGAATGTACTGTTGTTATGTAAGTTTCGGTAGTAAAAGTTTCATTTTGATTAAAAAACTGTTGAATAGTCATATCTATGTCTCCTGATTCATTAGTCATTGAGCTGGTATTTTCTTGAGGTATATCATTTGTTGATACATTTATGTTTTCAATAGAAGAAACATTTCTAGATAAGCCATCTGCTACGTTATTTTCTTTTCCTTTTATATAATCAATATCGTAATCATATTCAGACAATAATAGCTTCCATCTTACAAGCTTCGAATTAGGTTCTTTTAAGTTATGTAACCATTTTAGGGGCTTATGATCGGTTTTTATCAAAAAATGTCTTCCAAATAAATATGGTCGAAAATATTTTATACACCAAACAATCGCTAACAGTTCTTTTTCAATTGTAGAATAATGTACTTCAGTTGGGTTTAATGTTCTGCTGGCATAACAAACTGGTTTTCCATCTTGGCTTAGAACTCCGCCAATAGCATATTGACTAGCATCTGTGGTTAAAGTGAAAATTTTCGTAAAGTCGGGATGAACTAAAATTGGTTCATTACATAAAATAAATTTGCAGGTTTCAAATGCCTTTTAAATTCTTCGGTATGTTCAACCTTTTTACCTTTTTTTCAAACATGTAGTGATTGGTTTTATAATTTTGGCCAAATTATTTATAAACTTTCTATAAAAACCTACCATTCCAAGAAAGCTTTTAACTTCTTTATGAGTTCTTGGTAAGGGCATTTTTAATATAGCGTCAATTTTATTTGGGTTGGGTCTTATTCCTTCTGGCGTGATAACATGTCCTAAAAATTCTGTTTCTCTTTTCAGAAACTCACACTTGTCAGGTTGTAGTTTTAAATTATGTTCTTTTAGTTTTTTGAATATTTCTTTTAAATTGAGAATATGTTCATCTAAGGTAGTAGAAAATACAATTACATCATCCATATAGACTAAACATGTCTTATTAATATAATCTTTTAAAATTTCGTTTATCATTCTCTGAAAGGTTGCAGGAGCATTTTTTAATCCGAAGGGCATTCTCAAAAATTCGAAATGACCTTGATCAGTGGAAAATGCTGTTTTGTTTATACTGTCTGGATGCATTTTTATTTGATGAAAACCACTAGCTAAATCTAGGGTAGAAAAATATTGACATTTACCAAGTTTGTCTAATAAATCATCAATATTCGGTATGGGAAATCTGTCCTGAATCGTTTTGCTATTGATTTTTCTGAAATCAATCACCAATCTCCATTTAGGATTGCCGCTAGCATCTAATTTTTTTGGAACTATCCAAATTGGGCTAGACCAGGGGCTGGTACTGTTTCTTATGATTCCATCTTCAAGCATTTGTTGAATTTGTCTTTTAACTTCCTCTTTGTGAACCTCTGGGATTCTATAGGATTTAGTATAAAGGGGTTCTTCATCTGTAGTAACAATTTTGTGTGTTGTTTGTACTGTCGACGATAATGGTTCATTTTGATTTTGGAAAATTGTAGAGAATTGTTTACATAATTTTATTAGCTTGTATTTTTCTTCTTCTTCTAGATGGTCAAGTCTTAATAATTGTTCTATAGGCACTTCTTCTGAATTTAAGTCGTCATCTTCAATTTCTGCTTCATAAATTTCAAATTCGTTAATCGGAAAGACTTTAAGTGGTTCAGAAAGATTAAAGTAAGTATCTTCATTATTTACGTTATATATTTCGACAATAGCACATCCGTCTTTAACATTTGTTATTCCTTCTGGAATAAAGCAATGAGAATTTATTTTTGTAAAAGGGGTATAATATGTTCCGTCTACATTGGCATTTGTTGGAATTTTTGTTCTAAAAATTTCATTTTCATTTACTGTTATATTAAAACAATTATATTCAGAAGGTGAGCATTGATAAACAGGTATTTTAACATTGTTTCTAACAAGATAATTTTGTTGCATATTCCAATTAAAACCCATATTTTTTATATCTCGAAAACTAATTAAACCATCAAAGAATGGATGAAAATCAAAAAGAGTAAAAATTATTTTTTCATTTGTTTTAAATTCTTTGAAGGCAGGAATATGTGCTTCGAATTTAGTTTCTTGTTGACCGCACGATGTTTTAATTACATTAGGTTTTATAACAATATTATCGGAAAAATAAGTTTTTGCCAAATGTGGATTTAATAAAGAAATATGACTACCTGAGTCAATTAATAATTTAATAATTTTATCAAAATATGAAATTTTTATGAATGGTAATTTACGAGATTCTAAATCGTTTGCTAAATACGATTCGTATTGGAGGCTTCTTGGTAAAAATTTACTTGCGAAGTGGATGAAGTTTCATTTTCTGTTACATCATTTTGTGTCCCGTCGAAGAAAGCTTCTAAATCATACTCACTATCGGGTAAAACTTGTTCATTTACTTCTTGATTAAAGTAATATTCATTAAGGTCTTGGTTAATGTTATGGTTTTCCTGATCGTAAGTATCAGAATTATCTAAAGCGTGTAATTCTTCAACAATAAATTTTGGTCTCTGTTGTTGTTGGAATGTGTGGGGAGTATATTGTCTATTCTGTTGAAAATTATTTTGTGGTGGTCTTGTAGTTCTTGTGACTACCGACATAGGGGTTGTTTTTTCATTAATAGGTTTCCCTGTGGGTTTAAAGACATTAACTTTTTGTGTTTGCGGTTTACCGAACACTTGCTGATTTGTAAAAAATTTTTGTTGAACGGGTCTTGGATTTAAAGAAATTGGTTGACTCGGAAAATTTTGTGTGAACATTTGATTTGGAAAAGTCTGAGGGTTATTTCCAAAATTTGGTAACTGATAAGTACCCATAAATTTTTGATTATTTATTTGTTGAGGAAATTTTTGAGCAACTGGTGTTTTAAAAGAAGGTGAAGGTAAAGATTGTTGCACATTTCTTTTTCCTTCATTGCAAAGTGAATAAAAATTCTCTTCTTCAATTAAATATTGCATAGCTCTTTCTAAACAATCTGGGTTTTTAAGTCTTATTGCTGTTTGAACGGAAGAGGGCAAATATTTTAAAAATTGCAATAAAATTAATTTCTCAATATTCTCAATTTGAGCTATTTTAGCTTCAGCCGTCATATTCGGGTCATTACTAATAGTAGAAAAAATTAAACTTCTTAAATATTGGCAACGTACACCAAAATTGTAAGAATTTTCTTTAAGATTAGGTTTTAAAGCATGCAATTCATATAACAAACAATCAAAACTTCTTTGATCAGAAAAAGCAAGTTTTAAAACATCTTTGACTTTATTCCAAGTGTCTAACTCTAAACGACTAGCAATTAAAGTTAGCGCTTTTCCTTTTAATTTTCCCACAATACCTCTAAAAATAAGTCTTTTAGTTGTGTCATTTTCATTTTGAAAAGTAAAAATTATTTCGTCACACGCAGATATAAAATTGTTAAGTTCACAAGGGTCGCCATCAAAATTTGGAATAATGTCCAAAAATAATCGTAATTGTTGATAATTGGTCTCGTTTGGCATGTTTGTGACACTAGTTGATGATTGTAAATTAATATCTGCAAGATTTGTTATCAAATCGTCTACTTCAGTGGTATTTAATTTAAAATTCTGTGAATCAAAATTCTCAGAAAGCGTTTGCTCTAATTGAGAATTTGAATCGTCAGAATCTGAAGATGAGTCAGATTCACTTTGAATTTTTGGTAACACTTTAAATTGATTCTTAAAATTTTTTCTATATTCTTTATTTCGTTTCGAAATTGACTTTAAATTTGTTAACATTAAAAATAAAAATAAGTAAAATTAGTTTTTTAAATGAGAGAAACGATTGCATAAATACAACTTAAAAATTAAAATCTTTAAATTATTTTCTTACCATGCGAAAAGTTTTTTCTTTCTTCTTTTCTTTTTTTTGCTTTTGCTTTGAATGTTCCCAGTCAAAAACTTAAGTCACCAGAAGTCTTCTCAAACACTATCACACAGTTCAATGTGGCACTATGTTTTTAAAGTTCCGGTCAAACTTAAAGTTACCAGAGTTTCTAGGGAAACACTATCCACACAGTTCGATGCGGCACTATGTTTCTTCAACTCTGTACCAGGAATTGAATCCTCTGCCGACTGCGCCAGTTACGTTTGTAGGTTCGACGTCGTAGCCGTAGGTTAACTTCAATGTAAACTACTCTTTTGTCTTGAATTTTCTTTTATTCAATACAACGATGGTAGTACACTTGATTAACACTGAACCTCTAACGTTGATTTCTTAAGACTAACTTTACTCTCTAAGAGTGAATTATTGAATAATAATGTGCGTCTGAAAACATTGGTTTATATAGTTAATTTAAAGATAATTCTAGAAAAATAAAGATAAAATATGAATTAACACTTAGTTTACAATATTCTAAATTTATCTTATTTGATTATTTACCATAACAAAAGATAAAATACGGTGAGAGTGCTAACATTACTTAAATTCAATATTTATCAACAATAACTCTAATATTATCATGACAAGATAAAGTCCAGTAAGAAAAGATAAACTACGATAAAAACATAAGTCAGCATTTCTTCATAACTTATCTTGTTGGCGGTGAGTCAATTACCATGGGCGCACCGGTTAATGGTTCTACCATATAACTTAGCGCCGATGTTCCCCGAGCCAAGCTTTGAGTTTACAAGCGTCACCTTTTATTACAGTTGTTGTAAACAAACAAAACAAGAAAAGGTGATTTAATAAGTATTAAAAATGTAAAATTAAATCTAAGACTTTCACACAAGCATTAAGAGTAAAACGGCTCACAGACTATACAACTTGTTGTATGACAGGTTGTATAGACAGTATTACAGATAATCGGTGCAACAAGGTGCAAAAACTTTAACGATTATCGTTTCGACGGTCGAAACTACTTGAGTTGTATGGTCTGTAAAGGTCGGGCCACACATAACCGCATCGAGCCTTATTTCACGGTGACAGAGGAAAGTGGGCCAAATTAATTTGGAAAAATTCAAAAGCACTTTTTATGACCTCAAAAAGATACAAAGCATTTTTGTCAAGTTAAGTCCATTGTTTTATATATGTATATCTCTTTGTTTAAATAAAACAGATTTTCCTGCTTATCTCTGTTCCCTTTTTTTCCAGACTTTAAGTGTAGTGTGGGTAAAAGTCTGGCCACACATAACCGCAATGATGTTCCACAAAACCGACATCGTAGCACAACCGTGTCTCGTACGGTCTGAAACATGCCCAACAAATGAAATCATACGTGGATCCGATAGCGCCGATGTTCCCCGAGCCAAGCTTTGAGTTTACAAGCGTCACCTTTTATTACAGTTCATTACGGATAAAAATAAAAAGTTTGTGGTTAAGGATAGTTGTTGTAAACAAACAATACAAGAAAAAGTGATTTAATAAGTATTAAAAAGTGTAAAATTAATTTTATTGTTACATCTTGTGAATAATATGTAAGTAAAACTTACAAATACATTGTTATTTTTTGTTTTATAAGTTTTTTTAAACTAATATTTAAAAAATCAAATAAACTAGTGTTTGTTTACTTGTTACAATGCGGTGTGGGGTATGATGTCGGGCACGGAGCGGTGATATTAAGCCTACGGCATTTGATTAAAACGGTACATTTCAAAACCGAGATACGGCTCTGCTACGGTGCAAGACTCGGTATGGATATATGTGGCCAAAGCTTAAAACTGTGTTACCTCATTTGTAATGTTTAATTTATGTCCAGGTGTAATTTAACGAGTGGAATAATTGGCTTATATTACTGCAGTTTGATTAAATACAAAAGTTTTGCACCGTATTTCACCAGGGAAACGCACCGCCACGGGCTCGTTGCGGTTATATGTGGCCCGACCTTAAGCCGATTAACACGCATAATGAACTAAGACCAGATACTAAAGTTGCTCTAAATTTTTTTATTTAGCGGGTAATAATAGTGTCAGTACCAAGGTTGGATTACCTCAAAAGGTTAAAAATATTAAAAGAAAAAGTAATGAAGGATGCTCTAAATTGTTCATATATTTGCAAACACGAAAAATTATTTCTTTTAATGATTTTAAGTAAATAATTTAAAACAAATACTGGATTTTTACGCTATAGTTTTAAACTTTTTAAAACGTAAAAACTTTTGGCCGTCCTATACAGGGAAGCGCCTTTTCGTTGACCTTGCAGATTACAGCGCAAAACTATAAGAGATGGAACAAATCTGATTGCACAATCTTTATTTCGATTTTTTGAAACAAATTTGTTGGTAAAAGTAAATCATGGCCAAAGAATACCAATCCATAGAACCCCACAAGTGAGATTTTAGCGTACCCTAAAAATTTTTAGTACCTACCGCGACCAACAGATGGCGAAAGTAGTATGATGTCGCTTTGCTAATACGATTACCATCAGAAATTGATAGCAGTCGCTGACGAGCAGTCGGCCCGATCAATTAGAATGAGGATATACGCAAAATTTAATAAAAACAAAATCCCCGATAAATGGACCCAGTATCCATAAGATTATTAAATTTATTATTTCAGAATAGGATATATCGATGCGTTTTTACAAAACATCGTAAGCGACATTCGCCAATTTTACGGGAAACACCCTGTATATTGTATCATTATTAAAAATAAATTAAATAGACCTTTAAGAAAATGCCACTTTCGATATGGTTTTCTCTAATATTTTTGGAAATACGAGCCTTTAAATCTTGTGCATTAGATATGTGTAAATCTACTAATTTTTAGATTTCATATTTCCAAAACTATGAGAGATAAACATATCAAATGTGGAATTTTGTTAAAGCTTCTTTAAATATCTTTGCAATGGTAATATAATATACAGGGTGTTTCTCTAAAAAAAAAAAAAAGATGATGGTCATATTTCCGAAACTATTAAAAAAATAGATATATTAAATGAGGTATTTTCTACAGCTTTTATGGAGACCTTTTAACCGATGATAAAATATACTGGGTGTTTCATTTAAAAAACTCAAGTTTGTGTTATAACTTTAAAATAAAAGTCAATGAGAAAAATATAGGCCCGCCACTGAGTTTTACGTGAAAATCCCTAAAACTTTCCTATTTACATTTTTTTTCTAACTCTAATATTAAGCCAGCTACAAGTGCTTGGCCAAATTGACAAAATTTTAAAATCTGTATCTCCAAAACGAATAAAATAAGCCATGATTTACGTTCACCACTGAATTTGTTTTAAAAATCGAATTCGAGAATGTGCAATCAGATTTGTCCTATCTCTTTTAGGCGCCATTCACTATATTATTATATTTTAAAATCGTACGATCACATAAAATAACTTTAACATCTGGTTTTGCTAAACAGTAACAAGAAGTACAGATAAAACATAAATTACATAATTTAATATCTATAGGTGGTTTATAAGGTCTGTTAGCAAAGAAATCACAAATTAGTTATGGCCAAACGGATTTTACAAATAAGGATGGTGACCAGTTGGAAATCAGTCACCTGACTAAATGACAATATTCAATTGGCATTGATTAGTTTGTGATTTCTCTACGAGCACGCCTCTCAGTATAAGTATTAGCTAATATTGTTAAGTGAATAAAAGCAAAATTTAAACAGAGACAAAAATGAGACGAGCAACTAAATGTAAATAAATTATCCGAGAGAGAGATAGCTGCTGGGCCTTCCTTGTCTGTCTTCAAGGAAGGTAAACGAAGATGGTTCGTGAGTCGACTTTATCGTTCGCCCGCCAAATTCAAATTATATAGCTGTGCTATTTTTGCCCTTAATGTTAGGTACTTGTTTTTGTTTCCTATTAATATAAAATATTGGGGTTTAGTTCAATACTTACACACACCTAATTAAAAATGTCATTTATTTGGTTTTTATAAAGATTTTTTCTTACAGATAACCATGTCAATATTACCTTAAATTATCTGTTGAAAAGCACAAATTTAATATATACACTGTGATCACTAATAAAAGTCAATATTCAGTCCAGTCCAAGTAAAGGTAAAAAATCACAGAAACACACAATAAATCACAGAAAATGTAAACAAACTGTCCAAACAAATCGGCCATTGAAAAATATCAAACACAAATATCGAATAACATTACGGCGTGACTGCCTGCGGCAACGTTTGTCAAGTTAAAAATATTCGATTCATGGTATATTTTCTTTCTCTTAATTAGATGTGAGCCAAAAAGGACATTAAAGTTTACATGCAGAAATTGTAAACAACTTGGCAACCAGGGCAAAGCGATGATTGCTCCATCTACGATAGCCTGCCATGATGAAAGACAAAGACATATTTATGGGAACTTGCGTTAAACCAGAAAGAGATAAATACAATGGACAAATTGTTAGGACCAGTTACTCGTCTCATTGTCGTCTCTGATTTAAAATTATTTTTCATAAAAAAGTTTTGACAGTTTGCTTCGTTAAAAATCATTCTTTGGATTTTGAGACTTAGTATTTTTCGATTAGTTATATTAGGAGTCATTAGCTAATACTAAGACGAACATCCTGAATGTAATGCTGCCATCAACAAAGAGAAGGCTAAAATACCAGGAAATGCAATGTTAGTTGCAAAAAGTAGTTGAAAGCAGGGCAAATCAACATCAAAATATCAGAAATGTACAAAAATCATGCAGTTACTGACCGGAACTCCTTTTTCTAAGGAAGACGTTGTAGGCTACCGCCAAAGGGCTACTCCTACGCCAATTTTTGTAGCCACTGCAAAAATATCGAAATAAATTTAGGTATTTTAAAAATTGGTACATTAAAAATTATTTTTGTTATTAATTAAGTTTTTAGAGCGTGCTTTATTTAGAGTAAGCATTTAAAAGGTGCGTATAGACATGGGCACGTACAAACAAAAGTTATAATTTTTTGGTTCACTTTATTATTTAGTAAAAGAATCATAAGTCAGTGGCATTTATTACGATTTTTACTGGGTGCCTACTTATACTACGTTTATATCGAATACTTCAAGCTGGCTTGAAAACAAAGCGGCTTTGAAGCGATTTCCAAGTCTACATGTTTATTTTGGTGGCTTGAAAGTCGATAGAAAATCGAGGTCAAGCACATTTCAGAGCCATCGTCGTACGCATGCGGCAGTTTTGCATCCAACTTCACAGTAGACATCAAATGAAAAACAAACCTCACCTTTTAATTCATCCCGTTTTGTGTGCTGTTGTTGGTGTGAGCGTGTTTGAAAGTTTTTTCACCTGTTTTTCCACTCATATTTTGTATAAAAATGTCAAAATCATATATAAAATTGACACTGATGACGTTCGAGGAAGCATTCATCTGAAGTTAGGCATTTATTAGGCCCGCTTGACTCGTTTATATCGTGTTTCTAATCGGCTTCAGTGAAGTCAACCCTACTTATTTTCAGGCTTGACTTAGACGACTCAAGTCACTTTCAAGCGCGTTTATATCGCTTTTTTCAAGCCACTTTTAAAAGCCGCTTTAATTCAAGCTAGCTTCAACTATTCGATATAAACGTAGTGTTATTTGTGCTCGGCCCATATGTGCTCAGCTACAAAGTACGATATTCGAATAGGACGCGACCTGGACACCTGTTTACCGGACTTAAAACTATTTTTAATCAAATATGGTATTTAAATAAACTTATCGCAAAAGGGTTTGCTTCAAAGATTATGCTTAAGGCTATATTTAATTTAGGTAAATAAGTTTAAAATCTTTAATACACCCTGTATAATGTGAACCGCTATTCTTTTATACACATGCTAATGAGAGAAAAAAGAAATTTTCTATTTTCGACCGTTAAAGTAGAAATTCCTGCTTTTTCATGTCAATGATCTGCCTTACAGGACCTATCAAAGCGGCTGTACCGGGTTCCATGGTAAATAAAATGTCAATGTAACTTCTATTTCTATTTCTTTTTTTTTTCTTGGTTTTGGTCCCTTCAGGTCCAATCCACCACTCTCCCCCTTCCGGACTATGCTTTCCAGGGCTTCGTCGGCGGAAAATCTAGATAATCGAGCTCGTATCTCCCAGAAATTCCAAAAAGAAAACAAATAATTCAACAATCGATGCAATGCATAAATTGTCGGCTGTCAAACCAAGATCTGCTACTGGTGTTACGTATAACCTTCACTTTCACTACTGACAGTTCCCATGGCACGCCCATCTATTTCCCGCCATTTGAGAAATACCTCGTGTTCACCACCAAACAGGATACCATCAGCTTATAGGAATCTTCGCTCACAGCGCTTAGATCCAGAAATAAAATGCCGTCAATTTAGCGTGAATCTTTCCTTGATCCCCAAAGGTAAAAAACGTTCGTACGACACCTCTAGCCGCCACTCCGGGAAGAACTTTGTAGTCCTCTACGCACGTCTGCACTGTCCGGAGGTCAAACAGAGTCCCTCCAATGTAACTTAATAAAAGAAAATTTGGTGATCTAATAGTACTGTCATGGCCAAAAATTTTACGATTTTTTAAAATGAATTCTATTGTATCCGGTAAACAAAGGAGGTCAAGGTCGCTTTTAATTTGCATTCAAGACTAATAGACACTGCTCATCTGTCAGAAGAGCATCCTTGAAAGCTTATATAGATAAAACAATATTTCAACATTTTTGAATGAAGAAAAAAGTAACAAAAGTAATTTTTTTTTAAATATATTTTGTAATGTTGCATTTCCTGACTTACAAAAAATTCTTATATTAAATATGGTAAAAACTAAATGTTGTTAAATTTGATTAGCAAGATGTCATTATGGGGGCATTTTTTAAAAATATTTGTTGGGGTTTCTCAACCTAAAAATACTTTGAAAAACTTCTTTAAAAAATATGACTATTATAAACGTAAATATCAACTATGTAAACTAAAAATGTGTTAATATTTAAAAAAAACATCCATAACATTATTTTCTTCAGAGCTGAAATTATCAAAGTACGTATCCCTTGTATATTACAAACACTGATTGGATGTTTTCCTTTTACCGTCAGCTAGATACTAAATAAAAGTTGTACACTTGCATACCAATAAAATATTTTTATTTTACGCTTTAAAAAAAAAAGTTGCTGTACTCAAAAACCTTAGTAAACTTATAGCGTTCTATATTAAAAAAGTTAGATCGCACACCTTATATGTATGTAAACTATGTTCATTTTTGTTTAAGAATAACAAAGCAGCAAGTATCCAAAAATTTTGTGTTTTAGTAGTCTTAAAGTCTAAAAAGTATAATAAATATCTGAATTATTTTTAATTCTCCTAAATATTAGATAGATAAAGACGTCAACATCTGTTACGACGACAAAAACGGATAATAAAATTACACCCAATTCAAGCATGACATTTGAAAAGAAACTATTAACGAAATGGTACTTCCAAGAAATTTGATTACTGGATTCAAACCATATGATACCACATTTTTAAAATGTCCCGACTACTTTTTTGCTTAATACTAGGTACTTACTGCCAGAACTTTGCTTTGCTGATTCCACCTCTACCTCCTTCTCTTCCTTCTTAGCCAATTCTTCATTTACGTGTTCTTCTTTTTCTTCGTCCTAAAACATAAAATAAACGATGTTATTATTATTGATTTTTTCCACAATAAAAGGACTTGCTTCTTTGTTCTCCTCCTTAACATCTTCTCTTGATAAATGGTCTTTTACAACTTCTTCACTTTTGTCAGCAACTTTGTCCTCTTCACTATCATCGTCATCAACTGCTTTTTTCTCACTTTGTTCTTCTGACTTTTTAATTTCTTTGGTATCATCTTCCTCTGCATCATCATCTTCATTTTCATCAGGTTCACTTATATTATTATTTACATCGGCTTCCTCACTATCATCCTTGTCTTCAGATTCAGGCTGTTCGTCTATTTCATCAGTATTATCTTCATCTTCTTCAACTGTATTGTCTTCTTCAGATTCAGGTACTTGGTCTTCCTCTTCAGTCTCTTCGTAAGTTCCTTCTTCAGATCTAGTCGTTAATTCTTCTTTCCTCTTCTTGATCATCATCATCAACTTCTTGAGATTGTTCTTCATCCGTTTCTTCTACATTGTCTTCTTCAGATTCATAATGATCCTCCTCTTCTTCGTCATCAAGATCATGATCGTCATGCTCGTGAGATAATTCGGGAGAATGATCATCTTCGTGTTCATCTGCGTTTTTATCTACCCATCCTTCAAAAATCTGAGAATAGCGAGATTCGGATTCGTAGTCCTCGACTTAAAAAAAAAAATAAATTATTAAAATTAATCATTAGGGAGAATAAGCCAGAACGCGGTATTGCTTTAGAGAACTTTACATTTTCCAAGGGATACGTGAAGCTGACAAGGAATAAAAGGAATAAACATGTTCATTATTTTGTTTAGACTGAAATGATTAACGTAGCTGATAGTAGGTTGTATAATTAAAAATAATAATGACGGGATATGTCATGTATTTTAATATTACTGCAAGTAGCGTAGTGGAGATGGATAATGCACGCATACTTGGCAAGTTTTAAAACTTTTCAAATACAATAGTGTATTATGGGTTAGCAAAATCTCATTTTCATTTAATTTCCTGCTCAGGTAAAGTTATTAAGAAGAGTTGTAGAGCATAGTTATTTAATTCAGTTATTCTTGTACAGACATGTTTGATAAATTGATTAATTTAAAGGCGAAAAATATAAATTTATAAATTATATGCCATGTGTCATACCTTTAGAAATGTATCTGTCAATGTAAAATTTGAAATATTAATTTTGCGTTAATAAGTTTAAGTAAAAAAGTTTATGGCGAATTACGGGTCATATCTAAGCAAAGGCTTTTCCCAACTAAAAAGTTCATTATTTATTTAATAAATGTGTCTTTCATGTTTACTTACGTTCAGTGAGACCTTGATTTTCTTTAATTATAAGTCCAATGAGTACTATAAGGGCCGAAAATAAAAAGAAAAATACTATTTTTGCGCAAATGTTTCCCCCTGTACCTCCTTCCTTATGCACATGAATATTGACATCTTCGTTAAGTGCGTAACCATCCTCATCTGCAAAAAAAAATTGTTATAATGTGCGTAAATGCAACTTGCATTTACGCATTAGGCCTCAGACACGATACTAGGCGTAAGCGGCCAGCGTAGAGAGGAAAATGTGAGAGCGCTGTCTTTGATCTTTATGCAAGAATAAAAGAACTTGTTTTTTAATCAGCCGCTCGACCCTTACGCTGGTTATCGTGCCGAGGTCATAGGTTTTGAAAAAAACGCTCGCTCGCCGATCGCCCGCTTTACGCTCTTCAGTCTGGCCGTACACTTAGATAATATATCATTCAAATCTAGAATGCATTTTAAAGTTAATAGTTTTTAATGGATCTTGTGGCTTATATGCCAAACTTAAAAGAAATAATAATTTAAATGTGTGTTAAGAAGCTTTTTTCTCGTAAAATATTGATGAATAAAGTACTTAAAATTTTGGTAGTAAAAGGTTTTCCATTTTCAGCGCTCTATCTTTGAATAAAAATAAAAGAAATTATGAAAACTATATTCCGGTGGCTGTATTTTTATTTTAAAGCATATTTGATGACAATAAGTTTTAAAAATTATATGACCACCGCGGTTTCGCTGAGTTATTTGAATCCTAAAGATCCAATTTTCGATGACATTCTAACACAACTTTGCCCAATTTGCCCAATCTCACCAATGGTTCGAGTTATGTTGGGTTTTAGGGCGGCAATCGTTTGTGGTTTGTCCGCATATACTCAAGATATGATGTAGTCCCACAAGAAGAAATCCAACGAAGCTAAATCGCAGGACCTAGGTGAGAATACCATAAATTAACCGCAGTGCACGGAACGTTTGGCGAACCGGACACTGATTTTGATCATAAGTTTTAACGATTTCTACGCTTTGTTCAATCGTGTAGCTTTCCATAGTAACATGTCACTACTGACTGAGTACTCCGCCAAAATTTAACAGCTGTATCATTCTTGCCTTGGTCATGGGCCGTTGTCAAACATCGAGCGGTAAAAATGGAAAACCCTTTACTCAGTTCCGGATTAACCCTATAAGCAAATTAAGCAATTGCTTAGGACATCACGTTCTAGGGGCTCCACAAGGGGGCACTAAAGATTAGAAAAGAAGAAAATGGTAGAAACGTCCGTTTAAGTGTTTTTTTGCTCTTCAAAAATTTCTGGTAAGAAATAGTCCTTCCTACTCTAGTGTAGGGGGCGCCATAGGGGTAGTGTGCTTAGGGCATCATGCAGTCTTAATCCGGCACTGCCTTTACTTAAATGCTACAAGGCAAACATTTCAGTTTTATATTTTTTTACCTACTAAGTAATATGGTTAGTTATCCTTAAAGAAAATTCAAATTTTGACTGAAAGTTGATTCTTAGTAATGGAATTGGAAAAAAAACAAAAAAATACTTAATTTGTGTTTCTTTATTTTATTTACACGGAAATCCTTTTTGATTAACAAAACTAAACAACGTGCCAAAAAGCTTATAAATAGCGCGTTTAAAACCAGTGCGGAGAAATCTAAAAATAAAACAGAAAATATTTATATTTTCCTTACCTTTCGTTTCTTCTTGTCTTTTTCTTTTCCGAGGTTGAACGTCACCCGACATTTTCAGGACGGGGGTGAAATTTAAACGTGCCGCACCACCATGTAAAAAAAGTTAATTCGACTAATTTCCCAGTTACTTAATACCGAAGGTTTGTCGGTGTTACACGAGGACTAACGATCATAAGGCAGCTGAGTTTGACTTTCTGAAATAGATTTTTTTGTTAGTCGGAGTGGTTCCATTATGACTGTTCGAAGTTATTGCCTAAAGATAGACATTCGGACTAAAATTAATTTATTTCGATAAAACTATCGAAATTTAAATTTTATAGGCTGCAGTATATTTCAGGGTAATCGTTCAATATAGCGGTTTTCGCTATTATAAGAGATTTTTGAAAAATTCTTTTTCAGGGCGTTTCTATAGGTCGATTATGATACAAATCTGTGTGCGCGTTTTCCAAAATCCATTTCTATAATTTTTTATTAATAAAAACATATTTACGGGACGGTGGAGTGAACAGGGGTGCTGGGTGGGGACGAAACAGTAGAAATACTACATTAAACGCCCAAAAACAGTATTTCACAGTACACACCGCACTTTTTGTTTACAAAAATACCCAAAAATTGTTTAAAAAAAAATAATAATAAATAATAGTACAACAATCCCGCCATGGCTGTCACTACATAAAAAGAAGAGTTTGCAATAGAACTGTAAATGTCTTGCGATGTTGCCAAATAAAGTGAGAAAGTGTCAATAGCTTAAAAAAAGGAAGATACAGGACAAAATTCATATGAAAAATTAAGTTATTCCTTCTTCCTATTATAATTTGTAGAGAAAAAAGGAAAATACCTAAACATAAAGAAAGAGGCATTTCTACAAAAAATACCATTGTTTCTCATGGAAATGGTGGATAATCCCCGAAATAGGCTTGGTGTTAATTCTTCATAAGAAGTTTGGCAACGCTGCTTCTATCAAGACCGTCATTTTCATAATGACGAACTTCATGTTATCAGCTGACCAAAATAAATTTTCCTTCTTTAATTAATGGCGGACGAGATATCTCATATGTGTGGGATAGTTTTTCGAAAAATTTATTACTTTTCAAAATTAATTTACATTTTTCATGTGCCCCGAGTGCAGTATATTAGTGTTTTCTTGTGTTTGACGTTGGATTTATAATGTTTTGTCCCCACCCAGCACCCCTGTTCACTCCACCGTCCCGTAAATATGTTTTTATTAATAATAAATTATAGAAATGGATTTTGGAAAACGCGCACACAGATTTGTGTCATAATCGACCTATAGAAACGTCCTGAAAAAGAATTTTTCGAAAATCTCTTATAATAGCGAAAACCGCTATATCGAACTATTACCTTATCTTCTTATTAAATAATGTTGTTCTTACTAAATATTCTTCAATACAGAGTGGATCAAAAAAGTGTACAATAAAATTGACAGCAGATTCCAATTTCAAATTTTATTTTTTTTCTTTGGCCCAATCCCCAGATTTATCCATCTAGTAAAAATATGAATTCTACAGAATCAACCCAACAAAACAGTGTTTTTTATTTATTTTGTACGTTAAAAATAAAAAAAAGTTGGGAAGATGAATCTCTATTACGCTTCTAATAATGTAAAATTATTTTTCAGATTTGGATGGTCATATTTCCGAAACTAATTGAGATAGACACATTAAATGTAGTATTTTTTTAAAGCATTTTTAAAGATTTTTTGGTGGTGATATAATATTTAGGGTATTCCATTTAAAAAAAATCATACCCATTGTCGTACCCTGTATATCATATGAGATAATAATCATCGGATTACTGATAAGAATACTACCGAATTAACCAAACAAGCTGACATTTTAGTTTATTTTGTACAATAAAAAATAATAATGTTAAGGGGGTGTAAATAACATATAATAAGTTTTAGGTTTCCAAAAGCATTTGTAATAATTTATAATATTTTTCCAGTTAAAAGCACCTCATTTTAAGTTAGATTGGTAAGTTTAAGAGTTTTGACCAAAAAAATTAATTACTATCCCATAGTGCGATGACCAGCTGCATCAACCGGCATATCATAAAAGAAATATAGCAAAGGCGGCCGCGAAGACAAGCATGCCGATTTATTTGCTTTAAACTTTTTGTGATTTTTTTCTTATCAAAGAGCACCGAATTTACATTTTTAAACTGTTCCTTCTATACATGGTAAGGGCCTATTGGTAGATAGAAACTGTTACTGTCTTTTCACACTAGCGGAAGACGGAAAGTTGCGCGACAGACCGACGCTATCAAAGTGTATGGAGTCTTATAAGACGTTTTATACGCACAGTCGACTTTCCGCGTTATTAACGTGTGAATGGTCTCATAAGACTACATATACTTTGATAGCGTCACTAATGTGAAAAGGCAGTTATAGAATAGACAAGTTTAATTAACCGTAATAGACTTAATCCTTACACCTGAAAAAGGTGACAATATGAATTAAACTAAAAGTGGCACACACCGCCACACGCCAGCACAAACCATTTTAATTTCCGCTACACGAACTATCCCGGGCACGGATTTCACCCCTCGTGATACCCACCTTTAATGTTTTTTCTATTTTGTTTGAAATCGAAATCGGTGAATAACTTCCCAATACAATAAAGACGCGTGGCGACGGTGTGACGATTGAAGATCCTTGTTTCCCACGTTTGCTACCCTTGCAAGAGGCCATTTACTCCCTTCCATAGCTCAGCGCCACCCCTGAATTACTAATCGGTTTTGTATCAGTCAAAGTGTCTTTATTGGTGTGTGTGTGTATTTTATTCCACAGGGCCGTAGTCTGTATTCTAGCAGATCGGTTGACAAAAAATAAATAAAGGGTCTTTCAATAAGAGTGATACCATTTCTAATAGAGATTACTCGGTTTTTAATCCATTTTTTTATTTTTAGGTATTACTATATTTAGTATAGATGGGTCCACATTTAATTCACTCTGAAAGCGATGCCGCCAAGTACACAAAAAATGGTAAAGTAAAGAAACCCTTTTGTGAACAATGAATTATTGCAGCAAAAAATATTTAACCCGACGAGTTTCTAGTACCACGCCACGTGCCACCGGTTTTATAGTAGGACAGAGGCGAAATAAGAGAATGTTTTTAAGTAGGTGATACGTGTTTTAGCCATGTATTTTTTTATTATTTATCTAAAAATATGTAATGAGGCTCTGTCCGACGCTATGTGCATTCGAAAAGGTTTGTTTACTTTATCATTTTTTGTTGTAAGCCTCTAGATGGTATAATAACATAGTTAGAATTCATTTTAGTTGTAAGGGTTTTTATGTAACATCTTTTTGACCCATCCTGTGTGGCAATTCTATATTTTTTTATAAACCATAGAGACCTGTGCACAATTCCTATAAAAAACTGTTTTTTCAACTGCAATAGTAAAGTCAATATCGAATTTCAAATGTAAACATTTTTTAACAACTCTGTATATGTTTTTGGATATTCTTATACATATAAACCTTCCTCTTGAATCACTGTGTCTATTAAAAAAATCGCATCAAAATCTGTTGAGAATAGTAACGTCAATATGCAATTTTGTTCATTGACAAAAAAAAAAATGATTTGGTACGTAACAAATAAAAACCATTTCTCGGCATGGTCAAATCCCTATCTTATAAAGAATAAATAACAAAGGTAATTTTTTCTGTAGAATTTGATATTATCAATACGAAATAACTATGCCGAGAAATGGATTTTATTTATTTACGCAAAATCCGTGCATCAAATAAAAAAGTCAATTGATCAAATCTGTCCAAACCTAATGGGAATTTTAATAAATAATAGTTTAAAAAACTAAAAAACACGCTTTTATATGCAACCGAAGTAAAAATTAGAAAATAATTTTTCATTAAAAAAATATTGTCACTTCATAGCAAAAGCGTGGGGTGCTTAATATATTAAATGTTATAATTATTATATTTGCCAATATCTATGATGGAAAAGTTATGAAAAAAATAGTAAAATGCACCCCACGCTTTTTACTATGAAGTGACAATATTTTTTAATGAAAAATTATGTTGCCAACAGATGGCAACCCACTAAAAAATTTTTTCGCCATTTTGTCAAGAGTAGCAAAGTTTTTCAGATGGACTTTCTGAAAATAACCTAATATAAAATTTGAGTAAAATCGATTCAGATCGAACTCTTGAAATGGCCGGTGGTTGGTACCACTGGGACGTATAGGTGACAGATGACACTTGGTGGTATCAAGCAGTGGTTATAATAATATAATGGATTTTTTTCCTGGCGATCCAAACCAGGATAACGGGATACTGTTTGCAGATTATTGCATTGTCATGGGTCCTTAATACGTGTGCAAAGTTTCAAAGAAATCGAATAGCTGGAAGTTGGTTAAAATTAGGCTCAAAGATTCCGTTACATTCATGGATAGATAGATGGATAGATAGATGGATAGATAGTTACAACCCAAGTTAATAAAAGCGTGTTAAAAATTATTTTCATTTTAGAAAAATGCTGTGGCGTACCATTTTGTTTCTTAAAAAATATTTAACTTAAACATCTCATGGACGACACTAGTAAAAATTAATTATTTTCTTGTAAAAATATCTAAATTGGTGTAAAAGTTATTTAAAAAAAAAACAAAATTTTTTTAAATGTTTTACCACCCTGTAGTTAAAAAACTAAGACGTTTAGGACATTATTTATATAAAGTTTTTTTTATATTTTTTATTGTAAAATTAACCCTTAAAGTTTGTCGGATAAGTTGTGAACCACCCTGTAGACTATTAAAGTTAAGAATATTTTTAGTCGGGTCCTGAACAACTGCTTACAGGTTTGCTGTTCTATGGTTAAAGGGCATATAAATTTCCATTTTATTATTTAAGTCAATAGGGGATATTTTTGCATTTTCTTTTGAATCATAGAGAATTTTATTATGTTTGAGCTAATCACAGTAGATATTTACTTCCTTAGCTTTTCAAACAGACATGGCACTTATGACTTTAGAAGTATCATTGCTTTGAGCTTTAAGCTTGATCTTTACTTGCATTTTAAAATGCAGCTTGTTAAGTACCTACACCCACTGTTCGAGTTTGGGCACCTAATAAAATTTTCCCTGACCCTTTTTTTTTTGGTTTGGACACCTCGGCAAAAATGCATAATTATCTCTTCTCGTTTGGTACCCTAAAGGTGAGAATCGAATTCTTTAGTGGATTTAAAAAGTGTGTATTAGTCTTGGGTTTAGTTAACTAATTAAAAAAAAAAGGACTTGCCCACCAGAACTAACCATACTCTGTAATAATAACAGAACTATTGTAATACAAGAAGGTTTGATTCAAATTCGCATTGGGCTAATGCGCATAACAGCGCTCATGTAAACTTAGAATGAATATATCTGTCTAAATTATAAATTATACATTATGTACACATTTACGGTACCAAACAAGAAGAAATAATTATGCATTTTGTTCAAGGGACCAAACCAGAAAAGAAATGGGTCAGGTCAGGTAAAATTTTATAAGATGCCCAAACAAGATGTCCCCAAACGGGAAAACCAGCTAGTACCAGCCGTGTATTTCAGTTTTTCCTTCCTTTAGAAGGAATCTTTGAAGAGGATTTAGCATTTTTCAAAATACACTCACTAAGACTCTACTTTTAAAATAAATAAATAATAGTTTAAAAAAACTAAAAAAACACGCTTCTATATGCAACCGAACTAAAAATTAGAAAATAATTTTTCATTACAAAGAGTTTGTATTACAGTAATAAAAGGTCAAACAATGAATCATAATTATATACCTCAAAATAGAATTATAATAAAATTTAAGATAATAACAGAATAATTCACTTCAGAGTAAAAAGCGTGGGGTGCATTTTACTATTTTTTTTTCATAACTTTTCCCTCATAGATATTTACAAATGAAATAATTATAACATTTAATTTATTAAGCACCCCATGCTTTTATTCTGAAGTGAATTATTCAGTTATTATTTTAAATTTTATTATAATACTATTTTGAGGTATATAATTATGATTCATTGTTTGACCTTTTATTACTGTAATACAAACTCTTTGTAATGAAAAATTATTTTCTAATTTTTAGTTCTGTTGCATATAAAAGCGTGTTTTTTAGTTTTTAAACTATAATTTATTTTTCATTTTTAGTTCGATATATCAATTAGTTTTCTGCGGACATGTGACAATGAAATGTTTCACGAACTATTTCGTAATCTAATCCTTTCATTTAAAGCTTCACTGTTGCATGGGGTTTCAGAACGCAACTACTCCGAACAAGTTTCTGTCAGCCTTATGCTGAGAGTACGTCCGAAACTGCACGCATGCGCAGATCGCGCACTAGCTCTTTCTCTGTTATTCTCCTACAGAAAATCTATAAAGGAATTTATTTATCCTGGCGATCCTAATCAGGATAACGGGATACTGTTTGCAGATTATTGCATTGTCATGGGTCCTTGATACGTGTGCAAAGTTTCTAAGAAATCGAATCGCTGGAAGTTGGTGAAAATTAAGCTTAAAAATTCCGTTACATACATACATACATACATAAAACCCAAGCTAATAAAAGCGTGTTAATTAAGCTTAAAGATTCCGTTACATACATACATACATACATACAACCCAAGCTAATAAAAGCGTGTTAATTAAGCTTAAAGATTCCGTTACATACATACATACAACCCAAGCTAATAAAAGCGTGTTAATTAAAAGTAAGAAAACTATTCCAAAAACAAGCTTTCATTAAATTACACTAAAAAGAGTAAAATACACTTTTCTTACTTTGACTCTCAACATATAAAGGCATTACACAATTTATATAATATAAGAGCTTGTTGAAGGATTCAATTACTCGTATTTAGTTAGTGGAACAATTAAAAAAAAACAATCTCTCTCTTGCCCATCGTTGGGCTTGCAATTTTATGGAAAAAATTGGTAAAATAGGTAAAAAAATGGGTTTTTAAGAGGTGGAAATCAAATATTAAGTGCCAATTTAGTAAAAACTAAAGCATTGTATGCAAAAAGAAAGGGGAATAGGGAAATATAGGTTAGTTTTCCATTTAAGTTTGATAATGGATATCTAAAACGAAACGTGTTCAAATAAAAATTACTTTAGATTCGTAATCAGCGCCCAAAAAAACCTCTGTATGCCAAAAATCATCAAAATCGACGTGGTGTCTGATAAGTAAACAATTACCGAAAAATAGGCAAATCGACTTTCTTTTTAAATACAGGGTAAGCTTTGAATACATTTTATTATTATTTCTTCTTTGGCCTGTGCCCTCCCGCAGATAAATGTCACGAGCCGCCAATGCCATTTGGTAAGAAAACTCAAAGAATATTTTAGTAGATAAAATTACCTAAAAATTTTCTTTGGATCTGTCAGTCGTCTCGTTATAGCCGTCATATAAATATGTTACCTCTGATAGATCGAAAGTTTTTTATACCGTTAGGTCCCAAAAAGCGCTTCCGCGTTTTTATCTATCTACTACCTTAATAAATCATAAGTATTTTTATTACTGTAATATTACGGTAAATTTGGGCCTTATTCGTGTGAAGAATGGGATGAAAGGAAACTTTATAAGAAATTAGATAACTGCACATGTGGGATACAACGGTATATTCCTATACCTGACACAGCAGGTACATATTTTCAATTTATTTATTTACCAGTTGTATCTGTGCCCACTTCCTAGGGCGTTAATTATATTTTTCTCTGAACATTTTGTTTATTCATAATAAAATATAGCCCATAGATTCCTGAATAGTGTAGCTTTCTGATTGTAAAAAAATCAAGATCGGTTCAGTATTTCCGAAAATTAGCCCTTACAAACAAACATTTGAAGTTACGAACTTTAACTTTATTTATTATATTAGTATACATAACTATCAAAGAAAAACCTACAAAATATAAGTAAATTCGTTGCTTTTCTATCCTTATCCATTTTTATTTTTTAAAAAATTGCCTCCCGCAGAGAATTGAACCAGGCCGCTCGCGTGACAGAGACGAAGCATTCTACCACTGGACTAATCGGAACTTATAAACTTCTTAACCTACAAAATTTACACTTTTTATTTAAGATAGCCGACTTTTGCACTCTTTTCCGCGGTCTTCGGAGTAGTGCGGTTCACGTTTACGTAGAAGTCTACATAGACTTCGCGGGTAGGCGATTGAAGGCGTCGTACGAGCGTAGCTGTACCCTTGGGGACCGAGAAGAGATAAGATCTGGCGCTAAATTGGGGCTTTTCTTCTGGGGGAAGCCAAGCTGGCCAGGAGTGAAGATCTCTAAAGCCTGAGGTTTTTACGTTTTGCGTTGAACACATGGTGTCTTCGTATGGTCGAGGAGGCGGAGACGCCTTGCGGAAAAACGTCGTGAAAGTGACGGTTATGCGCGATACCAGTAGCAGCCGCTGCTGGCTTGACAGTCACAATTTATGCATGTTCAGAAGTTTATCGCTGTTGTTGATTTAAATATTTGACTATTTTAAACCGGAATTTCTTGGGAGCGGAAAGCCTGACAGTCCAGATTTTCCGACCACATTGAGCTGGCAATTGCTCTGCAGCAACGCCATAAACAAAGCAGTATCCAGTATAGCCGACTTTGTTGAGCGTTAATACGTAAACTTGTTGTTTAAACATAGTAAATATAGCCTACAACACTCCTGAAAGTGTAGCTTTCTGATTGTAGAAAAAGTAATTCTTATGATAGAAGTCTAGTACTTCCTAAAGATTATGGCTACAAACAAACAAACCCACAAAAACTTTACCTTTTTATACACTGCGTCTCATGGTACCTGGACGTTTACGCGAAATGGAGCATTGTTTTTTTTTTTGGCAATATCGGTAAGGCGCCAGATTCAAAGCCGCGTCCAGACTGCAACAATTCTGCCGCGCCAAATAGCGCGCCACACATTAATGGCAATTGCTTACCATGCCATCAAACAAGCAGTGTCAGTATGTCATTGTTTAAGAACGTTAATACGATAAACTGTTGTTCAAACAGCAGTAAATATAATCTAACCTCTACTCAGAGTATATTTGATTGTGGAATTTATGATAGGTTCAGTACTTCCAAGATTAGCGGCTACAAACAAACAAACCCACAAAAACTTTACCTTTTTATACACTGCGTCTCATGGTACCTTGGACGTTTACGCAGGAAATGGAGCATTGTTTTTGGCAACATCGGAAGTAATGACGCTGATCGGCCGCGTCAGACTTGCAACAATTCGCCGCGCCAAATAGCGCCACATAGCCCCACACAGCGTGGTTTGTGGACGGAATTCACGTCGCTTCCCAAGGCTTGGCAAATGATTCTACGGTGATTCAGAGCTTGTTGGTTTGCATCAAAGAAGCGAGCAAAAGATTGGTTAGTTTGGACAGATGTTTGGCGAATTGTTGCAAGTCTGGACGCGGCTAACGATCTAAAAATTTCGATGCAGCGTTGCCCTTATACCAAAGTGGCATCAACTTTGATATTTCAAATGGAACACCCTGTATATTTTAGTATTTTTGGATCCGCCAATACTTTCCGGAATATTTTTGCTAAACTATCCTGTACCTATCTCTAAAGTTTTCGAGTAAATAATTAGTTTTCATATTTTTTTGTTCAAAACAGGTCTCTAAATAAAGCTTTATTTGTCTATCTGCATTCGTAGACACTTGAAATTTGGGGTGTAGCAATTCAATGTCCTCTACATTGATTTTGTATGTAGATATTGGTTTTTAAAATTCGTGATTCTACCTCTAGATATAAAAATGGTAAAAAGTATTTTTTTTAAATGGAACACCCTGTATAATATCAAAGGCCCATAAAGTCTTTTTAAATTATATGATGTTCCTATACCTAAATGCTAAGGTTCCGGAGATAAAGCAAGTTTCTTTAAAAATCAAAATTTAGCATATTAAGTATTTATCAAAAAAAAGGCATAAAATGTCACTGACACCAACTGTCAAATAATCATATTGTCATTTTAGTCATGACATTTATAGCTATCTTTAATAAATACTATTTAGCTAATTTTGATTTTAAAACTGCTTTATCTCCAAGCTCCATATCATTTGAAAATACTTTTTATGGTCACTAGTTCTTTGACAACATGGGATGTTCCATTAAAAAAATGACTTTACCATTTTTATATCTAGAGGAAGGGTCCGTGCGTTTAGTAAAGAGGAGCCACCGACGTCATCATTTTCTGCGCAAAATCTCCTCTATTCCCTCATCCCGTATTTAAAATGCATTTATTTTTAAATCAGAACTTTAAAATACACCTACTTCCTAGTATCGATAGAAGCCCTCGAAACCGCGATTCAAAGGGATTACAGAAGATTTCGCGTAGATAATGACGACTTCGTTGGCCTCTTTACCAAACGCGCGGACTTTAGAATCACCCTTACCCCGTTTTGCCCAAAGTTAGGTTTTAGTGCGACATGTAAAAAAATGTAATTTTTTTACTTTAAAAGTTAAACTTTAAATTCAGAAATTTAATTATTTACAACATACGTTTATATAATTTTGTTTTCCTTAAAAAAAAGTACTTGACTCCTTGGAGTACGTTCTCTCTCTCTCTCTATTTTTTTCATGGTTTTGGTCCTTCAGGTCCAATCCCACCCTCTCCCCCTTCGGACTATGCTTTCCAGGGCTTCGTCGGAAAATCTGGATGATGAAATAGCTCCCAAGAAATTCAAAGAAACAAATAATTCAACAATGCAATGCATAAACTGTCGGCTGTCAAATCCAAGATCTGCTACTGGTGTTACGTATAACCTTCACTTTCACTTCTGACAGTTCCCATGGCGCAACCCATCTATTTCCCGCCATTTGAAAAATACACTCGTGTTCACCACCAAACAGGATACCGTCAGCTTATAGGAATCTTCGCTCACAGCGCTTAGATCAGAAGAAGATGCCGTCAATTTAGCGTGAATCTTTCCTTGATCCCCGAAGGTAAAAAACGTTCATTACGACACCTAGCCGCCACTCCGGGAAGAACTTTGCTGGGTCCTCTACGCACGTTCGCACTGTCGGAAGTCAAACAAAGTCATAAATTTTAAAATTTTTACTTATAACTCGTCGTGTATAATGACCAATCAAGTGAAATTTTTGTATTTCTATTTTTGGACAATTTGTCTTCTAGTAACACATGTACTGGGGACACGCTGTTTAAATATGACCATCATAATAATAATTAAAAAAAAATCATTTAACCCATTACTACAAAATAAAAAAAAATCCTAAAAAAAAGAAAGAAAACCCTTACTATTCCGAGCCCTCCTATATCTGCTTTTGTTTAGCAACCGACAAAACCCTTATTAGTGGTGGTGACCTAATCAAGACCCCCACGCAATCTTTGAAAAATTAGCGCTGAGATCGGAATCGAATGGGAAAATTTGGTTAGTGGAGCTCACACGCGCCGCCATTGTAGCACTTTGGGGTGGAAACAGAGATAGAGGTAAAGCGCGAGCGATGTTGCCGATCGCAAAACTTTTAAATAAGTTTACGGAAAAACAAACTAAAAATATATTTTAGTATTTTACATTGGCCTTTTGTCCAAGAAACTAAAAATAAGAAGATTATGTAGATGTATGCGCATGAGTGAAAATATGCTATCTTACCAAAACATCAATGAAAATTTTGAAGACCCGTTATAACTTGTTTAAGAAAGTTAAAAAAATGATGATAGAATATATTTAAAATCCTTTCTAACACTTATTATATCATGTATTATTTTTTTTATTAAACTGCCAAAATATTGCCGAGTATGAATAAATGTTTCTTAATATCTTAATAGGTAAACACCAAGGTTAGTTTATATTTATAAGGTTGCGACATATCCTTAACTTTTGGGCGGTTCGAGGTCGGGGACGCAAGGAAGGGCACTCCACGGAGAAAAGTTGGCAAGACTGGGTAAAATCAAAGCTGATGATCAATCCAGTGGCGTCTAGAATTTGCGCATTTCATTTTGCATTGTTTTGGAAGTGGTATTTGTTGAAAGATGTAATTCCAAATGTTTTTTATTTAAAGTTAAAGAATTTACAACTTAATAACAATTAAAAACTGTTGTGTAAACGGTTGTTCTACTAATACAATAAACTGTATATCTCCGGCACTGAACAACATGGCCGAAAAATGGGAGATGTGACGTCATAACCCGTCAAAGCAATATGGCCGAATGTCGCGACCCTATATAGACCGACTTTGGGTAAACACAATAAAATTTGTACATTTCTGTTCTAAGTTTCTGCCATTATTATATACAGGGTGTTTTAAAACAAATTTGAAAAAAAAGTCTGATACTCTCAGCAAAATAAAGTACGTAAAACATTTTCTTGACAAAAGGTAAATTATAAAATTTTGCGATTTAAGCATGGTAAAATAAGCATCACAACGTTGTAGGCCAACACCAAAGAAGTTAATATTGCAATTTAAAGATAATAAAATTTGCTCTAGTTGATCTTTTTTTATATTTAAAAAATAACATATTTTTTTATTGCAAAATTAAAAATAAATTTTAATTAAACATAATCTCTTCTATATTCTCAATTTAAAGTGAAGTTTCTAAAATAGTTTTTAAGTGAAGTCATATGCAGTGTTAATGTTAATTATTTTTGGTTTCAGAAAGAGTATGTAAAGGCTAAAAATAAAAAACTACCATGTTGTC
Organism: Listronotus bonariensis; assembly: GCA_014170235.1. Lineage (NCBI taxonomy): Eukaryota > Metazoa > Arthropoda > Insecta > Coleoptera > Curculionidae > Listronotus > Listronotus bonariensis. The sequence continues at coordinate 470,348 of JACEGR010000046.1, read as the reverse complement.
AAACATTTCGTAAAACCAGCATTATCAACACATGCATCCCAGCGCATGTACATAAAATTGAAAAAAAAATATTTAAGAAAATCGTTCATATTTTTGTATTTTTAATTCTTTACCTTAAGTTAGCAGTTTTTGGAAAAAAAGCAATTTAAAAAACTAAACTCGTTGACCTATTACTTGTAATTTTTTGAAAGTCTTTTTAGTTTTGGGTTTCTCTCTTAAAAAAAAAAATCCAAAAAATATAAATAATTAAAGAATATATTTTTTTCGGGGTAATTTTAAATGTACCATGCTAATTGATCTCATCTGGGTATTGTCAAATGTCAAGTTTAGATATTTTTACCAAAATTACCATACAGAATCAGCCAAATAAAGTCGTTCATAGGCAAGCTGTGAAAGAGAAACGGTCTAACGCGAATACCGGCATGTAAACATTTCGGATTGGATGACTAATCGTACTTCCTTTGTTGTTTGCTTAAGTGCTCGATATACTGTTAACTATTGCTTATAGAATATACATAGTTAGATATTTTTCCTACTCCATCTGTTTATTTAAAATAATTTCACTATATCACAAAAAATGTTTCTCGATACTAAAAAGCTCTTTTAAAATATAAGGTGTTGCTTTTTACATAATAAAATCCTTGCATTAAAACAGTAGTAAGAACATTTTAAAAGCGCAAATTCGGTACCCTTTGAAAATAATACAAAAACACATAAAAAGGTCGCCTGCAATCGGACTATTTTATATAAAGGGCGCCGCTATCCTTTACAGCAACGCGCCGATACACTATGGGATATAAATCCATTATTTTGACCAAAAAGCAACTTTGAAATTTTAATGGGTCATGCTGTGTATTTCAAAGTAGATACTCCAAACTACGCAAAATTATAAAAGGATATGACGACTTCTATTGGGGTAATAATAAACTTAAAAATGTATTATAAGTAAACATAAATATACAAAATTTAATCTACTTAGTTTATTATTAGCCTGGTTTACTAAAAAAGTAGTAGAGTTTAAATAATAAGAGCTATTGTTGTGTTGCCAATGCAGTCTCGCGAAGTCTCGCTACTTTTGTCAAAGATTTTTACCTTTTTCTTTATCAGTTTTTGTACTTACAATTGCGTTCCTACTTTTGCTACTTCTGAGTGTAAGGACAGATACAAGATTTTTTATAATTTACAGGGTTTTCCATTTTAAAATTTAATATGTTTTGTCCTACACTGTATATCCTAAAAGATAAAAGCATTCTGATGAAAGATATAGATTCTACAGAATCTACCCAACAAAACAGTGTTTTTATTTATTTTATACGTTAAAAAATAAAAAAGTTGGGAAGATGTATCTCTATTACGCTTCTAAGAATGATTTAAAATTATTTTTCAGATTTGGATGGTCATATTTTCAAAACTAATTAAGATAGACACATCGAATGTAAAATTTTTTTAAGCATTTTAAAAGATTTTTTGGTGGTAATATAATATTCAGGGTATTCTATTTAAAAAAATCATACCTATTGTCGTACCCTGTATATCATATGAGATAATAATCATCGGATTACTGATTAGAATACTACCGAATTAACCAAACAAGCTGACATTTTAGTTTATTTTGTACAATAAAAAATAATAATGTTAAGGGGGTGTAAATTTATAATAACATATAATAAGTTTTAGGTTCCCAAAGAGCATTTGTAATAATTTATAATATTTTTTTAGTAAAAAGCACCTCATTTTAAGTTAGATTGGTAAGTTTCAGAATTTTGACCAAAAAAATTAATTTCTATCCCATAGTGCGATGACCAGCTGTATCAACCGGCATATCATAAAAGAAATATAGCAAAGGCGGCCGCGAAGACAAGCATGCCGATTTATTTGCTTTAAACTTTTTGTGATTTTTTTTCTTATCAAAGAGCACCGAATTTACATTTTTAAACTGTTCCTTCTATATCTATCTACCCTATAATATTTGCACACGACTCCCGTTATCTCATTGTCCCAAGGCGGCAACACCGCAGGGTGGATCGGGTGCTTAATACGAGGGTAAGGCGGTCGCGTGGACGTTGGGCTACCGGGTGGGGATGAAAGTGGGGGTAAAAACGTGACCGAACGGCGCTAGGACCGCCGGTTGATCAACAGGGTAAAAACACTTTCAACATACGAACCGTCGCCGATACACGCGCTCGCATCATCTGACGGCCGTTTGACACGCGACTGTTTCCGATTTTTAATTTTTCTTCGCGGCAGTGACAAGTGACCATGGACCATTCGTTGTCTCAAAATCCTCCGTTGCACTGGGGCTACTCGTCGTCTTCCAACCCCACGTCTTCTTGGCAACCGGTAACTAGAGGCACTAAAGGCCTCTCTCGGAAAGTGATTGTGATGATGCCTACTCGGAGGAATCTTCAAAAGATCAGTAAGTATTTTTTTATTAAATAAAGTATTAGTGTTTTTAGTGCTACCCAAAATTTAGCCAATTTAAGTTATAATAATAACGAACTTTTTTTAATAATAAAAATAAAAAAGTGCAGTTTATTCGGTTATTAAATAAAAAGTAGAATTTGTAATATTTTTTTTTTTTTTGCAAGATAAATATTCAAATATATGACAAGCTCAAATCAAACCGCAGTGTTTGATAAAACACAGTTTTATAAAAATCTCACAATATTAACTGCGCGTTTTCCATTAATAAATTTTGAAAAGTTTTTTTTTATTGAAATGTTATATTTATAATTTATTTTAATAAAAAACTTTTTCAACATAAATAATAAAACGCGATTGTAAGATACTTTTAAAACAGTATTTTATCAAAAACTGGGTTTTGATTTGTTGACTTCTTGATTTAAATCTTACTGTATATTCCATTTTTTAGTTAAAAGTATTTCTGCTTCAGAATTAAAAGGGGATATTTTGATATTTATAGAAGTCTAAAGCATTTAAAAAACTGACTGCTACACGAATTTACTTATTATTTTTAAAAACTGGTAAAATATATTTTTTTACCTTAAAAAAATTACAAAGAAAGTTAATTGAAAATTATCCGTATGAGAATCTAAAAAATTATATAATCCGACATTTCTTTATTAAGTAGTAGATAGAAACTTACGGTGGGTTTACATCTGACATTTATTGCACAATAATTTACGTCTGACAGAAATTCTGGCTAATGTAAACGGTCAAAAATGTATTATAATTTAATCTATTTTCGGTTTTTGGCTTTTATACGTAAGTATTCAGCCACTGTCCAGTGGTTGTGGTCAAAAATTTATGTCCGATAGAAATTTTTTATTGTTTCTATCAGCCAGAATTTCTGTCTGACATAAATATCATGCAATAAATGTCAGATTTAAACCTACCTTAACAAGAAGGTTTGTAAAGTATAATTTTTTTATTTTTTTTTTCAGATGTGCATCGCCTGGCGACACTGACAGTTGTCAAATGTTGTCAAGAAAGAAACGCAGGGGAGTAATCGAGAAAAAGCGTCGTGACAGAATAAATATGTCACTATCAGAATTAAAAAGACTGGTTCCAAGTGCCTTTGAGAAACAGGGCTCCGCTAAGCTGGAGAAAGCAGAAATTTTACAAATGACTGTCGATCATTTAAAAATGTTACATGCTAAAGGTAGGTAAAAATGGAAGATCTTGTTTTTTAGTTTTTTAGCTATAGTTATAATTATTATAAAATCTAAAGTTAAAATTCAATTTTATTTTGGCATCCCGAAAATTTTACCATTAATACACACACTCAAAAATAATGAAAACATGTTTACTGGGGGTTTGTTTCAAAATATTTAAATTTTAAATGATTACTTCTTAATTGTTTTTCTATTCCTACATGAGGTGTTATAACATTTTTGTGAATTATTAAATATCAAAAAAAAAATATCATATGATGCAAAAATCCAAAATATTTTTGCTTTAATTAAGGCAGACATTAGTAGCCATATTAAACTCAAAATTTCTCACTCTTGAAATCAGAACAAAAGGTCGATTTTTTATAATTAAGTTTTTCCGTAAGTATAAAATTTTATTTTTTTTCACACAACGTAAAATTTTTTATAAGGAACGTTGTAATTTGTATGTATTATCATACTTTATGGTATTATGTATAGTACCATAAAGTAACATATAACTTACTCTATGATAGTACAGAAAAGTTTTTTAGGTTATGTTGTTTAAGGGTAGTTTTAACAGGTCTCATATCAATCATAAGTTCACTTTTATTAAAATTTGATAAGAATATAATTTACAATAGTTTTAGGTTGATGATGACATTGGCTCGGACTATTATCAATATAATTTATCAGGAAAATTTTCTGTGGAATTTTAACGCTTAAAATTATAATAAAAATGATTCACGAAGAAAACATGTTGATTTTTCTCCAAGAGTAAACTACGTTCATTTTGCATTTTTAAGCAATATGTCATTGGGAAAATTTATTTAAAATTAAGATGAAAAGCAATAAAAATTTTTTTATTGAATTTCATAATTTGACGAAAATGCCTTGATCACATCCGTTTACAGCTGAAAAATTGTGTTGTGTAGGAATCTGGAGAAAGCAGGTGTTTAAAAACCAAATAGTGAGAATTTTTTAGGTCATTTTATTATAAAAATTTAAAATAATTAATTTTTAATCACTTTAATATTAATTTCATAAACTTCTTGATACCCCTGTAACAATAATAAAGTCATTCAAAGTGCGATTCTAAGTAAATCTTGTAAAGATTTTGCTTAAAAAATGACGTAGTTTACTCTTGGAGAAAAATCATGTTTTTCAAGTTCTTGCGTACCCTATATACAAAATAAACATTTTCACTTCCTGAATCATATTTTTTACCAGCAATTTTTTTATTAGGAATTACTTTTACTTAAAAATTAAATTTTGTATTCATTTGTTCTATTGTAAACCCCATATGTGGACAGTCTGTATGTTGAGAATTTAGGATACTGACTTTTTGAAATTTACAGTTTAAATAGCACTAGTATAGTTAGACCCATATTTAATTTTATTCTGAAAGCGATGCCGCCAAGTACACAAAAAATGATAAAGCAAATAAACCCTTTTGTGAACAATGATTTATTGCCGCAAAAGTATTCAACCCGACGACTACCCCACGCGTTACAGGTTTTATGGCACGCCAGAGACGAAATAAGAGTTGTTTTTAAAAACAATGCAATTTAATTATGATGGTCGTAATATAGGCTATAAGCAAAGATATTGGGGGACTTAAGATTTGGGTAGTCATATATTCGAAAGTAATAAAGATAAGTATATCAAATGTATCATTTTTTAAAGGACTTTGAAAGATCTCTTTAAAATCTTGATCTTGATAAAAAAAACCTACTAATTGACGGGAAGATAATCAAAATCAGTCAAAAAACCGAAAAGTTATTTAAGATTGAATTATTACAAAATTTTGGTTGTCCGGTTTTTTGTCCAGGGGTGTATGTTGTAATTGAAGACCCAATGCAAGAACCGGCCAAGTCCAATTTTAGGCTAAGTTAGTTAACGTCACGTTTTTACTCAGTATAAAATTATCATTCGATCTGTGCGAGAACGGGATCTGTAACTTTAAAAGTAATTCGCTTATTTTTAACACGATTTTTTTATTATTATTAGCTTGGGTTGTATGTATGTATGTATGTAACGGAATCTTTAAGCTTAATTTTCACCAACTTCCAGCGATTCGATTTCTTTGAAACTTTGCACACGTATCAAGGACCCATGACAATGCAATAATCTGCAAACAGTATCCCGTTATCCTGATTAGGATCGCCAGGATAAATAAATTCCTTTATAGATTTTCTGTAGGAGAGTAACAGAGAAAGAGCTAGTGCGCGATCTGCGCGTGCGTGTAGTTTCGGACGTACTCTCAGCATAAGGCTGACAGAAACTTGTTCGGAGTAGTTGCGTTCTGAAACCCCATGCAACAGTGAAGCCTTAAATGAAATGATTAGATTACGAAATAGTTCGTGAAACATTTCAATATCACATGTCCGCAGAAAACTAATTGATATATCGAACTAAAAAAATGAAAAATAAATAATACTTTAAAAAACACGCTTCTATATGCAACCGAACTAAATAATTTTTTCATTACAAATAGTTTGTATTACAGTAATAAAAGGTCAAACAATGAATCATCATTATATACCTTAAAATAGAATTATAATAAAATTTAAGATAATAACAGAATAATTCACTTCAGAATAAAAGCGTGGGGTGCTTAATATATTAAATGTGATGATTATTTCATTTCTAAATATCTATGAGGGAAAAGTTATGAAAAAATAGTAAAATGCACCCCACGCTTTTTACTCTGAAGTGAATTATTCTGTTATTATCTTAAATTTTATTATAATTCTATTTTGAGGTATATAATTATGATTCATTCTTTGACCTTTTATTACTGTAATACAAACTCTTTGTAATGAAAAATTATTTTCTAATTTTTAGTTCGGTTGCATATAAAGCGTGTGTTTTTAGTTTTTTTAAACTATAACTTATTTAAGTTTCAGATCCCGTTTTCCCATAGGTGGAAAGATAATTTTATACTGAGTAAAAACGTGATGTTAACTCAATTTGTTTAAAAACTGCACTTGGCCGGTTCTTGCATTGGACCCTTAAATTTAGGCGTTAAAAGAGACGAAAATTAATCCTAGGGTAATTATCGGAAATAAATTAACTTGTTTTCTATTTAGAAATTAAGAACACTAGAAGTGCACATTATTAGCAGGTGGAAATATAAATGAAAAGGGTTAGAGTGGCGTGGGAATAGGTGACGACATGACTCCGTCCGACCAAGCAGCTGTGTATTAAACGGCATGCACTATTTGCCAGCCTCGTGGGAACCTTGCGATAGCAATAAGGGCAACAGGTTTTCGTACATAACCGTATGTTTTACACCCCACATTTGGGAATTAATATGATTTTATTAAACGGTGATTGTTTTTGATAAGAGCCTTATACGATAATGTACAGGGTGTCAAGTTAGAAATTTACACCCCCATAACTTTTTATTTTTTATCGTACAAATTAAATAATTATATCAGTTTGTTGGGTTAACTCTGTAGTTTCTGAATCGATAATTAGATTTTTATTATCTTCTTAAATATACAGGGTAGAACAAAAGCACGATTTTTTAAAATGGCACCCTGTATATTATATCACTAATAAAAAGATTAGAGATATATATATATATATATATATATATATATATATATATATATATATATATATATATATATATATATATATATATATATCGGGTGTTCGAAAAATACACGGCCAAATTTTAGGAGGTGATTCCTCATTGAAAAATATGAAAAAAAGTTCCTATAAACATGGGTCCAAAAATGCATAGTTTCCAAGATACAGGGTGTCCAACATTTAGGTTCAACATTCACCTTCTTTAATCTTCAGTTGACCTTCACTCTTTAATGTCATTAGATAGTCCTTAAAAAGTTAAGATAGGAAAGTAAAATTAATTTTTCTCTATCTTTAACTGTTTTTGCTCAGTAAATCGTCAAAATTCAAAAATTCCGTCCCAAGAAACATGCAATAAAGTGGTTTTATTTTTTTCTCGAAAACGAAGCAAGATACAAAAAAAAATTCGAAATAAAAAAGTTGTATTTTCAGTTGCTTATTCTAAAAAAAATAAAAAAGTTACAAAAAGTCAATGGCGTACGTTTTTTTACAATTATTTTCGATAAGATGTCCCGTGAGACGCCACTAGACTTAATAATTTTAATTTAATTATGCCTAACTTTGGCCCTTATTACTAGAAATAACACTGAAAAATTTCAAGAAAATCGGTTACAGGGTATTCAAGATAATTACAAAAACCTATTTTATTTAAAAAGTTTAACACCCTGTATCTTGGAAACTATGCATTTTCGGACCCTGTACATATATATATATATATACGTATATATATATATATATATATATATATATATATATATATATATATATATATATATATATATATATATATATATATATATATATATATATCGTATATATATATATATATATATATATATATATATATATATATATATATATATATATATATATATATATATATATATATATATACGTATATATATATATATATATCTTCATTACTTTCGAAAATATGTAGGTAAGTTACATGTATTATGAAAATAACTGCCCAATAATTTTATTAATTGCAATATTTTAAAAACCATTTAAAACAGACCTATTAAATATGGGATTATTGTAACGCTCTTTAAATCCTCTTTAAATGGTGATTAAATCAATATACAGGGTGCTGCATTTAAAAAAATCATACTTTTGTCGTACCCTGTATACCTTAAGGAAAAAAAATAATTCTCTTCAAAGATACAGATACTACAGAATCATCTCAATAAAATTGTGTTTTTTGGGAATTAAAAATTATTTATTAGATTTGCATGGTCATATTTCGAAAAATAATTGATATAGGTATATGAAATGTGGTATTTTTTAAAAGATATTTTTTAAGGTAAAGTAATATATTATAGGGTGTTCCATTTTAAAAAATCGTACTTTTTGACGTACCCTGTATACCTTAAGAGATAGTAAAAATCTGATAAATAATTCGGAAACTACAGTGTGTATTAAAAAACTGCCACATCTGGCTTGGCATGCGACTCGATGGCCGAGTTTCATTTTTTCGTGGCGCACGTCGTGCAAACTTGTGCATGTGTAGGACAGGTCAGTTAAGGTTTTAGTTTAGGGACGTCGTTTACGGGGTTATATTGTTGGTTTTGAGTTAACAAAATGGCTCTTTGGCGCCAGAAAGATGTATTGCGTGATTTTATAGATATGTACCAAGGTTATCCATGCTTTTGGAAAATTAAAAGTAATAAATACATTGACAAAAATAAAAAAACCTTTTTGCTGAATCACGCTTATGTTTAAGTTGATCACGCCACCAGCTGCCAAAACTGACAGGTACATCTGAATCGTGTGTATCAAAAGCTTCATTTGACATTTGCTTTCATGCAAGTGCGTTTCAGGTTTGCATGACCGTGGATACCCCGGTTTATGTTATTTACCTGATCCGGTATAGGTATGGTTGTTAATTTTGCAATATTTTTTTAATCTATCTGGGTTGGTTTGACTTTACATACTAGATGTTTTCGCCACTTTGCAATACAAAAAAATATGGACTTAATTTTTCTTTTTTGTTTAGCAGGATCCAAGTTCCGTGTTTTTAAGCTCCCTGTTTATTTTTATTTTAATGTGTTATGCATCAAAACGAATTATCAAGTGTAGCATTCCGAGAAATCAATATATTTTTTTTAATGCGTAAATTATTGATAACCCTGAATCTATAGGATGTTAACATTTCTTGTTATATTGCCAAATACAAATAAAAATGTCCATAAAAATATTTTTTGTTTTTAAATTAAACTTATAATGCGTACCGAAACAATTAGTCAAAAGTTGCGAAAACCTAAGAGTTTTGTGTTAATTGTTTTTCTTTATTTTTAAAACGTTTAATTTTTTATATCAATACAGGAACTATGTTGTTTTTACCATATATAAATATTTATTTTTTTAGAAGAAATCGCGCACGCCTTATATAAAATATTAATGTAACATTTCATAATTTTAATAAATTTTTCTTTCTTTTCAGGACTTGATTCATTCGCCTTTGACCCTCACAAATACGCTGTTGATTACCACGGTATGGGATTCAGGGAATGCCTTGGGGAAGTCACCCGATACCTAGAAAGAATCGAAGGAATGGATGCACAAAACCCCATGCGTCTACGACTAACATCACACCTACAATGCTGCGCCGCCCAAAAGAGTTGGCTTTAAAACAGGCAACATCTGCCCCCTGGTCATATGGAAGCTCTCAAGCATATCCTCCTCCTCTGAACTCCTTACCCTCTCCCAATCACGCTTCCTTAAACACGCATCAACCTCCACCACTTCCACCTCCAATACATCACCAAAATATGCATCACGATTTAGGACATTATGACGTTTCGACGTCTTGTGCTCAAAGTTTAGCCCCTTTGCCTTCTACAGATAGTCGGCTAGCACCACCTCCATCGACGTCACTATTGACGCCTCTAACCACCACTACGTCATCAGCGTTAGCTTACAGCCCGCATCATCAGTACCCTCCTCCAGTGAATTCCTTTGGAATACCTAGTTCAACAGGTCACCACCAAAATTATAGTCAAAGTATACCCACTTCACAAGGAATGAAGCCTTATAGGCCGTGGGGTGCAGAAGTAGCTTACTGATATACAATTAATCTACATATAGCTATATTTATATAATATAACAGATTTAAGAGTGCCCTACCATGAGTGCCGGTTGCCTTATGTGAGACGCTTTAAAGATAAATTTAAAACAGTATTTTTATACGTATATTAAGAAAAATAACAGCATATCGAAATAATTATGGTGAAATAAATTGTGATAGTAAAATCGAATTTCACTAGTTTCTAAATTTTTCTGTTAAACTTGGATAGTAAATAGTGTTACTGGCATATAAAAAATCAATGATTTCTAGTAGTTTAAATTGTTTAATAACATTTTTTGCTTTATAACCAATCCTATTCAGTGATTAAGATTTTTTATATGAATGTATTTTTTTTTAATTAGCCTGAGAGAGATATTAGCAAGACCTGTAATTTCTTTCTAAAAGACTCATTTACCATTTAACAATATAATTTATTCTTAATAGACATGCGCAATACACACGGCATAGTTCTTGTTCAAAAGCATGCTTGCGATTGCTGGGCATTGAATATTTAAGAAAAATTTTAACGTCAATTATTATTTTAACCTGAAAATCATAACCTAAAAAAATCTTAACCAAAAACAGCATATTTTTAAAGTTGAATAATTATTTTAAAGAAATAAATTTAAAGCAAAAAGTAACGATTTTAATAATAGAGACATTTTGCACCTCTTAAAAATAACAGCCGTTTTTTGGCCTCCTTATGGTTATCGTTATTAAACATAACAATTACGGCAGCAGTTTTAGACAGAGATTTTGCAGCCTCTTTTAAGAAATATATCTTGCATCTGCGGTTTCGAAACATAACCTTATTTTTGCCTGTGGTTCACCCATTTTAAAGTTAACGAAAAATCAGTATTTACTTTTATTCTTCATAAGATATAAATCCATATTTAAATATATGCAAACACTTCTGTTGATTTCGTTTTTAAAGTAGATGCAAACAATACAGTATAAGCAAAACACAAAAAGTAAGGTTAGGTTTGGTAGTAGAATAAAAAGCAAGTGTGCCAGATTGTAACATCTAAATTAATTACTGATTTAGAATATCCGTAAAAGTGCAAGTCCGTTTGAATTTCTTAACACTATTTGATTTTTATTACTGCTATAGATTTTTCGCTGATTAGAGCCTAGGTATAAATGATATTTTAATTAATATGGCAATAAAATTTTAACCTTTTAAATAATTGATATTAAAATATCTACAATCCGGCAACCACGCAGTTTACCAATAACGATAACGGTAAGCTCTTCGGTATTCATTCGTAATTAAAGGAGTCCGGTATGGTTAATAACGATAACGGATCATGTTTGCGTTACTGCGCAGTCTCAGAATAACCACAACGGAATTGCAAAATAAGGGGTGCAAAATGTCTCTAATATCTTATAAAAAGTTATGCTAAATAAATGTAGTTTTAACTTTAAAAAACTGGTTGTAAGCTTAAAACATTTTTTCAGTTTTTGTTAAGGCTTAAAAAATATGTATTTTGGGTTTAAGGATTTTTTATTATTTGTTATGTCTTAAATGAGTTTTTATTGGTCAATTAATATACTGAACCATTTCTGGTCAAAAGTGATAAGAACTTGCACTGTAGAGGCTTTAGTCATTTGCTGTACCTAATAATTTAAGCAATGTTTAATTTATTTTTGTATATATTTAGATAATTAAATAAATCTGCTTATATGCAGAATATTTTTGTATAGAATTTTATAACTTCACCATGTGTGAAATACATATATGTGATTTTGGAGTTACAAGAAATAAATATTTTTTTAAACATTAATCTTGTTTTTATGGTTTACCTACCTAAAAAAAGCAATGTTCAATTATTTTACACCTACCATACTAAAATTTTATGTTTCTGTTACCACCTCATTTAATTATGTCTAGAATTCTAAAAAAATGCAAGTCCGGAAATGAAGTTGGGGCATATGCCTATACCCCTACTTTTCTGTAGGAAACTGTTTGGAAAGTGGAGAACAAAATCTTGCCTTTTAAAAAGAATTGGAAACACAAGAGTATCTATTCGTCACATATGTTGTTTATAATAAACATAACATAAAACAAAAACTTTTTTCAAGAAAATTAACGAGTTTGCATATTTAAGAGTTATTTTTTTTATCTTTGGACAATCCACGAAGGCTGAAAGCCTAAATACTAACGTACTGTGGGTGTCTTAAGCAGGGTAAGAGAAAGTTTGTTAACACGGGACTTAAAAACTTGAAGATTTGGGGGAAAGGAAAGACCTCCGCTGGCAGCAGGTTCCACAGTCTAGAAACTCTAGGGATAAAAGAACGAACGAAATGGGAAGTTCGGGGCCTGTCCAATTGAACTGTATAGGGATGCATACGTGCGGCACCACGAGTTTCTCTGTTGGGAACTGCAAGAGGAGGGACTATACTGGATAATTCGTCGGAGCAGAAGCCGTAAAAGTATCTATAGAAGAGCGATGGATCTCCCACAGCTCGACGATGGGAAAGAGAAGGAAGTCTTTGAGTAAGTAAAGGATCATTAATAAGACGAACAGCCCTTCTTTGAATGGCATCAAGAATGCTGAGGGTTGTAGGGGATGCCATTCCCCAGACATAAGAACAATATTCCAGAGAGGGTCGAATTTGGGACACATACAAAGTGTATAAATTGGAAGGATTATTTTTACTTCTAATCATTTTTTCGTAATAATAATTTTCGATATTTTCAAAAATAAGGGTACTTTCTCTTGAACAAATTTAATGTTTTTTGAGATACCTCGTATACTACTAAACAAAATAAATATCTAATGATTCCTTTTTAGGTTTTAGACCATGCAGAACTTTTTATAAAGAATAACTTTTTTTCGTAAAATTAATAATAAAAAAGCTTCCCATATGTAGAGAACAGGCGGACACACTGTATATATAACTTAATTTATTACACCAAATTGGTTTAGTGGCAAAATATCTTAAGCTAGCTTAAGCTTAAGTAGAAAATTAATAAAAAGCCCCGCAGTTCCATAATAGCGCTTTCCTATCCTTCTTGTAAAAATGAAAACTGGCCGCAATTTTCTCTCTTTCGCAGGATCTTAATTTAATATTGGATTGGGGCGCCAAAAATCTCGTCCATTTTAATGCATCCAAAACACAATCATGTTTCTTGTCGCGAAAAGAGTCAACAAATAGTCATCCTCTACTTATGAGCGGCCAAGTTTTACAGAGCAATGACACCTTCAATCTTGTGGGCGTCACATTTGAAAGTAACCTTAACTGGCATAAACACATTGTATCTATAGCCACGGCAGCTTCAAAAAGCTTGGATTTTTCTTTCGAGCCAAAAAGTATTCTTACCCTTCTAATTTATACACTTTATATGTGTCCCAAATCCGACCTTCCTTGGAATATTGTTCTCATATTTGGGGCATGGCGTCCCCACAACCCTAATCATTTTTGATTCCATTCAAAGAAGAGCTATTTGTGTCATTAATGATCCTTCACTTAGAAAAAGGCTCTTGCCCATCGTCGGGCTGTGGAGGATTTATCGCTTTTTATAGGTACTTCCATGGCTTCTGCTCTGAAGAATTGTCCAGAATAGTTCCTCCACTTACGGTTCCCACCAGAAAAACTCGTGGTGCCGCGCGTATGCATCCCTATACGGTCCAACTGGTCAGGCCCACTTTGTTCGTTCTTTTATACCTAGAGTTTCTAGAATGTGGAACCTGCTGCCCGCGGAGGTCTTTCCTTCCTCGCCAAATCTTCAAATATTTAAGTCCCGTGTCAACAAACTCCCTCTTACCTCGCTTAAGACACCCACGGTACGTACCTAATTATGAACACCTTATATGTATACAATGCCCCTATGTATTCTACTATACGTAAATGTGCTTTTATTTTTTACGTTAATAGTCGGCATTAAACACTGAAAATCCATCAGTTTAACACAGCTAATGAACTTCCGGTATTCCCTACTACCTCTTTGAAAATAAAAGAACACGTGCACCGCTTGTATTTTGAAATAACCGACATTTTACAATATATAATGATGCAAAAACGAACAAAAAATCACAATATTTTTGCTAATATTACTTCGACTGGACCTATATGGACAGTGGTCATCATTATTGTTCTTTTTCACGGCTGATAGATTGCAGTGTATAAAAACGGGTTTTACGTCTCCATAAATAAGGGGTTCCACTTTAAGCTCTTATTTGCCAATCTTTTATGGACTGGCCCTTCGAATTGTTCCAGTTTTTCTAGTAATAATGTGTTGCCAAAAGTTCTTTACAAAAGAATATTTTTAATGGGAATTACAGCATAAAGGGTTAGGTATATAAAAACTCATATTTCCACTGACCATTCATTGAATAAGTTAAGCCCTGCTGTACCTTTCTTTGAGAAATTAATGAGGATTGTTGCTTGAACGCTTTTTAAGTTTAATTTATGTTTTCCTACACTGGAAAAAAATTACGATGTGTTATTTGTATATACACGCAAAGAAATGTACAGTTTTTTATTAAAATAAAATGTAATTTTGGATTATAGTCTATATTTTACCATTATTAAATGACTGTGAAGAAACAAAAATTTACAATGACTGGTAAAACATAAAAATATATAGTAGGATAAGTTTGTGCCAGGGATATTTAATAGGGCCCTAAAATTATACAATTATGCTTTTTATTAAGGCAAATATACTATAAATAATAAAATGCGTATAAAAATTTCTTATTTACCTTGTAAAATTGTTGCTTTAAATTTTTATGAAAGGGTAGAGCAGATAACTTAAAATTAAAAAATTAATATATAAAAACTTGAATAGGAGGCCATGACTTGGTATTTAGGCATAACTTTTACTTTAAATAACTTTTCTATTTAACATTTCTTTGTATTTTTAGAAATAAGGGTACTTTACTCTTAAGCCATTGTAAATCTTTTTGACTCACCGTGTATTAAAATATTTAAAAATACCGATTTTTTTAAAAAGCTTTAACGCCCTGTATCTCGAAAAGAAAGCGTCTTCGGACATATATTTATATGAACTTTTTACTTACAAAATTCCAAGGAATCATCTCTTAAAATTAAATTCATTACTTAATTTACACCCTGTATAATACACAGGTACAGGTGGCCTCATATAAAGCATACCTATACCCAAGAAAACCGTTAGGTAATATTTGTCGCCCAAAAGTTGGACACACCTAAAAACATTTTTCTTGAAACTATAAAAATTATAAAAAAGTTGATATAAAAGACATCAAGAAAATGCCATTTTCTATAAATAATATTTTTAAACATTAGAGACATTTTGCATCCCTTATTTTGCAATTCCGATGTGGTTAACGTTATTCTGAGACTGCGCAGTAACGCAAACATGATCCGTTATCGTTATTAACCATACCGGACTCCTTTAATTACGGATGAATACCGAAGAGCTTATCGTTATCGTTATCGTTATTGTTAAACTGCGTGGTTGCCGGATTGTAGAAATTTTAATATCAATTATTTAAAAGGTTAAAATTTTATTGCCGTATTAATTAAAATATCATTTATACAAAGGCTCTAATTAGCGAAAAATCTATAGCAGTAATAAAAATCAAATAGTGTTAAGAAATTCAAACGGACTTGCACTTTTACGGATATTCTAAATTAGTAATTAATTTAGATGTTACAATCTGGCACACTTGCTTTTTATTCTACTACCAAACTTAACCTTACTTTTTGTGTTTTGCTTATACTGTATTGTTTGCATTTCCTTTAAAAACGAAATCAACAGAAGTGTTTGCATATATTTAAATATGAATTTATATCTTATGAAGAATAAAAGTAAATACTGATTTTTCGTTAACTTTAAAATGGGTGAACCACAGGCAAAAATAAGGTTATGTGTCGAAAGCGCAGACGCAAGATATATTTCTTAAAAGAGGCTGCAAAATCTCTGTCTCAAACTGCTAGCGTAATCGTTATGTTTAATAACGATAACCATAAGGAGGCCAAAAACGTCTGTTATTTTAAGAGGTGCAAAATGTCTCTATTAACTGCTTTCTTACGTTTCTTCATTTTTACTTCAACTTGAAACACCCACGCAATAACTAGGGCTGATATTTATAAATAAATGGTATTGTATTGTAAACTAATTGTATTCGCAGCACAAATAAAACACATTATTATGTACATATGTATTTTTTAACCCGCGACTACCCTCTACTAACGTCACTTATTTTTTATCGATCACGGTAAATATGACTGACATGATTGGACATCCTAATTAATAAGATGTGAACTTTAAAAATTATACTTGGTAATACCAGTAAACAATTTAATTGTCCTCAAAAGACTGGATCAATAGGACGTGAAATTTATTTATATTAGCACTCATTGTGAAATTGAACACACATAAAGTAATCCACTGATTCACAAATTCAATATAAAAAAATGACAACACTGACAATGAATCTTGTAATTTTTATTTGTTTTGTCGTAATCACAAAATACGGTTAGATGTATGAGTAAATAGAGACATTTTGCACCTCTTAAAATAACAGACGTTTTTTGGCCTTCCTTATGGTTATCGTTATTAAACATAACGATTACGGCAGCAGTTTTAGACAGAGATTTTGCAGCCTCTTTTAAGAAATATATCTTGCGTCTGCGCTTTCGACACATAACCTTATTTTTGCCTGTGGTTCACCGATTTTAAAGTTAACGAAAAATCCGTATTTACTTTTATTCTTCATAAGATATAAATTGATATTTAAATATATGCAAACACTTCTGTTAATTTCGTTTTTTAAAGTAGATGCAAACAATACAGTATATCAAAACACAAAAAGTAAGGTTAGGTTTGGTAGTAGACTAAAAAGCAAGTGTGCCAGATTGTAACATCAAAATTAATTACTGATTTAGAATATCCGTAAAAGTGCAAGTCCGTTTTAATTTCTTAACACTATTTGATTTTTATTACTGCTATAGATTTTTCGCTAATTAGAGCCTTTGTATAAATGATATTTTAATTAATACGGCATAAAAATTTTAACCTTTTAAATAAATAATATTAAAATTTCTACAATCCGGCAACCACGCAGTTTAACAATAACGATAACGATAAGCTCTTCCTTATTCATCCGTAATTAAAGGAGTCCGGTATGGTTAATAACGATAACGGATCATGTTTGCGTTACTGCGCAGTCTCAGAATAACGTTAACCACAACGAAATTGCAAAATAAGGGGTGCAAAATGTCTCTAATAATATATCGTAAATGTATGTGAAATAAATTTGAAATGAATTTGACCTACGCTTACTAATACCTAATGTGTAAGTGGGTACCAGGGCCGTATTAACTGTATGAGGCGCCCTAGGCTAGAATTCTCGGAGCGCCTATTTTCCACGAAAAAAAATTTGAAGAGCAAAAAAAGGGGCATTACTTCCGTTGCGCCTATTCTCAGTACAACGCGCCTTACTTCACCACCTAAAATTAAATTTGATGACCAAAAAAGGGCATTCCCAACTTTTTAAAAACTCCCTGTCTAGCGCCTATTACTCCCCTGCCTGGCGCCTATTTTTTTCATGGCGCCCTAGGCTGTAGCCTAGTGAGCCTAATGGATAATACGGCACTGGTGGGTACGTTCATTTTTTAACAATTACTTTTAAAACACATAGTGCAAATACAAGATACTACTTAATAAATGTCCATAGCTTATACACTGTCACTGCACATGTGGGGTTTACTCAACAAGATAAAATAATTAAAAATTAAACATTTTTAAATAATTATGTCAGTAACATAGAACAAAAGATTCATGGCCTTGGTAAGGCCATGACGGAAGGTACGGGGTGCCGGTATTTGTATTTTGCCACGGCTTTTAAGTGCGCATGTTCGTCCACCCATCCATTTTTTTATTGCGCGAGGTCGTAAAAATCCGAAAAACGCTTCTTGCCACTGCGGATCTAAATGTAGGTTATCTGGCTCGGTACGACCTTGGAGCGGTTATGTGTGGCACACAGACAGAAACGTAGATTAACGTAATTAAAATTAACTAAAAGAAAAATACGATTAATTGGTGACATGCATTAAGAATAGATTTAAAATATTAAACAACATACTCAAATTGAACAGGTTCAGTAAAAATAATAACTTAATTTTGTGCGTCAATATATGTATTACACACTCCACAACAATTATCGCATGTCGTCAGTGTAATTCGCAAAGTGCGTAACTTCATTTTTAAAAATTTTAGATAAGCATTTTTTAAAGCATAATTTTACAGTGATATGTTTTTTTTTTTTTATCTTTTTGACATCCCACGAAGGTCTATGCCTAAATACCAGAGTACCGTGGGTGTCGGGTTATTAGATGTTTAACCCATCGTTCCCCCTGTTCCGTCAACGTTGTCCAAGCACTGAAATATGCAGTTGCATTTCACAGCACCTTTTAGACAACGCGGTAGTGCCACCACGGTCGTTATTTTTAAATAACTACTACCTAAATATGTCTCCCCGCTGGGAATCGAACTGCCGACCTCTGGCAATATGTGATAGCATATAGCAAAAAATAATTTAATATGAGAAAAAAATATTTTAAAAATTAATTATTAAAGTTAAATACATTAATAAATTTTGACATCTGATACAGTTAAAAGAGTTTTACAGTTTTTTAATGCCGATCTTAATGAAGTTAAGCACTATGCGAATTACACTGACGTTATGCTCGATTTTTTCCATGAGCTTAAATACAATTTTTTTAAATTTAAACGGCCATATATCTTTTAATAATTAAGTTAGAAGGTCTATATTTATAGTTATGTCAAAAAACATATACAGAGTGTTAAAAAAATAGTTCACATTTAAAATTCGATATTTTTCAACGAATTTTCATACGCGGTTTTGTTAAAATAGATAAAAAGTGATTCATATATATATATATGTATATACAGAGTGTGCTACGCTGAATCCGAATCCGTAGTCAAATTAACCCTCCCGGATTTAGCGACCCCAAAAACATAAAGGTACCACGTTTGTGGTACCAACTTTTATTTTTTGTGGGGCTGTACTCTTATTTTTAATGGGTCCCATTAATTAAAATATTTTATTAAAATATGCATGGTAAATTTTTTGCATTGTATCAAATATTTTTTCCCAAATTTGAAAATCTCAATGTACTTTGAATATAAAAGGGTTTTAAAAAATGCAAATTGTTTTAATTTAAATAATTTAAATTAAACAATGATATTTTTACAAAGTTCTGCTGTTCCAACTACAAAGTTTTATAAATTTCTGTTTATTAAAAGTTACAATGTTTTTATAATTTAAAACCAACAAATAGTCATAATTAAAATATATACCGATCTGTCAATTTTCTCTGGGTATAGTAAGAACATTTTAAAAGCGCAAATTCGGTACCCTTTGAAAATAATACAAAAAACATAAAAAAGGCCGCTTGCAATCGGACTATTTTATACAAAGGCGCCGCTATCCTTTACAGCGACGCGCCGATACACTGTGGGATAGAAATCCCAAGAAAAAAGCAACTTTGAAATTTTAATGGCTCATGCTGTGTATTTCAAAGTAGATACTCCAAACTACATGTACGCAAAATTATAAAAGGATATGACGACTTCTATTGGGGTAATAAGAAACTTGAAAATGTATATTAAGTAAACATAAATATACAACATTTAATCTACTTAGTTTATTATTAGCCTTGTTTACTAAAAAAGTAAAAGAGTTTAAATAATAAGAGCTATTGTTGTGTGTCCGATGCAGTCCCGCGAAGTCTCGCTACTGTTGTCAAAGATTTTTTACCTTTTTCTTTATCAGTTTTTGTACCTACAATTGCCTTTCTACTTTTTGCTACTTCTGAGTGTAAGGACAGATACAAGATTTTTTTATAATTTACAAGGTTTTCCATTTTGTCCTACACTGTATATCCTAAAAGATAAAAGCATTCTGATAAAAGATATGGATTCTACAGAATCTACCCAACAAAACAGTATTTTTTATTTATTTTATACGTTAAAAAATAAAAAAAGTTGGGAAGATGTATCTCTATTATGCTTCTAAGAATAATTTAAAATTATTTTTCAGATTTGGATGGTCATATTTCCGAAACTAATTGAGATGGACACATCAAATGTAGTATTTTTTGGTGGTTATATAATATTCAGGGTATTCCATTTTAAAAATCATACCTATTGTCGTACCTGTATATCATATGAGAAAATAATCATCGGATTACTGATACTAGAATACTACTGAATTAACCAAACAAGCTGACATTTTAGTTTATTTTGTACAATAAAAATAATAATGTTAAGGGGGGTGTAAATTTATAATAACATATAATAAGTTTTAGGTTTCTAAAAGCATTTGTAATAATTTATAATATTTTTCCAGTAAAAAGCACCCCATTTTAAGTTAGATTGGTTTTCAGAATTTTGACCAATACAATTTATTTCTATCCCATAGTGCGATAACCAGCTGCATCAACCGGCATATCATAAAAGAAATATAGCAAAGGCGGCCGCGAAGACAAGCATGCCGATTTATTTGCTTTAAACTTTTTGTGATTTTTTTTCTTATCAAAGAGCACCGAATTTACATTTTTAAACTGTTCCTTCTATACATCAAGCTGCCAAAATCTGATTTACATGTAGTTTTTCTAATAGAAATAATGCCATCATCAGGTCTTATTATATTTATAAAATAATTCAAATATACGAAAAATTGATCCTCTTAGGGGTGACAGGACAGTCATTTGCGAGCGAGTGGCGTGTGTGTGCCGCCGTAGTCAACCGGGCTTAGTTCTCGCATCGTATGAGAGTCGACTTCCCAACTATTTCCCACGATTCGGCACCCTAGTCGTATCATTACAACCCCGTGCACCAGCGTAAAAGCAACTTTATTTGCATTTTCTGTTTCTCTTTGTATCGAGCTTATTCGCAGAAAACCCTTGAAATACCAAAAAGGGTTTGTTGTGACGGATTAACTTTTATTTGCGGCGTGGGAGAGCTAATATTTGTATTTGCGAGTATTATCTATTTTTTTATACTATTTACTTACTGCTTCTATTTTCCTATACCGGGTGCGTTTTTGAAAACGTACAATGACTATATTTTTTTAAAACCAAGAGAAATATCAAAAAATAAAAAATACCGTTTCTATAAAACCCGGGGGAAATAATTTATTTTATACTAGCTTTTTCCCGCGGATTCGCACGCTGTAAATTCGGATTAAAACAATTCCCTTTCCTATAACATAAAGATTTTGGATATTATTATATACATATAAACCTTCCTCTTGAATCACTCTAGCAGTTTTGTAAACCTTTAGATGGTATGATAACATAGTAGGAATGCATTTTAGTTTTAAGGGTTTTTTTAAATAATTTTGATCCACCCTGTGTGCCAATTCTATATTTTTTTAATACAATAGTAACGTCAATATCGAATTTTAAATGTAAACTATTTTTTAAACAGTCTTTATATATATATATATATATATATATATATATATATATATATATATAATATATATATATATATTGATGATCTGACCTTGATCCTGACCTGATGGGTTCAAACCAACCCCAAATTTGAGTTCAGCAACCCCAAAAGCAAAATATTACCATGGTTTGATCTTCCGGACCTTCAACTTTTTTTTACTTGTTGGGCTGTGATTGACCTTGAAATGACCTTGACCGTAACCTGATAAGGTCAAACCGACCCCAGATTCGGATTCAGCGACCCCAAAACATAAAGATACCATGGTCTAGTCTTTCGGACTACCAACTTTTATTTTTTGTGGGGCTGCGTTATGTAAAGAAATGGCGGTAAAAATTTTAAACGGGTCGGTGCGGTAGTTTTTAACTTATGGTGCCCAACTTTAAAACTGTGTGTTGTGGAAAAAGTGGAAAAATTTAGAATTGAACAGTCAATTTTTCACTTCATCAGTTATAGCTCCTCAAAGATAAGTCTTAGGGGCTCATAATGCATACTGATGGATTAGCAATTTATCCCTTAGCAATAGTGTCCATAGTAATTTCTTTCTAATAAGTCGAATTTAGAAGCTACATCTATTTTATTGTAGATAGTCAAGTATGCCCAACGTACCCCATAGGTGAGGTAAGTTGAGCAAGGGTATGGGGCTAGTGGAGCACTTAAAAAGTATAGTCAAATCATGGCTTGAATGTTAGATACGTTTACAAAAAAATACATTTTGACAATTTGCTGTTTATATTTATAATCTTATAGACAAAACAACAAATATCATTAATAAAACAGCAACGTACCTAGCTTAGCTTAACTATTGGATTTAATATCTGGCAAAAAATGCCCTACACATTTTTAAAAAACTTTTAGTTTGTAAATTTTATTTAAATTTTTAAAATTATAACTTTTTTCTATATTTTTATTTAAAAATGTTTTTGTTAGAAAATTTTATTTAAAAATTTTAAATTTCCATTGACTCATCTTCGTTTTTCAAAGTTTTTTAGCAGTTTTATTTTGCTTCTCTTGTAATGCCTTCTGTATTTGTTAAAATTGCAGCTTTTCTTTATCTTCTTTTTGATTTGACTTTTCTTGGATCAGCCTTTGGGTATGGTCAAACTATTGCCAGAGAAAACTTATAAGTTAGATAGGTCAGCTCGTTTTCTTTGTTGCTTGTACAAAGTTCGGGTTGCAGCTTCTTTTAAATCTTGAGGAGACTCTAGTAGTCTTACTGTTATAAGTCCGTATACTAAAAAAACATTTTATACTTAAAACTTAGTTGGGCAACTGTAGCTCAACTAACCCCAACCTGAAATTTATTAAGGAAAAGTGAATTTATTAAAAAACCGGTTAGAATTATATCCAAAATCTTTACACATAATAAAACTGCAATAAATTTACTTAAGATTAACACTTACCTGATTGAGAACAGAATACATTTAACTATCACAGATAAAATTTTCCGGCTTGCAATTATTTAACTTTTTAATCACAAAATAAACAATGCGCACGGATACTTTTCTCGATCGCCGCGTCACCACTAGTGGTCGCACAATGAGTTCCCCTCGCGCAACCCCTTCTTTACGCTATTTGATGCTTTCGCGTGCGGTCGATAGTTTTTGAGATATTTTGATTGCCCAACTTACCTCTATGCTCAACTAGCCCCGCCCTACCCTACCGCAAAGTACACAAAAAAAAAAAAAATTCTCCTTCTAATTTATACACTTTGTATGTGTCCCAAATTCGACCCTCTCTGGAATATTGTTCTCATGTCTGGGGAATGGCATCCCCTACATCCCTCAGCATTCTTGATGCCATTCAAAGAAGGGCTGTTCGTCTTATTAATGATCCTTTACTTACTCAAAGACTTCCTTCTCTTGCCCATCGTCGAGCTGTGGGAGATCTATCGCTCTTCTATAGATACTTTTACGGCTTCTGCTCCGACGAATTATCCAGTATAGTCCCTCCTCTTGCAGTTCCAAACAGAGAAACTCACGGTGCCGCGCGTATGCATCCCTATACGGTTCAATTAGACAGACCCCGAACTTCCCATTTCGTTCGTTCTTTTATCCCTAGAGTTTCTAGACTGTGGAACCTGCTGCCAGCGGAGGTCTTTCGTTCCCCCCAAATCTTCAAGTTTTTAAGTTCCCGTGTTAACAAACTTCCTCTACCCTGCTTAAGACACCCACGGTACGTTAGTATTTAGGCTTTCAGCCTTCGTGGATTGTCCAAAGATAAAAAAATAAAGCTAATAAACCCTTTTGTGAACAATGATTTATTGCAGCAATAAATATTCAACCCGCAGAGTTTCTAGTTCGACGCCACGTGCCACCGGTTTTATAGCAGGCCAGAGGCGAAATATGAGGATGTTTTTTAAGTACGAGATACGTGTTTAAGCAATGTTTTTTTATTTATCTAAAAATATGTAATCAGACTCTGTCAGAGGCTATGTGCCTCTATTCTTAAATCTCTGTATCTTCGTTAATTTTTGCTCTGATGTATTTCACATTTTTAAACATTATTTCCCCAGGTAGAAAATTTGTAAAATATAAAATTCCACCCCTCCACCCTCTTAAAGCCTAATCGTTCGAGGACCGTCTCAAGATAAAAAAGGTAACTAAGAGTACTTTGTAGATACTACGTATATTTAAATTTAATTACAATTGTTTAATATTAATTTAAAATATGTGTATGGTAAAAATAAAATTTGCTTTTAAAATATGTAAATAAATTCTATTATAATTTATTAATGACGTAAACGAATAGCTACAAATGGGGTCCAATGCAGGTAATTGTATAAGAATGCTTTTAAAATAATTAAAAGACTGCACTTAGGAATTTAATTTTTTTTTCTATAAACATATTATTATTCTATTCGCAATAAAAACAGGTTTTAATTTTTAGTACAAGTTTTATTATTAGGATTAAATAATATTCGCAAAAAAAAACATTGAAGCTCATAACATGCACGAGTCCAATTTTATGGCAGCTTAACCCAAACGACATGTATCCACTTTGAAAAATTATTCTTACAAAAACTAATTTAAAATTCCAGTCCTAAAAATCGACAAGGTATAGATGGGCCCATATTTAATTCATTCTGAAAGCGATGCCGCCAAATACACAAAAAATGATAAAGTAAACAAACCTTTTCAAATGCACATAGCCTCGGACAGAGCCTGATTACATATTTTTAGATAAATAATAAAAATACATTGCTAAAACACGTATCACCTACTTACAAAACATTCTCTTATTTCGCCTCTGCCTACTATAAAACCCGTGGCACGTGACGTGGTACTAGAAACTTGTCGGGTTAAATATTTTTTGCTGCAATAAATCATTGTTCACAAAAGGGTTTCTTTACTTTATCATTTTTTGGGTACTTGGCGGCATCGCTTTCAGAATGAATTAAATTTGGACCCATCTTTACCATCAAGGCTAGAACCAGTGCCGTATTATCCATTAGGCTGACTAGGCTACAGCCTAGGGCGCCAGACAGGGGAGTAATAGGCGCCAGACAGAGAAGTTCGTCTGTGAATAAGGTGTTTTGAAATAAATGAAATAGCCGCGAAGAGGAGGGAATGACTTTTTTGTTGTTTTTGGTTATCAAATTTCATTTTGGGTGGTAAAGTAGGGCGCCTGAAAAGAAAATAGGCGCAAGGGAGGTAAGGACCTTTTTTTTTTGCTCTTCAAAATTTGTTTGTCACGCAAAATAGGCGCTCCGGGACTTGTACCCTAGGGCGCCTCATAGGGTTAATACGGCCCTGGCTAGAACCAAATAACAAATTCAACAGGAGTAGCCCAAAACTTCTCACTCTTCATGTCGAGACTTGTTTAAATACTAAATAAGGGGTGATTCATTTGGAGGTACTTAAAAAAAAATAAAAAAAAACTTTATTAAATAATATTTATTATCATCCGAAAGAACTATATCTTACATTTATTTTTTAAAGATTATGGCTTTCAAATGTTGGCCTTAACTGCGCCTAACATGGTCTGTTCTTAACTCTTAAACGACAAGACGGGGTCGCCCGTGACCCCACCGAATATTATTTTGGACATATTTTTTGCAAAATTTGTATTATATTAGGTATTGCTGCTACACCTACCTTTGTAGCTTGGCTGTTACTATTACCACAGCAAATTACGTATGCCACAGAAGTTTATTGCCAGAGTTAAAGCTAGTTCATACAGACGCGAAAAGCGAATTGCGAAGCGCGAATTTCATTATCATTGGTCAATTTTAGATAAAATTAAAGGCGGGTAATTCAAATAAAGATAGTTTCAAAATGTTGCGAATTCGCAAATTTAAAATCTATTGGCGGGAAACTTGAGATCATTTTAATTTCTGGCGAATATTCGCGTGCGCACATGCGTAGAAACAAGTGGTTATTTGTTATCTGTCATTTCAAAAACAATTTTGTTATTGTTATTTTAATGTCATTCGATTAGCTGCTTGGAACGTTATTTTTGTGTTCATTTTCTTAAGTATTTTGTGTTTTGGAGGTGAGTTTGAAGAATATGAAGAAAAAGAAGGGAAGACAGCTGAAATAGTGTATGAACGAACCAACTGAAAATGAATCGTGACGATGAAGTACCTTTAGCACATCTACAGCAAAGTGATTAATGGAAGCTGTGGTTACAGATGACACTCTTAACCTTTTTTACTATATACGGACAGAAAAAAATCTCATTTGCATCTTTCCAAACCTCAAGGAACAAAAACTGAGTAGGAAGCTTGGAGATTTTATTTTGACGACAACCTGCATAAAATTGTTACTCGCTTAAACGAAAAACTACGTAGAAATAAGATAAACTTTTTAAAAGCACAAGGATATACAAGACAGATCGATAAAACAAAACTAAAAGACTTAATGCTAATGAATTTGTAATAGTCCCCTTAAAATTACAGTTGATCGTAAAATAAAATTTTTCCTCAACCGTTAAAAAAATGCTGTTTTTTAAATCGTTAACATGAAGTTAAAGTACTCCATTCTAGTATACTACATAAAGTACTTTTTTTAACACTTTAAAGCTTTTTTCACACTTTGAATTAGTGTTTTGTTTCAGTGTCTACTACAATAAACTTAAATATTAATTTATACAATGTCAGAGTAAACGCGACATCAACTGAACAACCAAACGGTCAAGTTTCCTTTGATTTCGTCATCATTTCTTTTAGTTCATTTGTCACTAGTTTTAAAATTTGACAGTTTGCAAATAAATGTAATAAAAATTATTAAAAATTAATAGTAATAATAAATTTGGATGACTAAGAAATTAAAAGGGATTTATACTGTTTTAGTATTATTTCTACAAAAAGTAAGTACATACAATTTTCCAAAATTAAAAAATAAATGCATAGTTGTAAAGAGGATAATTGTCTTTTAAAAATAAGGAGGCTATGATTTTTTTGTTGCGATATAATGCCTGTGCTGCAAAAATTAAAATTAATAAATTTAGATAAATAAAACATGTATAATAATATAATTGTAGTGGAAAAAATATAAAACGTAATAGCTCGGTGGGGCTTTGATGCGGTTATGTGTGGACAGACCTTATATGGCGTCACCAGAATCACTTTTTCGACATTTCTAAATCATTTTTTTTGTTGGTACAGTTTTGATCTAGATGTGCGATAAGTAATTAAATAAAGAAAATAAGAATATGAAAAATGATTGGTTCTATTAAAATGTCCTTTAAGAGTTTAGCAATAGTTCTAGTTACCTAATTTTTTGGTTATTCGACCTTTAACGTATTTGACAGTGGTCATGACGATTATGGTTTTAATATTAAAATTACCTAATCCCGGATTTACTTAAAACTTGTTTTTAGTAATGAGGCGACGTCATTACCTTAGTGCATATTAAGTGGCCGGGCAATAAATGATTCAATTGAACAATACCACCATTAAATTCCACGAATTTCTGAAACAGCACCATTAAACAAATTTTAAGATTAAAACCCCAATGACGTCAATTTTAAATGACAGAAATCATAAATAGCTTTGTAGATCTACCTAGATTTTGTTTACGACTTCCAAAAAAAATAACAACCACGTTAAGTTTAGGGAAATATTTTTATAAATATAATTAATACTTAATTAAATTAATAGTATTAAGATGTGTTTGGAATATTGTTTTTATTTTTCTGAAAACTTTTACTTTCTTGCGTCAATCCCGCTTACAACCTACTCTGCACGAAAAAAAAGGGATACAGGTTTGACTAAACGTTTGGTAAAACATACAGGCTTTTTAAAAACTAAATATTTAACACCTTTATTTTAATTTAATTTATCGTTGCTATAAAAAATTGACACCACATTCACTTTTCACTGCAGGCTCACCCAAGTAGGAGAGAAACTGATGTCGAACGACGCGGAGATTGTGCCTCTTTGTCGCTCGTTCCGCGCTCTCGCTTGCCCTTCAAGCCTTAAATAGAACGCGCGAGGTAACGGCACATAAGTCATGTTTTTGGTGCGTGCAGCTGGGTCCATCGAATTATAAGACGATGTCACGTCAAAAGCCATGTATTATTTTTATATTATCATTAATTTGATTACATTGACAAACATCGGACACCACGGACATTAACAAACCAATAATACCTCTATACTACCCCCATTAACGCCTGAAATAAGTCAAAAACTGTTTAATATATTGTATTTACTTTATCCAAGCGTTTGTACCATTAATTTTTTTTATCTTCAACCTTGGTGCCCATTACTATGCCCATGGGCGTAGCCAGGGAAGGCAGGGGGTCTGATTTAAGCTTGTAAGGATTTAAAAGAATTTATTTTGTAACCAAACCTTTTAGGCTCTCCAATAAAAACTTAAATTATGAAAAGTAAACTTGTGCCTATTGGGACTATTCAAATTTTTCGTATTTTGCTAATATACATAACACCTTGACATCTTTTGTGGTTGTAGATTTAGACCAAAATAAAACCATAAAGTAACATACCTACGGATAATAGAAACCATGGCATGCTAAAATTTTCGTACCGCTTTTGCGGCAGGCTTGTCATTTTTTCCAGTTTACACTTCAAATGCGTCGGTTGAAGCCTCGCCTCGTGTAACATCAGCGGTGGGGAGACACGTAAGCTTACTGGAAATGACTAACTGGCGGTATTTCAACGAGAAACGAATAAAATTATATTGGGAGTTTTCGCATGACCTGTCCTTAAATCGTCTATTCCATGATAACTCTTATAATTTCCTTACTCTATGATAAAACTAACGGTAATCACTTGTATTACCATTAATAATAGTTTCCTAGTAAGATATTATAATTATTACAAATATTTTTAATCTCCGCAACGCAAGTTTCTAATCAAAATTATCGTCAACAAATGCGGGATTAATTTTATTACCGCCACCATGTTAAAAAAGTTTAATCAAATTTAAAACGTATTTGGTTTTCATACACATATTATCTAGCACCATTTATCTAAAATATTTTTCAACCTTTTGTATACGGGCGGCCAAATAAACATAATTTTTATAGATCCTAATCAACTCTATTAGGAACATTAAAACAGCCCAGAACAATTTTTTTTGCATAGGATAATAAAAACAAACAACTAAAAATATAAAGTTTTGTTAAAGCCAGGGCCGTATTATCCATTAGGCTGACTAGGCTACAGCTTGGGCGCCATGAAAAAGTGGGCGCCAGACAGGGAGTAATAGGCGCTAGACAGGGAGTAATAGGCGCTAGACAGGGGAGTAATAGGCGCTAGACAGGGGAGTTTTTAAAAACTTTAGGTTGAGTGGGGATTTTTGGTGAGAAATTTCTCTTGTGAATAAGGTGCTTTGGAATGAAATAGGCGTGAAAAGGAGGGAATGACCTTTTTTTTTTTTTTTTGGTCATCGTGAAGTAAGGCGCCTGGCAGTCAAATAGGCTCTACGGACGAAAGGAGGTTTTTTCGGTTAGTTCTGGTTAGAAAACCCTATCTAGGCCATTAAGAGGATGGAACTCAAGAACGGTTTTAAAACACTTGACACTACTTGATTAAGCAAAATTATTACCAAAAAACTACAAAATTGAGTTTCATTTAATAAAAAAATCAAAATATAAAACAATACAATAATAGGCATTTTCAAATTATTGATCCGATGGGTGGAGGTGGATCCAATCAGCTGTTTTCAAGATTTACTGGGATTTTTGGTGTTCTGAACACGCATGATTCATTTGACCTTCATTCATCGGCAACGTGTCAAAACAAAACATAACCCTTTTGCTTTGTTCTGGACCATGCAGTTATTTTAAAAGATTTTAACAATATTTAAGTTGTAAACAATTAATAAATATCAAATTCTTGCAGCATTCTTGATGCCATTCAAAGAAGAGCTGTTCGTCTTATTAATGATCCTTTACTTACTCAAAGACTTCCTTCTCTTGCCCATCGTCGCGCTGTGGGAGATCTATCGCTCTTTTATAGATACTTTTACGGCTTCTGCTCCGACGAATTATCCAGTATAGTCCCTCCTCTTGCAGCTCCTAACAGAGAAACTCGTGGTGCCGCACATATGCATCCCTATACGGTCCAATTGGACAGGCTCCAAACTTCTCAGTTTGTTCGTTCTTTTATCCCTAGAGTTTCTAGAATGTGGAACCTGCTGCCCGCGGAGGTCTTTCCTTCACCCCCAAATCTTCAAGTATTTAAGTCCCGTGTCAACAAACTCCCTCTTTCTTCGCTTAAGACACCCACGGTTCGTTAGTATTTAGGCTTTTAGCCTTCGTGGTTTGTCCAAAGATTTAAAAAAAAAAACATAATTAGGAAGTTCGGGGCTTCCCATTTCGTTCGTTCTTTTATTCCTAGAGTTTCTAGACTGTGGAATCTACTGCCAGCGGAGGTCTTTCCTTCTCCTCCAAATCTTCAAGCCTTTAAGTCCCGTGTTAACAGACTTCCTCTTACCTTGCCTAAGACACCCATGGTACGTTAGTATTTAGGCTTTCAGCCTTTGTGGATTGTCCAAAGATTTAAAAAAAAATATATTGTTTCTTATACTTTTTCCCCTTGTAATAAAGACGACATAAATTATTAAAACATAAAAAATGAAACAGGTAATTTTGACACTTGTTTAACCCGACTAACCCTGGCTTTAACCTGGATTAGGCAGGATCCAACCCGAGTTAAAGATCCGATCAATTTATGAACAAGGGTAGAGATTAGCCGATCCTTTTTTGAACGCGTTTTTATGGATCCTGTTAACACAAGATCAATATTTGAAAATCCCTAAAATAACAAACTCTTGAAATAAAGACATACTTTACAGAGTTTCTTTATGATAAGGGGTTTAGACATAAGCAAGACCGGTGATAGCTTTTGTCAGGGACGTGAGGGTATGAGAATTACGATTTCGGTTGGCAGTTCTGTTCAAAGTTGGTAGCATTATCAGCTGATGACAGAGTCGTGCCTTGTCGAGGCTTTGTTTGGTAAAAACTCTGGAAATTTGCCATTTTCTTTTTGGTTGTATATTTTGCAAGGATTTTCAGTTGTTAATGTTTTTGGTTAGTTTAGAGACTTCACATATTATTGGTTCGGACTCGTTTTATTTTAGAGATTTTGATAGTGTTTAGTCGAATAGTTTTCAGTCATTCGTGTTTTTATATACATATGATACTGATCAGTGTCCGCTAATTAATGGTACACAGAAAAACCACAGATTTCTTATGCGAAAATACCCAGTTAGGATTTAAACAAACATACCTATATCCCAAAGTTAATGATAAGGAAGATACGGGGTGTTAAAGGGATATAAATATTTTTATTCATGCATTTCGATAATTTCTGATACGTTTTAAATATTTTAAGAAAACTCGGTATCCAGGAGTTTTTAGCTATCAGCTATTTATATCTGAGCAGTTGTAATTATAGCTAATACGATGTTATTGAAGGTACATACTTTCGGGTGCACTAAACAACTAAAACATGAATACCTTAAAAACGGTTGTCAAGACCGATTCTTACTACCTTTTTGTGCAGAAAGCACAGAGAAGCTTACTAGTTTACATACATACAGAGTAGTAACAAAAAATTGGGTAGTTTTAGAGAATTTTAAATAGTGTACCCATCGCCCTCTAGTCTACACACAAAAATTAATATTCGATCTGAAAAGCTAATGTTTAAAAACCCCTAGATACCGTTTTATTAAGATATTTAAAAAGGGGGAACAATTATCGAAATAAATTTACTTTTTTTTACTATGACACCCCCGTATCTTCCTTATTATAAACTTTTGGATATTTATGTTTGGTTAAATCTTAATACTTTGGCATAAGGAATCTGTGGTTTTTCTGTGTACCATTCATTAGCGGACACCTGGTATACAAAGTTTTTAAAATGATTTTTGACTTACGGAACCATGGAAAATGTTTACCTCATCGTCCTGTCGTCGCTTTGATAATTTTTAATTTTCAATATTTAAACCACATTTATGTTTTTGTTTTAGGTTATGCCTATTAAAATAATCCAATAAATTTTGTTTACAACATACAGTTCTTTTTTGTTTTCTCCTTAATTCTACGCCACTGATCTGCCTAAAATCAAACATGGCCGAAAATGGCCCGACTTGACGTCACAGCTGCGTTAGCCAATATGGCGAATGTCGTAACCTTATCTCATCAATCGACTTTGATACTTTATTAATATTGAAGGAACAATTATAATAAAAGCAGATGTCAAACCAATAGCTATAAATCGAAAAACATTGCTTTTGTGGACAAATCAGCATTTGTGCGTAATTTTATTTGATTTATTAATTATTCCAAAAATGTTTGGTGTTATACTTACAAAGTAATATCGTGGTCAACGGAGCGCAAAAAGGAAATAAATTACAAAAATATTCCCCCATGCATAGTGCAGCATTTGCATAAAAAGATTATACATAAATATAGTCGGTGAGATATGAAACTAACTTTTTACAAGTAAACAGTAGGTACCAATTTGTGTAATATATTAGAGAATTATTGCACAGTAAAATAAGGCCAGGCCCTAATAATACCGGCTTTATTTTGACATCTGAGCTTGCGCAGATGCATGGTAGGATAAGGACTCCCTTAATAAGTATAGTGCCTGGCTTTATTTATGTCGGTTTAGGTCGTGCCTTATTTTGTTCTTATTTTAACTTCGGAAATGTTCGTGTAAACCGCACGTCTGCCGAGCATAAAATGGAATAGTTTTTCGATGTAAAAATACTTAAAACCTTCCTTTTTCAAATGTATGTATTTGTGTAAAACAAAATCCTACAACATAAAACAATAAAGAAAAACAACTAAAGATTTTTTCCCTTTTTTTAGGTTATTGATTCTCTCAACATGATTTGCAATAACTCTAAATTATGATACAAGCACTATTTAAATAAGGCCGGTATTAATAATACCCGAGCTTAATAAGGCAACTTGCAATAATTCTCTATTGTTCAAATTGGATAAAGCGTAAGAACCACTGATCTCGATGGATTGCCAATGTTATTACCTGCGCGAAACAAAAGTTACATTTCATGGGCGATAAAACCGGTTTGTGCGCAAGCAACTCGAGGGTCAACGCGCCTGGCGCCATACAGACTATCCGCATTATCGGAAAGAATTTGTCCACGGCGTCCTGGTTTAAAACTATAGAACTTTAGAGTAATAAAAAGAATATCAGGCAAAAAATAGACTTTCCTGTTTTTAACACGCTTTTATTAACTTGGGTTGTAACTATCAATCTATCAATCTGGCTGGCTATGTAACGGAATCTTTGAGCCTAATTTTAACCAACTTCCAGCTATTTGATTTCTTTGAAACTTTGCACACGTATTAAGGACCCATGACAATGCAATAATCTGCAAACAGTATCCCGTTATCCTACTTTGGAAAAAAATTATATTATTATAACCACTGCTTGATACAACCAAGTGTCATCTGTCCTAGAAAACTGGGTTAATTTTCTTTGTCATCTGTCACCTGTACGTCCCAGTGGTACCAACCACCGGCCATTTCAAGAGTTCGATCTGAATCGATTTTACTCAAATTTTATATTAGGTTATTTTCAGAAAGTCTATCTGAAAAACTTTGCTATTCTTGACAAAGAAAAATAATTAATAGTTTAAAAAACTAAAGAAACACGCTTTTATATGCAACCGAACTAAAAATTAGAAAAATTTAAAAACAGTATCCCGTTAAGTTCCAGCATTTTCTAGGAAAATAGGAAAAGTGAAAAATCGTACGTTCTGGCGGATGCGCCAGATTAGACAATTGAATAATCGAACTTGACAACATTTGCCGACGGGTTGGGGACCAGGGGCTCAATTCTGCTAAACTGAACTCATTCGTTCCGGGAGCGTATAACCTTCATCTGTTTTTTAACACGCTTTTTTAACGAACGAATAACCTTCACTTGTTTTTTAAAACAGGCGGTCATAAAACAGAAATCTGTATTACCAACTGACATCTGACAAAATTCACAGTCATAACATAACCTAAAATTCCTTTAATGTGAAATTAAAGTTTCAGTTAACTAAGCTATTAAAAACAAAGTATACACTTTAATTGAAATACAAGAAGCAAATAAAAGTAACTAACAAGTTATTGCATATAACTTTTATACCATCTTCCACTTATACTTTCTAAAAGGCCTTTATTGAGTGTTAGAAACTTGTACCGAATGTTAGATTAGGACAAAGACTGGAAATGGAGATTAGCAAACTACATTAAAATATCACTTAAGGTAATTAAACTAAAGTAAACTCATATTTAGAAAAAACATTTATGGTAAATTTCTTTTTAGTTTAAAAGGTAATATTTTAAAAAATATTTGTCTTATTTATGCAAATTGGGTAATTGTTTCGAAAGTTGGAGCAACCCCCATTTTGACCAAATTTGATATACAGGGGCACAGAACTAATAAAAAAGGGGCTGGTTATTTTCAACCAAGTGTCATCTGTCACCTGTACGTCCCAGTGGTACCAACCACCGGCCATTTCAAGAGTTCGATCTGAATTGATTTTACTCAAATTTTATATTAGGGTATTTTCAGAAAGTAAATCTGAAAAACTTTGCTAATCTTGACAAAATGGCGAAAAAATTTTTTAGTGAATAAACTGGAGCATTTATTTTTAAAAAATTAATTGATATAACGAACTAAAAAATGAAAAATAATTAATAGTTTAAAAAAACTAAAAAACACGCTTTTATATGCAACCGAACTAAAAATTAAAAAATAATTTTTCATTAAAAAAATATTTTCACTTCATAGTAAAAAGCGTGGGGTGCTTAATATATTAAATGTTATAATTATTATATTTGCCAATATCTATGATGGAAAAGTTATGAAAAAATAGTAAAATGCACCCCACGCTTTTTACTATGAAGTGAAAATATTTTTTTTAATGAAAAATTATTTTTTAATTTTTAGTTCGGTTGCATATAAAAGCGTGTTTTTTAGTTTTTTAAACTATTAATTATTTTTTCTTTATTTTCGGACAATCCGCGAAGGCTAAAAGCCTAAATACTAACGTACCGTGGGTGTCTTAAGCGAGGTAAGAGGGAGTTTGTTGACACGGGACTTAAATACTTCGAAAACTGCTGAGGATACGAATATGAGTTAAACTCCGTTGCTCCAACACAATGATGTGTTGAATAAGATTAACAGACCAAAGCGGCCCACACACGATCAATATTATTCCGCAAATATTGTACAATATTAACCATTTCTGGTTTATATTGAGATTTTGTACAATATATTGTGTCAATCAATATTGTACAGTATTATTGACCGTTTGTAGTTTATATTGAGAGATTGTACAATATATTGTGTCAATTAATATTGTACAATATTATTGACCGTTTGTAGTTTATTTTTGAGAGCTTGTACAATATATTGTTTCTTTTATCCCTAGAGTTTCCAGGTTGTGGAACCTGCTGCCCGCGGAGGTCTTTCCTTCCCCCAAATCTTCAAGTATTTAAGTCCCGTGTCAATAAACTCCCTCTTACCTCCCTTAAGACACCCACGGTACGTTAGTATTTAGGCTTTTAGCCTTCGTGATTTGTCCAAAGATAAAAAAATAAAAATATTGTGTCAATCAAAAATAGTTTGATTTTTATTGTGCAATACTGATTTATTGTGTCGTGTGTGGATAATATTGCACAATATAAATTAACCGCTGGCGCGAGTCGCTTTCCTCCTCTTTCGGCAACGCGACAAGTGTATTGCAAATATAAAACGGACCGAAGTATACACGTCATGCGGGGTTTTGTTTACGCTTTGACGCTCCATTGCCATGACAACGCTATACTTGCCGGCGGCCAGAATCGCGGGTGGAAGTATCAGGTGTATTGCTTGGTAAATTGCTAGCCTTAAAAAGATAGTATAGGTTTTGGTCGTTTCGTTGGTTTTCACGTATTATTTCGGTTGTTTCCGTTTAAGTATTATTCGCGACAGTGATTTTTCACAACAAGAAATTAAATGACAGTACAGAGCACTTCTCTATGAAATATTAGATCATATTTTGATGGAAATGGAAGTAAGATTCGAAGATTGTTACAAACTACAATTTCTTTGTCTTGCTGATACTGCAAAGTTTGGCCAGTATAACCAAATTTTTCCCACTAATTATTTTCAAAATTTATTAGAGATATATGCCGAATCATTTCCAAAAATTAGCGGCTCAAAAATAAACTTGACCTAATATTTGCTGATGAGAGTTATAGAAATATTTCATTACAGCAGTTGGCGCAAGTTGGAGCAAATAAAGACATTTTTACCAAGGCGTATAAACTTTTTTCGCTAATTTTAACGATATCGTCGACAAGCGTGTCAGTGGAACAGAGTTTTTCTTGTCTTAAGCCTTTAAAAACTTTCCTAAGAAACACTACATCCCAAGATAGACTTTTATCTTTGGCCAATATTTCAATTCAAAAGGAGCTTCTATAGGAACTGATAAAAACTTAACCATTTTATGAATATGTAATTGATAAATTTGCTGTATTATAAGATAGAAGGATTGATTTGGTGTATAAAATTTAGGAAAGTTTAGATATTAAGATTTTTAGTTAGACTTTTGATAGTTAAGTATTTTCAATTTTGCTAAAATGGTGAATGAGCTTTGTTTCCCTTCCTGCACTACACCTGTTTTTAGACCCGCGAGCCGCTACTGATTTAAATAAAAATCACTGGGCATTAAAGTATAGCAAAGTAAGATTTTTTTTTAAATTTAATGTTTTGTTAGAGCTACCATGTTGGACATGGATACAGAACTAAGTGTTCAACAAATATTAAAGTATTCTTTTACACATTAATTAAAATAAGAGCATTTAAATTAAATTATCAAGCAATCGTGGACATCGTTCGAAAAGCTAGGAAGCGAATAATTCACATGGGAAAACGATATTCAAGTGTGGGAACACAAATTACATTTCCCTTATTTTATTTAGCTGGTAAAATAATTAGGGGTAGGAAGTAAAATGGGGGTTAAGTTCTAAGCAAAAATCTGGATAAACTGCAAAATAAGATAATACAAAGTAAATAAATGGATACGGCGTAGAAAAAAATAGTCAAAAGTTCAAAATATTTAAAAATATTTCGTCGCTTGCTTAAATAATTTAATTAATCACTATTATTTTTTATCTTAAACGTATTCATATGATTTAATTTTGTGACCCTAGAAATTTAATCTGGTTACAGTCAAGATCGTTTTACTGTGGCCCAGATGAAAAACTAAAACTGAAGAGTTCTATTTGAACCTGATTCCAAAGTATAGAGAAGACAGAGTGAGCTTTATGGCAGGTGCGTAACTAACGTTTTTAATTAAAAAGCAAGACGTGGGACCCACACAAATATATACCAAATACAGTTCCTAAGAAGAAACACGTTCTATTCTATTTCTATTTTTTTTCTTGGTTTTGGTCCCTTCAGGTCCAATCCACCACTCTCCCCCTTCCGGACTATGCTTTCCAGGGCTTCGTCGGCGGAAAATCTGGATAATCGAGCTCGTAGCTCCCAGAAATTCCAAAATGAAAACAAATAATTCAACAATCGATGCAATGCATAAATTGTCGGCTGTCAAACCAAGATCTGCTACTGGTGTTACGTATAACCTTCACTTTCACTACTGACAGTTCCCATGGCACGCCCATCTATTTCCCGCCATTTGAGAAATACCTCGTGTTCACCACCAAACAGGATACCATCAGCTTATAGGAATCTTCGCTCACAGCGCTTAGATCCAGAAAGATGCCGTCAATTTAGCGTGAATCTTTCCTTGGTCCCCGAAGGTAAAAAACGTTCGTACGACACCTCTAGCCGCCACTCCGGGAAGAACTTTGTAGTCCTCTACGCACGTCCACACTGTCCGGAGGTCAAACAAAAGAGAAGGAACACGTTGGTAAAGAAATTTTTTATCTTGGAATTAGCGATTAACAAATCCTAAATCGAAAATCTACAATTTTTTAAGCACAACTTTAAGATAAAGGCAGATATTATAATCTTAGTGAATTAGTGATTCGACGATAAAATTTATTCAAATTTACGAAAAAATACAGAGGATTTGCTTTTAAAACTTAAGATTCTGGGAAGGTTTGGCTCCGACTGCTACTATTTTCAGTACTTAATTATAAAGATTGTAAAAAGAATTAGCACTATGTTAGTCCGCCCCTGGCGAACTAATAAATGCAAATAATTTAGAAGGACACCATTTTTACGAGTCCTTTCCAGTAATTAGGGTACCAAACAACGAAAAAAAATTATGCATTTTGTCCAGGGAACCAAACCAGAAAAAAAGGGTCCGCTCAGGTAAAATTTTATTAGGTGACGAAGCCAGAATGTACGAGACAAGAAAACACCTAGTAAAGAGGGGCGTTCAAAATAGTAACTTATGTAACAAGTGCATAAAGTGATTTTGACTTTGAGTGACTTTTTTTACGAATGGGAAGTTTGACAGCACGAGCCGATTTGGCGAGTGCGGCAATCCCATGAGTAAAAAAAGACACTTTATGCATGTGTTACATACTATATTTTTTCCACGACCGTATAAAAATCTCCCAAAATACCATTTAATACATGTTTTATTTATCTAAACTTATCAATTTTAATTTTTGCAGCACAGCCATTATATTGCAACAAAAATCATAGCCTCCTTATTTTTAAGAGACTATCATCCTCTTCATAAGTATGTATTTATTATTTAATTTTATAAAATTGTATGTACTTACTTTTTGTAGAAATAATACTAAAACAGTTTAAATTCCTTTTTAACTTTTTAGTCATACAAATTCATTATTTTTCAATAATTTCTATCAAATTAATTTTTAAACTGTCAAATTTTAAAACTAGTGACACATGAACTAACAGAAATAATGACGAAATCAAAGGTAACTTGACCGTTTGGTTCAGTTGATATCGCGTTTACTATTACATTGCATAAATTGATATTTAACTTTATTGTAGTTTATTGTAGTAGGAATTGAAACAAAACACTAATTCAAAGTGTGAAAAAAGCTTAAGTGTAAAAAAGTTACTTTTTTTAACACTTTATGTGGTATTCTAAAATGGAGTACTTTAACTTCATGTTTACGATTTAAAAAACAGCATTTTTTTAACGGTCAAGGAATAAAGAGTTTATACGAACTTGTCAAATTATTCTCATGTCTTCTATATGAATCCGGACACCCTGTAGAACATATCTACAAAAAAACTAATGTTATGTATAGTAAGAACATTTTAAAAGCGCAAATTCGGTACCCTTTAAAAATAATACAAAAAACATAAAAAAGGCCGCCTACAATCGGACTATTTTATAGAAAGGCGCCGCTATCCTTTACAGCGACGCGCCGATACACTGGGATAGAAATCCATTATTTTGGCCAAAAAGCAACTTTGAAATTTTAATGGCTCATGCTGTGTATTTCAAAGTAGATACTCCAAACTACATGTACGCAAAATTATAAAAGGATATGACGACTTCTATTGGGGTAATAGGAAACTTGAAAATGTATTTTAAGTAAACATAAATATACAAAATTTAACCTACTTAGTTTATTATTAGCCTTGTTTACTAAAAAAAGTAAAATAATTTAAATACTAAGAGCTATTGTTGTGTTTCCGATGCAGTCTCGTGAAGTCTCGCTACTTTTGTCAAAGT
The DNA here is from genome assembly GCA_014170235.1 of Listronotus bonariensis. Classification (NCBI taxonomy): domain Eukaryota; kingdom Metazoa; phylum Arthropoda; class Insecta; order Coleoptera; family Curculionidae; genus Listronotus; species Listronotus bonariensis. Next base: position 430,493 of record JACEGR010000046.1, on the reverse strand, counting down.
TTTTTTTACAATTTTCTTTATCAGTTTTTGTACTTACAATTGCCTTTCTACTTTTTGCTACTTCTGAGTGTAAGGGCAGATACAAGATTTTTTATAATTTACAAGGTTTTCCATTTTAAAATTTAATATGTTTTGTCCTACACTGTATATCCTAAAAGATAAAAGTATTCTGATGAAAGATATGGATTCTATAGAATCTACCCAACAAAACAGTGTTTTTTTATTTATTTTATACGTTAAAAAATAATTTAAAATTATTTTTCAAATTTGGATGGATATTTCCGAAACTAATTGAGATAGACACATCAAATGTAGTATTTTTTTAAAGCATTTTAAAATATTTTTTGGTGGTGATATAATATTCATTGTATTCCATTTAAAAATATCATACCTATATTGTCGTACCCTGTATATCATATGAGATAATAAGAATCGGATTACTAATTAGAATACTACCGAATTAACCAAACAAGCTGACATTTTAGTTTATTTTGTACAATAAAAAATAATAATGTTAAGGGGGTGTAAATTTATAATAACATATAATAAGTTTTAGGTTTCCAAAAAGCATTTGTAAAAATTTATAATATTTTTCCAGTAAAAAGCACCTCATTTTAAGTTAGATAGGTAAGTTTCAGAATTTTGACCAAAAAATTAATTTCTATCCCATAGTGCGATAACCACCTGCATCAACCGGCATATCATAAAAGAAATATAGCAAAGGCGGCCGCGAAGACAAGCATGCCGATTTATTTGCTTTCCTTCTATAAAAAGTCATAATTTTTAAAAGTTAATTGAGTCCTCAAATAAATACCGCGCAAAAAAGTGAAAGGCTGATAACGTAAGTGTGGGAAACAAAAATTACATTTCCTTATTTCGTTTAGCTGGTTGAATAATTAGAGGGTGGAAATAAAGTAAGGGTGCCGAGTCAAGTGCTTCTCGTAATAAACGAAAGGAGGGGACCTCGTCAAACAAAACTGTGGGAACACGGCGCGCTATTTTTATTATAATTTGATACGTCGAGTTAGAAGTTTATACGTTTAAGGTTTAGTTTCTTATCGACTAGTTTCCGAGTATTATTACTGCATTTATGATGTCAGTGAGAAAGTTTTTTGTTGGTGCTGGAGAAAATTGTTTAAAAGTAAGTAACTAAATTAATATACAACAACTTTACTGTCGTATTTAATTTGTAAGTTAGGACAATTTAGTTTTTGTTATTGTTTTGAATTTTTAATACGATGCATGCTATACAGGGTAGCCCACCATATTCGACACGGTCTGTAGCTGGATAACCATGGGGTTTTTAAAAAAGTAAATACTGAAACATAATATACAGGTCGGATAAGGCCACAGTATAAAATTATTTTACTCTATACAGGATGTCTCAAAAAGTGTCACGTATCAAAGTTATATTTTTTTAAATGGAACACCCTATAGTTTATGACGGTTTTAGATTCTACATAAAAAAATAATTTAAGTTTGTTAATAGTACCAAGTGTCTAATTTTATTCGTTTTTGTGATATTTGATTTTTTTGAAAAATGCAGAGGTAAAATTAAATTGATTTTAGTTTAACACTTTTAACACTTTAAACTTTAAAATGTTTAACAAGATTAGAAAAAGTGTAACATATCATACGTAGGTCATATCAAGATCATAGATTATACAGGGTGATCAAAAAATAATTTCAATTTTTTAGAAAGTCATATAGCAATATCTCTCTTATTTTAAATGAAACACCCTGTATTTTTTACACCACATGATTACAAACCAAATGCTCTTTCAAATGGTGTATAGGTTGCCTATACCTATCTTTTATACTTTTTAAGTAAATTCCGTTTTAACATATTTTTATTCCAAATGTCTATTTAAATGTAAGTAGGCTGTGATATAGCTATGCCTATTTAGTCAGCCGTTATTGAGGAAAAAAGCACAAAATTAAAAGATTTTGTATTATCTGCCACTATTTTTAAAATTAACAGAAAAAAAAATGATTAGTTGCTTATAATGCTACATCCAATAACACTTATTTCAGCTGAATGTGGTAATGATAAAACTTGTGTTTTTAAACAATCCTAATAACGCCTCTGGTCAGTTATGACGATATTCTGTGACCTATAACTTGTTCCTTCCATTATCCATAATCGCTGTGTCAAATTTTTTAAAGCAACTATTAAGGTTACCAGATGGTTTCTCCTGGAATATTTTTTAGGATTAACTCTAGACTAAAGTAGGTAAACAATTTTTTTCACATCCTACCAGTATTATATCATCTTGTTGTTGTAGAAAAAGGGTTTTTATTTAAAATCATTGAAATATCTTTTAAACTGACTAAAACACTAGTAATCAATAAATGGTCGTTGTTATTTTCTTAAGAAAAATATTAATGGCTGCTATGTCAGCCAACTTTAATTTAAATAAACATTTGGACTAAAAATTTGTAAAAACAGATTTTACTAAAAACCACAAAAGATAGGTATAGGCAACCTATACACCATTTGAAAGAGTATTTTATTTGTCATCATATGACGTAAAAAATACAGTGTGTTCCATTTAAAATAAGAGAGTTATGGCCATTTGATTTTCTAAAAATTGAAATTATTTTTTGATCACTCTGTACAATATTTGATCTTGATTTGACCTACGTATGATATGTTAGACTTTTTCTAATCTTGTTACACATTTTAAAGTTTAAGGTGTTAAAAGTGTTAAACTAAAATCAATTTAATTTTACCTCTGCATTTTTCAGAAAAATCGAATATCACAAAAACGAATAAAATTAGATACTTAGTACTATAAATAAACTTGGATTATTTTTTAAAGTAAAATCTAAAACCGTCATAAAATATAGGGTGTTCCATTTAAAAAATATAAATTTGATACGTCACACTTTTGGAGACACCCTGTATAGACTAAAATAAGTTTATACTGTGATCTTATCCGACCTGTATATGTTCCAGTATTTATTTTTTTTTAAAATCCCATGGTTACCAACGTACAGACTGTGTCGAATATGGTGGGCCACCCTGTATGGATATATCGTCGGTATTAAAGTAAAAGTCACTAAGCAACATTTTTGTCAAAAATGATTTAAGCATACCCAAGTGACTTGCGGTAATAGTTCTTTATATGAACAACTCAAAACTGCCTTGTTAGACTTCTAAAGCCTTAAGTAAAATAATAAATTTCACTAAGTGCAAGAAAAACTTTTGTGGTAACGGTAAAACTCCTAAGTAACTTAAATCGTAAATAAATAGTATTCCGTATGTGTCACTTGGTGAGTTTCTGGGATGCAAGAGTCGAGACAGGATATTAATGGGTGGTGTATTAAGTCAAACCACTAATTTAGTTTGAAGTTTAATGAGTTAACAATTTTTTCTAGTGTTGTTATGTGCCGTTATATTACTATGCAGTATATGGTAAAATTACTAGGTTACAAAAGAGGTAAAATTCACTAAGTACAAAACTGGTATTTCTGACGTTCTTTGGATATTTTTTTATGTTACAATTAGAAGCATTCCTTTATAGAATTTATTATTTTTAATGGCAATACAAAAGATGAGAGCAAATGCTTTTTTTCTCAAAGTTACTTTTATATAAAATTGCTGATATCTCCAAAACAGAAAATTGTTACTAAGTTATTTTTACCTTTATACCGACGATATGTAGAACTTCAAATATTGAATATTTACTCACTTAAGTTCGGTGCACCTGTATATTTAGAAAAAGTAAATTATTTTATTCGTGTTAATTCTAAACTGTCAAAAATGTTTTTCCTCATATTTGACTGGTAAAAACCGCAATTCGCTATCTTTACTTGCTACACCGTGTTTCTTAATTTCGTGCGCTTTCTTCAATCGTTTAAAACTTTTCTAATTTTAGAGATTTTTGAAAACTTAAAACTTTTTTCACCACATTTTTATGCAGGTTGCAGAAATGCTCTTCATTTTCTTCTGCGGTGATCAATTTTTTATTTATTTATTTATTGTTGTAAAGTTTAAATAGAACACCCTGTATATTATTTCAGTATCAAAATGCTTAACAAATTACCATTTCAAAAATGTATCACACTTAATATTTATTTTAATCCGTTTTTGAGATATTGCATATTTTGTCATTTATTACTGATATTGCCTAAAAGTAGGCCATGAAAACAGTAATCATGTTTTACTTTAAAAATCTCAATATGACTTTTGTATTTTATTGACTTTTATAGTAGAAAACTATTTATAATAATTAGAATTAATTTATTCTGTTGATGTTTTGACCCAAGAACTTTTAATTAGGTTTTATTAATAGGTTGTAATTTAATGTAACCAATGACAATTATTTTTACGTATGCAGGTAAATTAAAGATGACCATGGAAAACAAATGCAAACAAAATTTAAGCTTTATAGCAGAAGGCTTGCATTTGTTTTCCATGGTTATCTTTAATTTACCTACATACGTCAAAATAACAGCCCATCCCAGGGATAATTCCATATTCTGGTTCTAAGCACTTGGGGATAAAAACCGAGAAAATATATGACATAATCAACCTTTACAATAAAGGGTCGCGACATTCGGCCATATTGCTTTGACGTGTTATGACGTCACATCTCCCATTTTTCGGCCATGTTGTTCAGTGCCGGAGATATACACTTTATTGTATTAGTAGAACAACAACAGTTTTTAATTATTATTAAGTTGTAAATTCTTTTACTTTAAATAAAAAACATTTGGAATTACATCTTTCAACAAATATCACTATCAAAACAATGCAAAATGAAATGCGCAAATTCTAGATGCCACTGGATGGATTATCAGCTTTGATTTTACCCAGTCTTGGCAACTTTTCTCCGTGGAGTGCCCTTCCTTGCGTCCCCGACCTCGAACCGCCTAAAAGCTGAGAGGTTGTCCGCTAATGAATGGTACACAGAAAAACCAGATTCCTTATGCCAAAATATTAGGATTTAACCTAAACATACCTAATATCCAAAAGTTTATAATAAGGAAGACACCCCGTGTCATAGTAAAAGAAAAAGTAAATTTATTTCGATAATTGTTCCCACTTTTTTAAATATCTTACTAAAACGGTATCTAGGGGTTTTTAAACACCAGCTTTTCAGATCGAATATTAATTGTGTGTGCAGACTAGGGCACGATGGTACACTATTTAAAAATTCTCTAAAACTACCCAACTTTTGTTACTACTCTGTATGTATGTAAATCTAGGTAAGCTTCTCTATGCTTTCTCTCGCACAAAAAAAAGGAAAGCACTTGGTTGGCGTATTCCTTTGCATGCTTTAGGAACCGCAGAACAACACCGTAAAAGTGTTCCTTTTATAGCGGAGTTGTTCCAAACATACGAGTCGAGGTGCACGAAAGTGTCCTGACACTGGTTGACACATGCCAAGCAGGCAAACAGTAAAAGTACATTGGTGATGTTTGAAAAACATTGATAATACATTTGCTGTGGCTAATGAATTAATCACGGAAAAAAATAATATAAACCGACGGATGACTAAAACAAGAAACCAAACAAAGAACGGCAAATCTGTCAAACCTTATAAATGTCAGGTCAACGTGACCAAATCCACTGTTTTTGGTGTTTCTTTTATATCTCTTTAACACCCTATATCTTCCTTATCATTAACTTTTGGATATAGGTATGTTTGTTTAAATCCTAAATGGGTATTTTTCGCATAAGAAATCTGAGGGGTTTTCTGTGTACCATTAATGTAGCGGACACTCATCTGTATTATATGTACATATATAAAAACACGAATGACTGAAAGCTATTCGACTAAAGCACTATTAAAAATCTCTAAGGCAACGAGGCCGAACCAATAATATGTGAAGTCTCTAAACTAACCAAAAAAACATTAACAACTGGAAATCCTTGCAAATATACAACCAAAATGAAAATGGTAAATTTCCACAGTTTTTGCAAACAAGCTTCGACAAGGCACGACTCTGTTCATCAGCTGATAATGCTACCAACTTTGAACAGAACTGCCAACCGAAATCGTGGTTCTCACACCCTCACGTCCCTGACAAGAAAGCTATCACGTCTTGTATAGCCCAAACCCCTTCCTCATAAAGAAACTCTCGCATACATCTAACAATATGGAACAGAAATTTTATAAATTATTTTGTTTGTAGGTTTAAAAAGTTGGACGACCCATATTCAAAGTACAACAAAAGAGATGTCCATACAGCTCTACCTATTCCGTATCATCTTTGGAGAGCCAGTATTTCCACCAGTGACCGCCTCGATTGTGACATATCCGGCCTGTATGTGCCAAAGAAAATAACAATGAAATCAATGAAAATAAACTAAATGAAAGTATCAGAACAGTGGACTTGCAAATTTAGTTAAAGATTTTGTGTTTGTGTAAATGTGATTTTGTGGGGAGTGATATTAAGAGTTTAAGTCTAAATGACGGCTGTGATTTTCTATTTTCTCTGTAAATAAATATGTATATTGTAAGAATTTTTCTAAGTAAAATTTATTAAAAATTTTGACTGTTTATTTATACCGAACCAAACCAAATTCTGATTTAAGCTTTCCGTTGGGGAAAGAGTTGTAAGACACAAATTGAAATAAAGAAATATTATTACCTATTATAATTAATTCAAAACAGTTTTTGATTGTCTGGATTTTTCTACATAGACTTAAAAACAGCAGCAAACATTTTAAAGTTAGGAACAGATATAGATAAAAGAGAATTTTACAACTCAAAATAAGCGCTTGTTTCTGGGCTCCTTAATATCAAAAACCATATATGTAAGTCAAAAATATATAATTTTATCCGGAAGTGTCTCCTAGCGCGTCTCATGACCTCGAACTGCATATTTTGCAGGCGTTTCATGAGCGTACCTAAGAAATTAACATGTTTAGGCGCCTATCTCTTAAAAATATATTTTAATATTATTATAATGCATTTTATAACATCTATGCAATCAAATAAAACAGATGCTTTAATAATATGTCGTATTGAGATATATTAATAATTATTATGAAATGTGTCTATTTATTTTCGCATATGACAATTTTTTATTTTTCATATTTTTGAAGTTTCTATTTATCCATTTGAGGGTATGGAATAGTCTAACTGTAACAAACCATTTAATTAAATAACTAATTGGAAATTGTTCACAAGGATGTAAAAACTATTTTTAAACGGTTTTACTTGACCTGTTTGTTATTTATTTGGAATTATTTTTGGGTCAAATCTAGTAATTGAAATTTGACCCCCTTCCTGACGACCGATCGATCTGAAATTTGGTACACTTCCTTAGTCTTGATGACAATACAATATAACATATTCTTTATGATTGTAAATCCAACATGGCCGCCGATACAAAATGGCGGATTACATATTACTTTACTACAACCTCAATATGGGTATCAAATTAAAGGGCTTTATTGGTAGAATAGAACCCACTATGAAAAAAATAAAATCCAAGATGGCCGCCGCCACAAAATGGCGGATTATATATTTTTTTCACAAATACCTCAATATGGGTATCAAATGGAAGGGCTTGATTGGTAGAATAGAACCCACTATAAGAAATTAAAATCAAAATGGCCACCGCCACAAAACGGCGGATTACATATTTTCTCACAACTACCTCAATATGGGTATCAAATGGAAGGGCTTGAGTTGGTAGAAATAGAGCTCACTATAAAAAAATCAGGATGGTCACCGCTAAATGGCGGATTATCATTTTTTCTCACATCCCTCAAGTGGTATCGAAGGGCTGATGTGAGAACAAATTATATAAAAAAAAGTGGAAATCCCAAAATGTTCACACTAAATGGCAGTTATATTTTCTCATCCGTATGGTATCCAAATGAAAGGGGCTGATTTACTAGGCACTTATAAAAAGGTAAGGTCCCGAGATGAACTGCCGAAAATGACGAGGTATATTTCCTACAACACTTCACTACGACTCGTTGGATGGTTTGCACCAGTCTGGTCGCGGTAAGGCAGTTAACAGGACAGAAGCAGGCTCAACAAACGAGCAATCAACTTGACAGCAGGCTAATTAAAGTATGTAAAAAAGACTCATGTTAGCCGTTTTATTGACTAAAAGCTAAAAAATAATTCGGTAAGTCCTAGCTACCAGATCGCACCAATCTTCTCATCAATCTGGGGTATTGATCAGACAAATAATAAAATCGTTGGGCAATTGACATTTCTATCATAATATTTACTCTGGATACCTTCAGTTTTCTAAAATATGTATTGTATAATTTACACAAGATGTCTATTTATTTTCCATATGACAATTTTTCTATTTTGAACATTCTTTTGAAATTCTTGTTTATACATTTGAGTGTATGGAATAATCTAACTCTACCAAGTAATTTAATTAAATAATTAATTGGAAAATTTTCACAAGGATGTGAAAACTAGTATTTTTGCAGATATTTTCAAACTTTTGAATTAATTTTTTTTGTATTACAATACTTTCAAAATTTATTTGAAAAATAAAACGTATCGCAATAAACTATATAAAAATACATTGACCGTTACCGAGTCGTTGCTTCGCCTTTCACTACTGCACTGGCAATTTCGGTTTAGAATTTCGGTTTAGTAGCCCTCGAAGGTCACAGCCTGCGCCGCTCAAGGTAAAAGAGATATCCTTCTGGTTAATATATTTATTCTTGTGGTAGGTTAGCAAATGAATACACTTATTTGTAAATAAGAAAAACAACATAAAAATGATTAAAAAAACGAACATCAATATTTATGTGACGATATTTTCTTACCGATGCATATAAGTTAAATTATATTTGGACATAAGACGAAGACCCCTTTGAGAAGCTACCTCATTGAAAAAACCCACTTTTGAAATTTTTTTACTTACCTATATGGTTTTTAAAGTGAGCGATTTAATTAAACTATATTATCCGAAATATTTTTTCCAAAATTGTTACATTATGACTGTCTTCTATAAACCAGATCAATCGCAACATATGTATGTATGTATGTACGTACTTTAAGCAGTATAGATTTAAAGAATAAAATTATTTTTTAGAATGTTTTAGGCCTCGGGCACGATAACCAGCGTCAGCGTTGGTTCATTACTTATCAGCCGTAAAAGACATTTTCTTTTATGTAAAAAATTAAAAAAAAATACCAGTGACGTCAGTACCATAGTTGTACAAACTATTTTTCAAGAAAAAATGGTGCGCCACTGATGCTTTCTACTAAAATAAAAAAATATTTTTGTAATCCTCATTGAATTTGGGACAAATTTGATCTCCTGACTTTTTCCCGAACGATGCATAGTTTTCAAACAAAAAATAAAAAATCCTTTTGATGCATGACCAATTTGTTAATAAAAACTTTACAATAATAATTTAAAATTTTAGGTTTGACACCCTGTATCAACTATTTGACTTAGGTGAATTATATTAGATTAGTTGTATTTTGGCCCAAGGAGTTTGTGTTAGTATTTTGTACAGATCTTTTAGAGACACCCCTTTATCAGTGGCGGCTATTCAGGTGTAGTAAGTGAAGTGCCACTTCACCAAAAATAAATAATAAAACATAAAAAACATATTACTATTATTCAATTTATTTTTCTCATTTCTATTCCTTATTTTAAAAATTCGCCATGAAAAATCTAGTATATAAATTAACCGCTGGCGCGAGTCGCTTTCCTCCTCTTTCGGCAACGCGACAAGTGTATTGCAAATATAAAACGGACCGAAGTATACACCTCATGCGGGGTTTTGTTTACGCTTTGACGTTCCGTTGCCATGACAACGCTATACTTGCCGGCGGCCAGAATCGCGGGTGGAAGTATCAGGTGTATTGCTTGGTAAATCGCTAGCCTTAAAAAAGATAGTATAGGTTTTGGTCGTTTCGTTGGCTTTCACGTATTATTTCGATTGTTTCCGTTTGAGTATTATTAGCGACAGTGATTTTTCACAGAAAGAAATTAAAGGACAGTACAGAGCACTTCTCTATGAAATATTAGATCATATTTTAATGGAAATGGAAGTAAGATTCGAAGATTGTTACAAACTACAATTTCTTTGTCTTGCTGATACTGCAAAGTTTGGCCAGTATAACCAAATTTTTCCCGCTAATTCTTTTCAAAATTTATTGGAGATATATGCCGAATCATTTCCAAAAAATTAGCGGCTCAAAAATAAACTTGACCTAATATTTGCTGATGAAAGTTATAGAAATATTTCATTGCAGCAGTTAGTGAAACAAGTTGGCGCAAATAAAGACATTTTTACCGAGGCGTATAAACTTTTTTCGCTAATTTTAACGATATCGTCGACAAGCGTGTCAGTGGAAAGGAGTTTCTCTTGTCTAAAGCGTTTAAAAACTTTCTTAAGAAACACTATATTTCAAGATAGACTTTTATCTTTAGCCAATATTTCAATTTAAAAGGAGCTTCTACAGGAACTGATAAAAACTTAACCATTTTATGAATATATAATTGATAAATTTGCTGCATTAAAAGATAGAAGGATTGATTTGGTGTATAAAATTTAGGTAAGTTTAGATATTAAGACTTTTTACTTAGACTTTTGATAGTTGAGTATTTTCAATTTTGCTAAAATGGTGAATGCGCTTTTTTCCATTCCTGCACTACACCTGTTTTTAGACCCGCGAGCCGCCACTGCCCTTTATATTAGTGTTTTTCGAAAAATGTACTCTATAAACTGGGGCTTAAGACCCCCAAGCACCAGAGGCTATTTGCGCCACTGCTGCTAATATTATTGCATTAAATGAAATAATTAAACCTTTAAAGTTGAAATGCAGTTTATATATACCTAATGCCTTATAGCTAAACTATCGAAAAATTTATTGGCGATTCTGACGCCATACAATTTTTTCGAATCAGCTAATAAATTTTAACAGAACTATTTTAAGTTTAAATTTGCGTTTAATACTCTGTAAACGTAAAGAAAACATACACCACCAATAAAAAGCAAAATTTATAGATGTTTTAACAAAATTGAATTACCTGTTAGTGTTAGTTGGTTGCTGTGTTCTGTATATGACCTAGCCAACATACGTTAATCATTTACCACCAAAGAAATTTTACTTTTCAAAATAGTCAAAAAAATCTGGTTAATTTATGCGCTCTGTCGTATAAACAGTGGCTTAGTGCAGTCCCGGACTGGGACCATTTGGCCCACCGAGCAAAAGTTCAAAATGGCCCCTGAGTAGAAAAATATTTGGTAGTTCTATTTCTATTTTTTTCTTGGTTTTGGTCCCTTCAGGTCCAATCCACCACTCTCCCCCTTCCGGACTATGCTTTCCAGGGCTTCCTCGGCGGAAAATCTGGATAATCGAGCTCGTAGCTCCCAGAAATTCCAAAAGAAAACAAATAATTCAACAATCGATGCAATGCATAAATTGTCGGCTGTCAAACCAAGATCTGCTACTGGTGTTACGTATAACCTTCACTTTCACTACTGACAGTTCCCATGGCACGCCCATCTATTTCCCGCCAATTGAGAAACACCTCGTGTTCACCACGAAACAGGATACCATCAGCTTATAGGAATCTTCGCTCACAGCGCTTAGATCCAGAAGAAAGATGCCGTCAATTTAGCGTGAATCTTTCCTTGATCCCCGAAGGTAAAAAACGTTCGTACGACACCTCTAGCCGCCACTCCGGGAAGAACTTTGTAGTCCTCTACGCACGTCAGCACTGTTCGGAGGTCAAACAAAGAGTCCTTATATTTGGTAGTTAGACTTTAAATTTAATTTTAATAATAAAATTGGTGTACAGTCAGCACAGGTCTCCATACACCATTTCGAGAACCATTTACTTTGTGTGTATTTTTCCGTAAAATAGGTACCTACTACTTCTTGACAAAATAAGGGTAGAGCTTCATATAATTTTTTTCAAAATGTCATTCGTTTTCGAGTTACAAGCCGCCAAAGTTCAATGTTTATTTTGGTTTTTCGCCATATTGCATTTATTTTTAACCAATCCAGTTGATATTTGGCACACAAATCGAGCTTTGCAGATTCTAAAATTTTAAGACATAAGTACTTTTTTAAATAACGCCAGAAAGCACCTTACCTAAAACTTAAAATTTATTTACATCATAACTTTTTATTTTGACAGATATCGCAAAGCTAGGGCGTCATTTTATAGACAATCAAAAACTTAAAAAATAAGTGACTCTTTATTAAAGTCGATAAACCTCATCGTTTAGGCACCAATAGACATAAAAGTTTTTATCAATTTCAATTAAATTAGCTACATACATACAGGGTGTCCAGTAACTCAGCCGACAAACTTTACGGGTCAATTCTACAACAGAAAATAAGAAAAACTTCATATAAACATATGTCCTAAGCGTCTTAGGTTTTGAACTACGGGGTGTTAAATATTAATATTTTTTTACACCCCGTATTTTAAAACTAAGACGTTCGGGACATATGTTTATATGAAGTTTTTCTTATTTTTTGTTGTAGAATCGTTTGGTTAAGTTTGTCGGTTGAATTACTGGACACCTTGTATGTATGTAGGTAATTTGATTGAAATTGATGAAAACTTTAATGTCTATTGGTGCCTAAACGGTGAAGTTTATCGACTTTAATAAAGAGGACCTTATTTTTTAAGTTTTTGATTGTCTATAACTGGCGCCCCTAGCTTATGCGATATCTGTCAAAATAAAAAACTAATGATGTAAATAAATTATAAGGTTTAGGTAAAGTGCCATTTGGCGGTATTTAAAAAAGTACTTTTGTCTTAATATTTTAGAATTTGCAAAGCTCGATTTGTGAGCCAAATATCAACTGGATTGGGTAAAAATAAATGCAACATGTGAAAAAAACAAAATAAAATTGAATTTTGACGGCTTGGAACTCGAAAACGAATGACATTTTGAAAAAATGTCTATGAAGCTCTACCCTTAGTTTGTCAAGTAAAATCTCCCCTTAAGTTTCGTGATCGATTTTGGAATCACCCTGTATACATACATAATATACATTTAGGTTGTTATGAAAATATTAATTTTGGCATTTTTGTCCACATATCGACGCATTGTGCGGTGTTTTTTATCTGTTTAACACTCCACGAAGGCTTTATGCCTAAGTACCAGAGTACCCCTTTTCCACGCTGTTCCGTCAACGTTATCCAAGCACTGAAACATGCAATTTTTGCATTTCACAGCACCTTTTAGACAACGCGGTAGTGCCACCACGGACGTTATTTATTTATTTATTTATTTATTTTTAATAACTACTACCTGGGGTAGGCAGAATACTACACAGTGGTTTGCCAAGCCATCTGTGAGGTGACGAGCGATTAAAATGCCAATGTCCGGTTCCGAGATTCGAACTCGGATCGCTGCGGTGAAAGCTGGTACGTTACCGCTGCACTACGCTCGCCACAGCAGTTTTACCTTGTTTACATGCCGGAATTATTTCTTTACTCTTTACCTGTTGGTATTCTACACGCGTTAAAACGTCTTTTTCCACGCATTGCCAGTGAACCTTTTGACTTAGCTGATTTGAAAGCCGTAGCGAGTAAACGACCCTAGATAAAGATTTGCGGTTTTCACGAGTAAGACCTCAGCCACGATACTAAGCGTCAGCGGCCAGCGTTGAGCGGAAAAGTTCTTTATTCTCGCATAAAAATCAAAGACCCCGCTCTCACATTTTCTGCTCAACGCTGGCCACTGACGCTTAGTATCTCTCGGTCTTGGCTTGGAGCGGTGTCTCTGATCTTTATGGGAGAATAAAAGAACTTCCGCTCAACGCTGGCCGCTGACGCTTAGTATTATGGCTGTGCCCTAAGACCTCAGACACGATACTAAGCGTCAGCGGCCAGCGTTAATCGGAAAATGTAAGAGCGCTGTCTTTGATCTTTATACGAGAATAAAAGAACTTGTTTTTTTAAATCATCCGCTTGACGCTCACTTCTAGTATCGAGTCTAAGGCCCAAGTCTTGCTTGGTCACTTTTCGTGTAAAACATACAGAAACATGAGTTTTTTTATAAAATGCGTTGCATTTGGTCCACCCTGTACGGTCATACTTTTTAATATGGACGTAAGGTTTGGAAACAGTCTGTTTATAAACCTTCTGTTCATAATATGACAAACCATAATAATAGTTGTAATCCAGTTATTCAAATTTTTATGCATCAAAGATAACACATCCCGTACGTGTTGTGTTTTTAACTAGTTATCGCTATTTATTATAAGGATAATCATATTTGATTTATACGTGTATGTCGGATGTTTATGATTAACAATAAGATAATTACGATCAGTCGTCACATACCCAAGAAAATAATAATAAAACATGTGAATTATGATTCTGTTTATTTTTAAAGCAATTATTCGTAACCGATATATTTTATGGCGGTGTTTGCTAGATAATAGTGATAGAAACTACTTTACGCTAAAGGTCAGTGCCGGATTAGCCGACGCGGGCCCCTTGAGTTACATTGCCTATTGAAATTTAGAACGTAAATGAAACAGAACATTTACAAAAATGATTTTTGTGATTTAATGCGTGCAAATTTAGAAATAACACTCGTCAAATCAATATTTCTAAGTAAATAATTTTTTATATTCATTATAGTGAGGTCATTTAAACGTTCTTGTCCCATTCATCAATTTTAGGCGTTCAACCAATTATAACCGCGGTAACAATTGGTGACAACTTTGACATATAATACATTGTTTAAACGTCAAGATAACCGTTTGGTATAGATGTGCCCATATTTAATTTTTTCTGAAAGCGATGCCGCCAAGTACCTACACAAAAATGATAAAGTAAACAAACCTTTTCAAATCGCACATAGCCTCGGACAGAGCCTCGATTACATATTTTTAGATAAATAATAAAAAATACATTGCTAAAACACGTTATCACCTACTTACAAAACATTCTCTTATTTCGCCTCTGCCTACTATAAAACCGGTGGCGGTGGCACGTGGCGTGGTACAAGAAACTCGTCGGGTTAAATATTTTTTGCTGCAATAAATCATTGTTCACAAAAGGGTTTCTTTTACTTTATCATTTTTTGTGTACTTGGCGGCATCGCTTTCAGAATGAATTAAATTTGGACCCATCTTTAAATACCGTTTTAGAATTGGTTCTTCGCCTAAAATTGATGATTGTGTTCCTTAATACATTTTTTATTCATTTTAATGTTGAAAAAGAAGGTTCTCCACTACAGTTTGTGATCATAAAAGTTAAGTAAATAGGTAACACTATTTTTACATTTGGAAAACACGATTGCAATGAGTTTTTTATTAGAATTTTATAAAATTGGAGTTCCAAAGCCTCGTGTTTTTTGCTGTCAATACCAGCAGCCACATCTGTTTTAAGCAGCTCAGCACCAGTTCATTGCCCAAACCATCTTCCATGTCATCTGGGTAGGAGCTGACGATAATTTAACTCTTTTTCAAAATCTCTCCCGCTGTACAATAATAGTGCGCAATATTATTGTACAATCTGGTATTATTATGTGGTTTATATTGAGAGCTTGTACAATATATTGTGTCAATCAAAAACAGTTTGATTTTTATTTTCCAATAGTGATTTATTGTGCCGTGTGTGGGTAATATTGCACAATTATTTCAGTTTTCAAATACCATTCCATTTGAAAAATTGACTTTCAGGTTTTTGTCGTTATATTTTTCACCACTTTTTATTTATTAATTGTAAAAATATCAATACAGTCTGCTAAAGTGGTTTTTTCTCTACGATAAACCCAACCCCAACTCATATTAAGGGATTTTGTTTAGAAGAAATTGATGGTTATGTAATGGCTTGCAAATATCATCTTTGACATAAAATTCAAAATAAGTCAAAAACGGTTGGACTTAGGTATAGAACATTATACATAAATTATGTTTAGAATTCTACACAGAATCTAAAAAATAAATAATATATAGGGTGTTCCATTTAAAATAAGAAAGTTGACATTAACTTCCGGTATAACCGGAAGTGGTAGAGCTGCCAAAATATTTTAGTTGTATGTCCCTCACTGACTTTATAATGTTTCCAAATTTTCAAAATATTCCAAAGCGTACTTTTTGAGAAATCGATCGCGGCAGTTCCCAGTGAGACACCCTGCATTATTAGTAAAAAGATATTTTTTTAAAATTAACCAGAAAATGAATTCGGTAAATCGATTAGCGAAAATAATTCAAAAAACTAGTTCGTTTGTGTATCTACAAATCATAAATTGATTTAACTCCAAAGAAACGTTACTTGAAACTTAACAATAAAACTATAATTGTCTGCCAAATAAAATTAAAATTCGGGGGTTTCTAACAGGAGATCGAAAATCAATCAGTCATTGGAGTATATTACAGAGTGACATTCGATAATTCAATATAAAACTACTACTCCTTCACCAAAAACGTCGCAAAGATTGACAAATCGGTCGATGATGATTAGTTAATTTTAACGAGTTATTCTTTTCCATCAATCCGATATAGAAAAATCATTGTTCACTAACACTTTCATGTTATGACCAATATGGACTTATTTCCGTATACATATGGTTATATCAATGCTACTGTACTATAAATTTGATCTACAGGGTGTTACAGTATTCTTTAATTGAAGTAAGAAAAATAGTTTATACAGTGACCGCCAGAAATGTTGAACCATGTGGAAAACTTTTTTATTTTTGATATCTCAAAAATATATATATTTGATAAAAATCTCGGCATACAGGAAACTCACAAAACACTGATCAAAATTTAAATAAACCGTAGCGTATACGAGATAGGTGCATATTAACGTATAGGTGGTACAAGAAAAAAGACCCTTAGAACTTAGAGAAAAATGTTATTTGAAAACTTGTTTAGAATTAAAAGTTGTGTCACATTTTAAAAGCACAGCCTTCAATTAACTAATTGAAAGAGCAACTTTTCCGACTTACCCCGTATAGAGATTAGAACGAACTAAATGAACTGCCGTAAATTATCCTTCTTACCCTTAAATTTCGAAAAGATTTCAAAGCTTTGTTATACTTTTTTTTATCTTTGGACAAACCACGAAGGCTAAAAGCCTAAATACTAACGTACCGTGGGTGTCTTAAGCGGGGTAAGAGGGAGTTTGTTGACACGGGACTTAAATACTTGAAGATTTGGGGGGAGGGAAAGACCTCCGCGGGCAGCAGGTTCCACAATCTAGAAACTCTAGGGATAAAAGAACGAACAAAGTGAGAGGTTCGGGGCCTGTCCAGTTGGACCGTAAAGGGATGCATACGCGTGGAACCACGAGTTTCTCTGTTGCTAACCGTGAGTGGAGGAACTATACTGGACAATTCTTTCAGAGCAGAAGCAATGGAAGTATCTATAAAAAAGCGATAAATCCCCCACAGCCTGACGATGGGCAAGAGAGGGAAGCCTTTCTGTAAGTGAAGGATCATTAATGAGACGAATAGCTCTTCTTTGAATAGAATCAAGAATGCTTAGGGTTGTGGGGGACGCCATGCCCAGATATGGGAACAATATTCCAAGGGACAAACAATTTAACTACATTTAGATCAACTTAAAAGACAAACCTGAAAATTTTGCTTTTTTGTGATTCAATAAGGTCAAAACTTAAAAGCCCCTTTTAGATTATTTTTGCCTAATAAAAACAGCTTAACTTTTAAAAAATGTAAATTTATTTTGATGATTTTCTATTACAATGTTGAGTAAACTAATTTATTCTATTCATGTTTTAACTACGCAAGCTTAAATTTAGCTTGCTCTTGTTTTTTGGGGCACCGTGTACTTACCTGATTACGGTAAAATAATTGTTTTCGGTTAAATAAAATTAAACGTCTTATTAGAACCTGGTAAAACATCAACAGTTTTGCATGGCCTACTTTTTAACCAACTACAATAATAAATAACATACCATGCGATATCTCAAAAAATACACAAAAGAAATGCGTGTGATTTTATGATACATTTTTAAGAAGGGATCTTTTTTCGGGTCATTTTAAAGCCAAAATAAATAATAGTTTTAAAAACTAAAAAAAACACGCTTTGCCTATGCAAACCGAACTAAAATTAGAAAATAATTTTTCATTACAAAGAGTTTGTATTACAGTAATAAAAGGTCAAACAATGAATCATAATTATATACCTCAAAATAGAATTACAATAAAATTTAAGATAATAACGGAATAAATTCACTTCTGAAGTACTAAAAGCGTGGGATGTGCTTAATACTATTAAATGTTCATAACTGTCTCACTCGTAGATATCTACGAGTGAAATAGTTATTAACATTTAATAGTATAAATGCATCCCACGCTTTTTACTCTGAAGTGAATTGTTCTGTTATTATCTTAAATTTTATTATAATTCTATTTTGAGGTATATAATTATGATTCATTGTTTGACCTTTTATTACTGTAATACAAACTCTTTGTAATGGTATTTTCTAATTTTTTAGTTCGGTTGCATATAAAAGCGTGTTTTTAAACTATTATTTATTTTTTCATTTTTAGTTCGATATATCAATTAGTTTTCTGCGGACATGTGATATTGAAATGTTTCACGAACTATTTCGTAATCTTAATCATTTCATTTAAAGCTTCACTGTTGCATGGGGTTTCAGAACGCAACTACTCCGAACAAGTTTCTGTCAGCCTTATGCTGAGAGTACGTCCGAAACTGCACGCATGCGCAGATCGCGCACTAGCTCTTTCTCTGTTACTCTCCTACAGAAAATCTATAAAGGAATTTATTATCCTGGCGATCCTAATCAGGATAACGGGATACTGTTTGCAGATTATTGCATTGTCATGGGTCCTTGAAACGCTGTTGCACAAGTTTCAAAAGAAATCGAATCGCTGAAAGTTGGTGAAATTAAGTTTAAAGATTCCGTTACATACATACATACATACATAGTTTCTATAGGTCGATTATGACACAATTCTGTGTGCGCGTTTTCCAAAATCCATTTCTATAATTTATTATTAATATAAACATATTACGGGACGGTGGAGTGAACAGGGGTGCTGGGTGGGGACGAAACAGTAGAAATCCTACATTAAACGCCCAAAACCAGTATTTCGCAGTACACACCGCACTTTTCAGTTTACAAAATGTCTAAAAAATTGTTTAAAAAATTAAAAATAAATAATAGTACAACAATCCCGCCATGGCTGTCACTGCATCAAAAGAAGAATTTGCAATAGAACTGTAAAATGTCTTGCGATGTTAGTCAAATAAAGTGAGAAAGTGTCAAAAGCTTAAAAAAAGGAAGATACAGGACAACATTCTTATGAAAAATTAAGTTATTCCTTCTTCCTATTATAATTAGTAGAGAAAAAAGGAAAATACCTAAACATAAAGAAGGAGGCATTTCTACAAAAATACCATTGTTTCTCATGGAAATAGTGGATACTCCCCGAAATAGGCTTGGTGTTAATTCTCTCATAAGAAGTTTGGCAACGCTGCTTCTATCAAGACTGTCATTTTCATAATGACGAACTTCATGTTATCAGCTGACCAAAATGAATGCGCCTATTTTCCTTCTTTAATTAATGGCGGACGAGATATCTCATATGTGTGGGATAGTTTTTCGAAAAATTTAATACTATTCAAGATTAATTTACATTTTCCATGTGCCCCGAATGCAGTGTATTAATGTTTTTCTTGTGTTTGACGTTGGATTTATACTGTTTTGTCCCCACCAAGCACCCCTGTTCACTCCACCGTCCCGTAAATATGTTTATATTAATAATAAATCATAGAAATGGATTTTGGAAAACGCGCACACAGATTTGTGTCATAATCGACCTATAGAAACGCCCTGAAAAAGAATTTTTAAAAATCTCTTATAATAGCGAAAAACTGCTATATCGAACTATTAGGTACCAAAGATAATTTTAAATTACACTAAAACCCACATTTCTAATCTCAAGCACAAGGGCAATCACTCTAATGCTAATTAAATAAAACACGTTATTAAGAAACCTTAATGTAACTTCTGCGTTAATGTGCAAATCAAATTAATCCGTACGTAACTTCTCTAAAACTTTTATAATTAATAAGATAATAAAATAACATGCAATGTTTTAGAACAGTGCTAACAATAGAGGAAATACAATTTAAATCCAATAATGTCGCATTACTACGATGACAAATCCTATTATGTGTAAGTTTTAATAGGTTACCTAATTTTAGTTCGGACTCTGGTACGTGACGTTATAAAGACCGATTTATCAGCATAATTAAGAACATTGGGTTGTGACAGACGCCAGGACATCAGATTATTTACCATAAGTTCAAATTCCAAAATAAATCACGTTTGTACAAACGCATAAACTTTTATGTAGCAACCTACGAACCCCGGAAATTTAAAATATGTACCTATGTTTATTGGGGTGTCCGTTATTTCCCAAACAGATTTTTTTTAGCGATCGCTCCCCTGAACTTTTAGAAGCACAAGAATATTGTGCTTTTTAGTTTATAGCCTAAAAGAATATCAAATCAGAGACAACAGTGAGACGAGCAACTAAATGTAAATAAATTATCCGAGAGAGAGAAAGATAGCTGCTGGGCCTTCCCTTGACGAGGCGTTAAAAACCGCTATGCATTCCAAGATTCTATCGGTTAGAACTGGTCAAGTGGATGTTGCATCCTTATTGGTCCGAACATGACGGCTGACAGCGCGGGCTTTTTTAAATAATTTAAGCTGATAAATTTTAAATAAAAATAACGTGCAAATAACTTGTATAGTTTCACTTAGAGTTTAAATGGCGTAAAAATATATTTATTTAAGTACCAATAGTCAGTTTTTTTAAGTTTTTGTAATATTAGGTTTAAGGCACTCTAAAAATCACAAGGTTATTTGAAAATAGATATAATTTAGTAAACTAAGTGGGAAGTATATTATTTTATTTGCGACAGTACCTATTATAAAATGACAATATTTGTACAATTAATGTTATGTTAATTTATTTTACTTACAATTTAAATTTTAAAGAAATATGGATGATTTAATGCACAGTAAATAAAATCCAGTATTGAAAAAATACTATTTATTTGTACTTTTTTGTGATATTATACAACAGGCTAATTCTTAGTTTACACAACACTTTAACTATAGGTATTTATTTAGATAAAAAGTTTCATTTAGTTTATTTTTAAAATTTCATCCTGGGTATTGGCTAGACTTCCCTATGGTAAAATTAAATTTTGTTGCATAAACTAAGACTAACAGAAGAGGGTGGGTTATTTGGCTATCACTGATAAGTTAAGCCGTTTATTAATTGTCAACTTTTACTTATAGTTAGAAACAATTCTTGGCTGCTTATTGTGTATCCACCTGCTGCATTATAAAACACTACATATACAACATTATTAGAGACGTATTTAAAAAAATTTATATTAAGAAATTATATACAATAATATGATTAAAGAAGTCAAACTACTTCAAAAGAAATTTTTCTTCGTATGAACAGGTTCTTCTTTAATTCTTTATCAGTAAACAACTGTATGAAACAATACAAGCAAACAAAACGGAATGGCAAAACACACTTCAACCACACAGAACTAAAAAAACACACAAGAAAAGCGCCAAAAGCCTTAACCTCAATAACGCAATAATCACGTGTAATTTTTGACCAATAAAATCATGGAATTCGTAGCGGTTTTTAACGCCTCGTCTTCCTTGTCTGTCTTCAAAGAAGGTAAACGCAGATGGCGCGTGAGTCGACTTTATCGTTTGCCCGCCAAATTCAAATTATATAGCTGTGCTATTTTTGCCCTTAATGTTAGGTACTTGTTTTGTTTCCTATTAATATAAAATATTGGGGTTTAGTTCAATAATTCACACACCTAATTAAAAATGTCATTTATTTGGTTTTTATAAAGATTTTTCTTACAGATAACCATGTCAATATTACCTTAAATTATCTGTTGAAAAGCACAAATTTAATATATACACTGTGATCACTAATAAAAGTCAATATTCAAAGTCCAATTAAAGGTAAAAAACCACGAAACACACAATAAATCACAGAAAATGTAAACAAACTGTCCAAACAAATCGGCCATTGAAAAATATCAAACACAAATATCGAATAACATTTCGGCGTGACTGCCTGCGGCAACGTTGTCAAGTTAAAAATATTCGATTCATGGTATATTTTCTTTCTCTTAATTAGATGCGAGCCAAAAAGGACATTAAAGTTTACATGCAGAAATTGTAAACAACTTGGCAACCAGGGCAAAGCGATGATTGCTTCATCTACGATAGCCTGCCATGATGAAAGACAAAGACATATTTATTGGAACTTGCGTTAAACCAGAAAGAGATAAATTCAATGGACAAATTGTTAGGACTAGTTACTCGTTTCATTGTTGTCTCTGATCCAATGTAAAAATGCTCTTAATTCCTGATTCAAACCGTGCCCAAAATCATGTCGCTTTCCCCATTTAAATAACATGGGATTTTTGGACTTTTTTTTTCTTAGACGAACATAGATGGAAAAATCTACTCTTTGCATATTCTGATGGGATATAAAAAAGTTCTTTTACAAATTTTTGATTATGTCACTCCTTTAAAGAGTTATTTACCGTCAAACGTTGAGTTAAGATTGAGTTTTGGCCATCCTCGAAATTTAATAATAAACCGGCATTTTTAATAAAACACTCTAAATATTATAAAATATCACCACAATCACATCATCAAAAAATGGATATTAGAGAATTATTGCACAGTGAAATAAGGCCAGGCATTAATAATACCGGCCTTATTTTGACATCTGAGCTTGCGCAGATGCATAGTAGGATAAGGACTCCCTTAATAAGTATAGTGTCTGTCTTTATTTATGTCGGTTTTAGGTCGTGCCTTATTTTGGTCTTATTTTAACTTCGGATCTGTTCGTGTAAACCGAACGGCTGCCGAGCACAAAATCGAAAAGTTTTTAGAAGTAAATATACTTAAAACCTTGCTTTTTCAAATATATTTCTTTAATTGTGTAAAACAAAACCCTACAACACAAAACAATAAAGAAACACTACTAAATTTTTTTCCCCTTTTTTTAGGTTAATGATACTGTCAACATGATTTGCAATAACTCTAAATTATGGGTACAAGCACTATTTAAATAAGGCCGGTATTATTAATTCTCGAGCTTAATAAGGCAACTTGCAATAATTCTCTATTATAAAAAGCTTTAAGAAAATACCACATTTGATATATCTATCCCTTAAAGTTTTGGAAATATTGCCATCTAAATCTAAAAAATAGTAGATATAGTGTCTTTTTTATCTTCGAAACTAAACTTAGTGCTTAAAGCTTAGAGTTAAAGCTATATTACAAAATTTAACATACTTTTCAGATTTGAATGGCCATATTTTTTAAACTATAAGAGATAGACATATCAAAATTAGTATTTTCTTAAAGCTCTTTAAAATATCTATTTAATGGTTATGTAATATACAGAGTGTTTTATGTAAAAAGTGCCGGTTTACTATTAAGTTCCCGAAGATGGCCACAACTCAATCTTAACTCAACGTTTGACGAAAAATAACTCTTAAAGGAGTGACTAAATCGAAAAATCGTAAGCGAACTTCTTTGGAGAGCATTAAATTTCCCATCAGAATATGCAACAAGTAAATTTTTCATTTATTTTTGTCTCAGAAAAAAAAAATAAAAGAAAAAAGTCCCAAAATGATTTCCGCACGGTTTAAATCAGAACTTTTACATTAAATATATTCTTTAGGCTATAAAACAAAAGTTTAGGGAGCGATCTCGATCTCGAAAAGTTTACCCTTTTATTTTATTAATACAAATAATTGTATTATGTTTGTTTTATTTACTTCCCTTGAATGGGGAAATTTAGTATTTTTATCGTTAAGAAATCACTTTTCCTATCCCTAGTAGCATTGTGGGGGAAAAGTATGGGTCCAGATACTTTGGACCGATCTTTTCTCAAAAATAGTACAAGAATTGTTCCAGATCCTTGATCAAGACCATTAGGCAAGAATTCAGTCAGACTGTGGCTAGAATTTGTCAAAAATCCGACCAGAAATCTGGGGCTAACCTTAAGGACTATTTTATAGAGTAGAGGTTCCCATTCTACAGTAGCTTTTTTACAATACTCTAGTTGAGAAACGAGATTTTAGTAGAAAAATGATTAGGTTTTTATGATTTTCCACAAATGTTTTTTTATAGTTTCGCGATCTTCTGGTTTTGTGTGGCAGCCCACTTATCTCGATGGATTGCCAATGTTATTACCTGCGCGAAACAAAAGTTACATTTCAAGCAAATCGAGGGTAACACGCCTGGCGCCAAACAGACTATCCGCATTATCGGAAAGAATTTGTCGACGGCGTCCTGGTTTTCTGTTCGGAGTACGGTAGCTAATGAGCATCAGGGTCAGACCGCGGAGTGAGTGTCGGGGTTGCCGGTGTTTGTATTTTGCCACGGCTTTTAAGTGCGCATGTTCATCCACCCTCGATATGTTTACTGCGCGAGGTCGTAAATATCCAAAATATGCTTCTTGCCACTGCGGATCTAAATGTAGGGTTATCTATGTGGCAGCCATATAAAATCTAAAACCCCGCCGCACCTGGTCACAGGAATTATTTGTATTATTCTTCACATTTTAAGGGTCCAATTAGCCATTGTACGTTTTAAAAACGCACACTGTATATGTTTTCCAAAATTTCTTCAATTTATAATGCGTATTTCTTGCCCTAATTAATTATTTCTGTAGTCATCATGTTACACTTTACGGCATTTTCTGAAACACTAATTTTTCCAATCCAAGTTCAACATGCCGAAATATTAAAAGTATTAAAGTCGGCCATTTTTGTCACGTGCTGGTATTGGAAACGGAAACAATTGAATAGATGGAGTCACGTGCTCCGCACGCGCCAATGACGTCACATAGATGCAAAGTCTTTTGTGAAGCATGGTACTTTGATATGCCGAGAAGGTATTAGCATGACTCATAAAACACTGACAAATAATTATTATTAGTGAATCGATCTTTAACTAACCCTTAAACCACTTCACCCTTTTTATTCATTCTAAACTTTCTAATTTCGAATTTAGCAAATAAATACTCAGGAGCGCAACACACGAATTATAAGAATATAAAAAAATTATGGTATAGAAGGAACAGTTTAAAAATGTAAATTCGGTGCTCTTTGATAAGAAAAAAAATCACAAAAAAGTTTAAAGCAAATAAATCGGCATGCTTGTCTTCGCGGCCGCCTTTGCTATATTTCTTTTATGATATGCCGGTTGATGCAGGTGGTCATCGCACTATGGGATAGAAATTAATTTTTTGGTCAAAATTCTCAAACTTACCAATCTAACTTAAAATGAGGTGCTTTTTAATGGAAAAATATTATAAATTATTACAAATGCTTTTGGAAACCTAATACTTATTATATGTTATTATAAATTTACACCCCACTTAACATTATTATTTTTTATTGTACAAAATAAACTAAAATGTCAGCTTGTTTGGTTAATTCGGTAGTATTCTAATCAGTAATCCGATGATTATTATCTCATATGATATACAGGGTTACGACAATAGGTATGATTTTTTAAATGAAATACCCTGAATATTATATCACCACCAAAAAAATCTTTTAAAATGCTTTAGAAAAATACTACATTTGATGTGTTTATCTCAATTAGTTTCGGAAATATGACCATCCCAAATCTGAAAAATAATTTTAAATTATTCTTAGAAGCGTAATAGAGATACATCTTCCCAACTTTTTTTATTTTTTAACGTATAAAATAAATAATAACACTGTTTTGTTGGGTAGATTCTGTAGAATCCATATCTTTCATCAGAATGCTTTTATCTTTTAGGATATACAGTGTAGGACAAAACATATTAAATTTTAAAATGGGAAACCTTGTAAATTATAAAAAGAAATCTTGTATCTGTCCTTACACTCAGAAGTAGCAAAACAGTAGGAAGGCAATTGTAAGTACAAAAACTGATAAAGAAAAAGGTAAAAAAAATCTTTGACAAAAGTAGCGAGACTTCACGAGACTGCATCAGAAACACAACAATAGCTACTTATTATTTAAACTCTTTTACTTTTTTTAGTAAATAAGGGTAATAATAAACTAAGGAGATTAAATGTTGTATATTTATGTTTACTTAAAATAAATTTTCAAGTTTCTTATTACCCCAATAGAAGTCGTAATATCCTTTTATAATTTTGCGTACATGTAGTTTGGAGTATCTACTTTGAAATACACAGCATGAGCCATTAAAATTTCAAAGTTGCTTTTTGGCCAAAATAATGGATTTCTATCCCATAGTGTATTGGCGCGTGGCTGTAAAGGGTACCGGCGCCTTTGTATAAAATATTCCGATTGCAGGCGGCCTTTTTTATGTTTTTTGTATTATTTTCAAAGGGTACCGAATTTGCGCTTTTAAAATATTCTTACTATAAGCCCCTCTTCCTATAAAAAATCTAAGTGTCAAAAATGAATACTCTATTTGTAGTTTTTTCTTAAATTTGATCACATTTTATCGACAAATCCCAAATTCTTGCCAATTATATAATATTTTTAAAAAACTATGTCTAGTTAAATTTTTTTCTCTCTACAATGTTTTTATGCAAGTCATTAGGAGTCCTATAATTAAAAGAAAAACATAATTTATGCTTTTTCGACTAAAATTCATTTAATTTTAATTTTTAAATAATTAAAAATCCTACTTGTGTGTCTTAAAATACTGTATAAGCAATAGCTAAAGTATATCGTCCAGTAAAGAAACAACAAAGAATGTAGATGTTTTGCCTTATTTAAAATGCTAAAAGCTATAGCAAAGAAAATTGTAGTTTCACTATAGACTCCCAGAACAATGTTAAATTTTTGGCATCAGTTTGGACGCTGGCTTGGCTGAATTTATAAAAGCGGCAAATTATACGTACTGTTTAAATGTGTACTCGATGGATACCCGCTTCATAAATTCCACGAAGCGAGCGTCCAAGCTGATGACCAAACATTTAACATTGTTCTGGGTGTCTATAGTAAAACTACAATTGTCTTTGGCTATAGTCAAAATTGCCATATGATATACAGGGTGGTTTAAATTTTCGAAAATATGAAAATTAAAAAAAAAACAGAAAAATATATTGTTTAAACTACTTAATTAAAAAACATTAAAAATGTTTAATAAAATGATTTCTTATTGCTTATTATTACTGGAGAGAAAATAACGTGTTAACTGAAAAAAAAAACTTCAAAAATATTTTTAATATGCAAACAATAGAGACATTTTGCACCTCTTAAAATAACAGACTATTTTTGGCCTCCTTATGGTTATCGTTATTAAACATAACGATTACGGCAGCAGTTTTAGACAGAGATTTTGCAACCTCTTTTAAGAAATTTATCTTGCGTCTGCGCTTTCGACCCATAACCTTATTTTTGCCTGTGGTTCGCCGATTTTAAAGTTTGCGAAAAATCAGTATTTACTTTTTATTCTCCATAAGTTATATATTGATTTTTAATATATGCAAACAGTTCCCTTGATTTTGTTTTTAAAGTAGATGTAAACAATACAGTATAAGCAAAAAAGCAAGTGTGCCAGATTGTAACATGTAAATTAATTACTGATTTAAAACATCCTTAAAAATGCAAGTCCGTTTTAATTTCTTTACACTATTTTATTTTCTTACTGCTATGAATTTTTTGCTAATTATTCGTTATGTATCAATAATATTTTAATTAATACGGTATTAAAATTTCAACCTTCTTAAATAATCGATATTAAAAATTTTACAATTTGGCAACCACGCAGTTTACCAATAACGATAAAGATAACGATAAGCTCTTCGGTATTCATCCGTAATTAAAGGAGTCCGGTATGGTTAATAACGATAACGGATCATGTTTGCGTTACTGCGCAGTCTCAGAATAAAGTTAACCACAACGGAATTGCAAAATAAGGGGTGCAAAATGTCTCTATTATCAAGTTTAGTTTAAATTTAAATGGGTACGGTGGAATGTATACTTGGAAAGAAATATATTAGCTTTGGTTCGCGGGTTTGATTCTAAACCGGTTCTGGGACTATTCGCATGCGCAGTGAAAAAAGCAGCGTTCGCGGTTAGTAAAATCCTGAATTTTTAGTAACAGTTCTGTGTTCGCGGGTTACAATGGAATCAGTTCGTTACCGGTTCGTAACCTGATTAGCAGTCCTGGGATTTTGTTGGAACTAAAAGTTCAGTTCGGAATTTCATGCGCATTGTCGACATGGTCAGCTGTTTTCTGTTTTTGTGGTACAGAAATAAACCGTTGTATTACAGTTTATTTGTTTCTGCCACTTTTTATGCGGGTTAATATACCTGTTGAATATTTTTTATGTTTTTGTGATTCTGAGCGTATATAAACAAAGGATTTTTAATTGTATTCCGTATAAATGTATGTATGCATTAAAATAAATAAAGATTTAAATAAAAAATATAGACAATATTACAAGATTTTACCATTTCTTATTGTTTGAATTTTATCTTTAGTTAAATACACATACTTATGTTAAAAACGAGAGGAGGCAGGGAATCCCTCGTTTTCCGCCGAGAGACCTCGAGTGGCTTTCGACAGTATAACAATTTACCTCTGTGTTTGAATTTAATTTTTTTTATGTAGTATCCAATTTAACCATGAAGAATCTAACCGAAAGGCTAGGTTGGAATACATCCTCAGCTGTATAGAAAATCGTTCGCGGTAAATAAAAATTCCGAACTAATAAATAACTAGACATGCTCTTTAAAACAATCCTAAACCAGTTCGGTTCTGGTTCAGAATCGGTTCATTACTAGACCCGCGAACAAAGCTATTGACACAAAAGTAAAAATTTAATTACTAAAAACTTAAAGATTTAATTACTTTTTCTGCTATTTAATTGAGTAGTTACAAAAATAATAATTACCAATTTTTTTATCCGGTAAACAGATGGGTAAGTAAAAATCGTTTTTATTCGGATCTCGACCAATAGCAAAACTTTAGTTAAAAGTTTTTCGTATATTTTATAAATAAGTCCGCCAACTAAAATTAAATTTTACAGGAAGAACCCTCATATTGCTTAGTGCCCCTTTCTTTGATAACTTATGAAATTATAACTTATACATAAGAGCAGCAATGACTGCATTAGCTCAGAATTGAAATATGAAAATGTCACTCTGAATAGCAAAATTGATTTAAGATCAAAAACAATCGGGTGATTTTGCATTTTTACGACGCGTGAAGAAGCCAGATGTCAACTATTTATTTCTGTTTAGTTTCGATTATGGGGCGAAATGGCACATTGCGTAAAATGACCACTGTCCATCCCAACTATTATTGCCCTTACACGGCCCATTGCGCTCTGGTCAGTGAAGGGCCCTTCAAATCTCCTCTCATAATAAAGACGTGCGTTGCTGAACACTTGTAGGATTATACAAATGTTATTAAAATTTTCGCATATATTAGAAAATTATATACAATGTGTTTTGACAACACTAATCACTATTATACAGTGCATTCCAATAAAAGCGAGCCACTTCTTATAATTATGTTTTTTTTTCTTTTAATCTTTGGACAAACCACGAAGGCGAAAAGCCTAAATACTAACGAACCGTGGGTGTCTTAAGCGAGGTAAGAGGGAGTTTGTTGACACGGGACTTAAATACTTGAAGATTTGGGGGAAGGAGAAAGACCTCCGCGGGCAGCAGGTTCCACATTCTAGAAACTCTAGGGATAAAAGAACGAACGAAATGAGAAGTTCGGGGCCTGTCAATTGAACTGTATAGGGATGCATACGCGCGGCACCACGAGTTTCTCTGTTGGGAACTATACTGGACAATTCTTCAGAGCAAAGGCCATGGAAGTACCTATAAAAAAGTGATAAATCCCCACAGCCCGACGATGGGCAAGAGAGGAAGCCTTTCTATAATTGTAGGATCAATAATGAGACGAATAACTCTTCTTTGAATGGAATCAAGAATGCTTAGGGTTGTGGGGGACGCCATGCCCCAGATATGACAACAATATTCCAAGGGAGGTCGGATTTGGGACATATACAAAGTGTATAAATTAGAAGGGGAAAAATACTTTTTGGCTCGAAAGAGATATCCAAGCTTTTTGAAGCTGCCGTGGCTATAGATACAATGTGTTTATGCCAGTTAAGGTTACTTTCAAATGTGACGCCCACAAGATTTAAGGTGTCTTTGATCTGTAAACCTTGGCCGCTCATAAGTAGAGGATGAGTATTTGATGACTCTTTTCGCGACAAGAAACACGATTGTGTGTTTTGGATGCCTTCCATCTTGTGGGCGTTACTTTTGAAAGTAACCTTAACTGGCATAAACATATTATATCTATAGCCACTGCAGCTTCAAAAAGCTTGGATTTCTCTTTCGAGCCAAAAAGTATTTTTTCACCTTCTAATTTATACAATTTATATGTGTCCCAAATCCGACCTTCCTTGGAATATTGTTCTCATATCTGGGGCATGGCGTCCCCCACAACCCTAAGCATGATTGAATCCATTCAAAGAAGAGCTATTCGTCGCATTAATGATCCTTCACTTACAGAAAGGCTTCTCTCTTGCCCATCGTCAGGCTGTGAGGAGTTTATCGATTTTTATAGGTACTTCCATGGCTTCTGCTCTGAAGAATTGTTCTCCACTCACGGTTCCCAACAGAATAACTCGTGGTGCCGCGCGTATGCATCTCTATACGGTCCAACTGAACAGGCCCCGAACTTCTCACTTTATTCGTTCTTTTATTCCTAGAGTTTCTAGAATGTGGAACCTGCTGCCCGCGGAGGTCTTTCCTTCCCCCAAATCTTCAAGTATTTAAGTCCCGTGTCAACAAACTCCCTCTTACCTCACTTAAGACACTCACGGTACGTTAGTATTTAGGCTTTTAGCCTTCGTGGTTTGTCCAAAGATAAAAAAACTATAATGTTATAAAACCTGATTGTATTATTTTTTTATTGTTTAAAAGATTATTAATGACAAAATTAAAAAAAAAACACACAAGCACAATGAGCATTTATGTAAAGTAAAATTTTAAAATTCAACGCAAATCAATTTTAAATGGATTAAAACCGCAATTAAAACTCATTGTGGTCATAAAAGACACATTAATATATATACAACTGTCAAGCACATATCACGTACAAATGTAAATGTCAAAAAATCAACCCCAAAGGGTTACTTTAAAATCGGTATAATTGTTAAAAGCGTGAAAAGGGGTGACGATTCGAAGAGACCATATTCATTATCTTTTTTAAACTTCACCCCTGTCCTAACCAATTTTTAAGTGCCTATTATAGTAAATACTTTTTTTTTTCGTTTTAAGAAAAAGTATTGTTACACGAAGAACACGCACTTTGGAAATCTTCCCGTTTTGGGTTCCCTAGGTGGAACATGCATCTCAACCTGGGTTACGTTCATAAATCATTACAAAGTACACATTTCTTACATTTCTGTTACAGAGGTCGTTCCTAAATGTATTATTTATTACACTGCTTTCTGTCTTACAGCGTTCCAAAATAGTCTGGGAATGTAACTCTGTATTACATTCTTTACCGTGCTCACGAGTGCGGTAACAATTTACCGATTTTGCGCATTTCATATTTGTCTCTTAAAAGAATAGGAAACAAACGAAATTTTTCTAATTTTTAGATTTAGAAGTTTTTAAAAACAAACAAAAAATATTTTGCTATGCTACTATGGTTGTCAGAACAACTTTGTTCATTTTTAGGCTCTTTTTATTTAGGTACTAATTTTTCTCCAAACCACAAAATACCTACAAACTTTTTCAAACATACAGGTTATTTAAAAATGTATTGCATTAATAAGTTTTAATTTGTTTATAAACTGATTTTTGGTATATTGAAATTGTAATTTATATTAGATTTTAAATAAATAAATAAACATCTTTAATTATTTTTCGTTACATGCCAGGTTACAAGAGACATTTACATTTCATTTCCTAAGTAGCGTTCAAAAATTGCTTTTACAATGTAATACATTTCAAATGTCATTTTGATTCCATTACAGAGTACAAGGATTACTTTACATTTTATTTATGAACGCACTCCTGAACGTATGCCGCCCTAAAAATAAAATTTTGATATATGGCCGTTTATATACAGGGTGTAATTTAATTTATGGCTGAAAATACAGGGTATGATTTCTTAGCTTATTTTAGAAAAAAAAGTTTATATAAACATATGTCCTAAACCTCTTAACTTTGGAGATACAGAGTGTCAAAATTTAAAAAAAATCTTTTTTAAATATCCTAACTATTCTTCACCCAATTTTGTTCTAATTTAGCAATCTTATCAATGACATTAAGGGGATAATTTATCACTAACTTAATTACATTTAATAAGTCCAGTGGCGTCTCCAGAGGCAACTGAAGAAATATTTTCAACAAAAAACGGTACGCCACTGACTGTGTAAATGTGTATAAAAAATGTGTGCTTTCTTTGGATTAAGAAAAGAAAAATACTGCTTTTATGCCTTTAAATTTTTTCCGTATCTTGTTTAATTTGAGAAAAAATAAAGTTCACTTAATTGCATATTTTTAGACCATAAAAAGAAGCATTACGGGATCTATAGCGCTTCAAACCAATCAAATTACTGCGTAGATTTACTATCTTAGAAAAAGTAAATCTATGTTTTCGTATAACAAATAGCTATTAACCTAGAATAGGTTGGGATATATTATGAAATTTAGATATTTCAAGCGATAAGATTGATAAAATTATAAATTTTGATGATATATACAGGGGTGGCCAACTTGTTTAAGCCCAAGATCGACTTTTTAGTGACACCCAGTGCGATCTGTTATTTATGTTTTTTCTATAAATTTATTTTTTCGTTACGAAATTCCAAAATAAAAAGTTAAATCTAAAAATATATCAATGTTTCAAGCTTGATTATTCGAAAACGGTTCGTCTGGCGAAAATTTTCAGTAAAACGTTTTTTGTAGACATATGTATGTACGTGCACATATTTTTTTTGCCTTGATAGCTAGGGAGTTTTGACGCAAAAATGAAGATACAAATAAAACATCAAAATTAAAGGATAGGGACCTCTAAATATTAATATGAAGTTCTCAAGTCTTCACAACATTTTCTTCCCGTCACCCTCACACATATTTTTCGATATATTTTCCAAAAAACAAATAAAGTCGATTTTTTTTTTGGCCTAGTCTAATATGCAGGGTGGTTTAAAATGGAAAAAAAATATTGTTTTTGAAAAATTAAAATAATTGGAAAAATTAAAAAGTAATATAGAAAGTCCTTTTTTTCTTATTTATGATAAAAAAATTAAGTATTAATTAAGTAAAATAAATGGTTCTTCTTCATAAATAATTTCTTTTGCTTTTTATAATGCAAACATTATTGAATTCAGTTAAAGTGAATAAAAATAGTAATCCACAAAGAAACGATTTCTTTAACAAAAACTTAAAATTTCCATTACGTAAATTAAATTTGTAGTTAAAAAATGTTTATAACGGACTTTTTTCAAAATAACATTTTTTTTAATTTTTTATACCCCTGTATATCATAGGGCGATTTTTAATGTTTTTTAAAAAAATATAACAACAGCCTATATTATTGAGAAAAAATGTACGCGACTGGCTTTTTATGTAGTTTTTATATTTCTTTCCTATAAAGCAACTAAAAATACAACTTTTTAGTGTATTTCCTCTTTGTTTTTATCTGGCCTCGTATTTAGAATATTTATAAAATACCGACTTTAAAAAAATAATTAACGCCCTGTATCTCAGAAACGAAGCAACTCGGACATATGTTTATAGGAACTTTTCGTCATAAAATGACATAAGAAATCACCCTTTAAAGTTTGGTACCGTAGTTAGGAAATAACCTTTATTTTAATTTGGAAACAAGTTCATTTTAAGCCACCCTGTACATCCAACCTTTAAATATTTTTATGGAAATGTATTTTCTCATCAAGCAGAACTTTTTATGAAGAGGCACTTTTTTGTAAAGTTAATAATTAAAAACCTTCCGATTTGGTAAAAACTTCCAAAGACATGTGCTATATAATTTATTTTTCATGATAGTGCCCAGATTCTAGTAAGATAATAATAATATTATTGTGTGTGTGTGTATTTATATTCAACTGTTAAGAAATCTAAAGTCACGGTCTAATTTTAAAAAGTGTTTATAATATTTAATTTATGAATTAAATAATGGAAAAATCAGGTAAATTAAATCATGCCCCAGTCCCAGACTGTTTTCTTGTTTACCCACAGTTATTAGAAGAAATTTAATCTTTATTTCCTTGACAAGAAGGCGTATGAGCCTAAGAATTATTAGGTCCATTTTATTCGATTGTTCTAAAATATTTATGCATCCATACGATTCTATTCTTTTATAATAGATATAGATGGGTCCACATTAATTCATTCTGAGAAAGCAGTACCGCGAAGTACACAAAAAATGATAAAGTTAATAAACCCTTTTGTGAACAATGATTTTATTGCAGCAAAAAATATTTAACCACGAACGAGTTTCTAGTTCCACGCCACGTGCCCACCGGTTTTTATAGCACGCCAGAGGCTGAAATATAAAGGATGTTTTTTAAGTACTATTTTTAAAATATGGGTAGATAAAATATTAATGAATAAATAACTTACCAGCGGGTTTTACAATTTTAGTGAGAAAAATATGGCATTGACAGCGCAGCAAAAATGAAACTGCTTGTACTCAACAATGTAAAAAGAGCTATAATAATCTAGCCAACTTACCTTAGTCCAACAGTGGATTTCAGAGATAAGCGGTGTTAAAAATTTATGCTGTTTATAGTGTTTTGTAAATTATTTTTTTTTTATTATTAGGGTGAATTTCTATCATTTTTGTTGTTAGCTGTAGAGGGCGCTCCCTGCACGCGATATCTTGAACAAAATGAAAATGAAATAACTGTTTTTGAGTCACTCTGTATGTAAATTTTTAAATTAGAGACTAGGTCTAAGCTATGCGGGTGTTCCCAAAGGTGAAATGCCAATCTTTTAGATTGCTTGTGGATCTCTGGAGTCATTTTCAAAAAGAAAATTTCTTGGAAACCCTAAGTATGTGTTACAGAAATACCTTTACTTTTGAAATACAGGGTGGTAGAGTTTTAGAAAAATAAACTTTTTTACCACTACATATCTTAAAGGTTAAGCCATTTAGAACATAGGTTTATTTGAACTTTTGGTAATTTTCTAGAAACCTGCGGCAACTCAGATTTTGACCAAAATTTGGTATACGGGGTTTTTGCGGCGCTGATCACGAATCTGAAAGATTTTTGACGGAAAATTGAAATTTAAACTAATCCCTATTTTTACAATATTCCCCCTTCTTTTTGCACACAATTCTTGGTTTAAAGCTAAAGTGGCACAGAATATTTAATTTTTACCTTTTAAAACCCCGTTTTTTACGAATTTTACATTATTTTTGTATTAAATTGCATAGCTATACTTTGAATTATTTTAATCCCAGTGTGCCATGAAGCCCTATGTGTATGTATGGTTGCCGCATTATCAAAGAAAAGCCACGCAATTTAACGCAAAAATAATGTAAAAACGTAGAAAAACAGGGTTTTAAAGGTGAAAATAAAATATTTTGTGACACTTTAGCTTTAAATTAAGAATTGTGTGCAAAAGAGGGAATATAGTGAAAATAACCTTAGTTGAAATTTCAACTTTGATGATGAGATATCTCGAGAACGAAACGTTTCCGCCAAAAAACATCTTTAAGATTCGTGATCAGCGCCCCAAAAAACCACTGTATACCAAATTTCGTTAAAATCGGGTTGCCGCAGGTTTCTAGAAAATTACCAAAAAAACTATAACAAGAACAAATTTTTAATACCCTTAATCTTGGAAATCATCTACTTTTTTGGACTATACCAATGTGTATTTTAAATAAATAGTTTCCTAATTAATATTTTCCACTATAAACTAAAAATGTATTTAATTATAAATTATATACTTTCCAATAGAGAGGAATTATTAAAAATTATTATTTTACTTTACTTTAAACCTTTTAAATATAATTTATAATAAAATATAATAGTAAACTAATATAGGGTTTGAGAAATCCAACAATTATAGTGATTAATACAGATGACAAAATCTAATATCTATAGCTTTAATGATATTTTGGTCATGTGTTAATAATGCCACTCTGTATCTAAGAATGATAATACATATATAAAAATATCTTCTAATCCTTTAACCGCCTACATGTTTATATTTTATCATTTATTTGTTACACAGCAAACAGTTGTATATATAAAATAATTTATTTTATACCTCTAATGGATATTTCATCTTTTTGGCTTTAAACCTTTAATTTTATTTATTTATTATGCCGTTACTTACCAGTAACAAAAATCTGTAGTCACTCTGCCTTTTGAACTTTGGTATAATTATTTTAAAAAGTAATTGAATAAGCCTACTTTAAAATTTAAATTTGAAAAGTAAACGAAAACTGCAAAAAATTAAATAAACAAACCTAACCTTAGTTTTTGTTTCGGCTGTGTTAGATCATTTCTGATTCCTTACGTTTTCGCTGGAATTGTAAATTATACCACTTGATGAAAACTTATCGCCTTTCTTTTCTAACACAGGCAAAGACATAATGACGTTCGTTTATGATTAACATAGTTTATTTTAAACATTTACCTAACATACCCTATTTATTAGGTCTGTTCGTAGAGAAATCACAAACTAGTCAGCGCCAATCAGATTTTACAAATACGTCTGGTGACCAGTTTGCAACCGGTCACCTGACTAAATAATAATGCCCGATTGGCGCTGACTGGTTTGAGATTCTCTACGAACAGGCCTATTATCACTTCACGTCATCCCGCCCAAGGAAAATAAACTTTTAATAAGGAGTGCTCAATCCTATTCAAGCCTATGTTCGCTAAATTTTGTGACGTAATCTTTTTCCGTAATTATTTGTTTAAAATCGTACTGGAAGGTTTTTCGAGGTTTTGGTGTTATTTTTTTGCTTTTTGGTCATTGGACTTTTATATATGTTTAGTTTTTACAGTTTATAGTTAAATTAAGTAGTTATTAGTACTGCAGTTACAGAGAATTTTAAAACCTGTAAACTCCTCACTGACCTTTGGATATTTTTTACAGGGAATTTACGTTTAAATCGTTATTAAGGGGATAAGATTAGAAATAAAATTATGTTTTTTTAGTGATTTTATTTTATGGTATACAAGTATTGGTTTATTTTGTCAGATAAAAAAAAATTATGGCAAAAAGGTAACGTCACAAACATAACCTATATTTTCCGACAATTATAAAAAATTGAGCGCTCCTTATTAAAAAGTTTATTCTTCCTTGATCTCTGCCAGACAAATTAACCTATGCACTCAATTAATGAATTTATAAACGCAGTGACTAGGGGCACGTTGATGTGCCGCGATTATTTTTTTACCGGGCACGTGTATGACGTCACTATTGAGCGTGCCCTTAATTATTTACTACTAAAATAGGTGCACGTTGACGTATGCGATTTTATCAACTAAACGTGCCATTAGATCTATGATAGGTGCCTGTTGATTAGCAGCTATCAGCAAGCAATGTTTTATTATTCATAACACCAGAAGCAAAGCTATTATATTATAAATAAATAAATATAAATCTTATTTTGAACATAGTATGATAAAATTAATTTTATAGTTGTAGGTTTACCTACCTAACAAAAATAATTTGCTCAGTGTCTCATTCACTTCTGACGTTAATATACAAATTTGATTATTTTAATTAAAACAAACAAAACTAGATATACTACTAATTTTTTATAATTGATTAAATATAAGATTTTTTTCTACACATTTAAATTTATAGTAAAATCTTCAAAAATGATCTCAAAAAATATGAACAATACAGGGTGTCCGGAAATTATGCGTCAGGATTTTGGTGGGCAATTCTGCACGAAAAATTAATGAAACAAACTCTATACAATTTTTGTGTTAATGTTATTAATTTTATATCCAAATTTATAAAATGATTGAAACAAAAAAGTTCTAAGGCATTTTTCTAAAGTGAAGGACAGTTTAGGCCATATCAAATTAATAGGGCAAATAAAAAGAGTCACTAGTGATAGTGAGTATATATGCAAAATTTGACGAAATACAGTATACTAACACTAGAAAAAAGTTATTAGAAATAATAACAAAAAAAAATTTCTTCAACATCCTGTATATCCGTTAATTTTTAGTTTTCGAAAAAAATTTATAGAAGTTTGTTGCATTAATTTTTCGTGCAGAATCGCCCACAGAAATCCTGACGCGTAATTTCGGGACACCCTGTATGAATCATAAAACATTAAAACTGGAAAACAGAATAAAACAAAGATTTATTGCTTCAAAAATTAAAGTATTTTGTCTAAAACATGGTTTTCTCATAGATTTCGATCCATCGGTATCTTCTCGGGTTGCAGTTAGAAGGTAAGTGTAATTAAATGTAAATTCAGTTGTCTCGTTTTATGCTAATCATCAGAATTATGTAGCAAAACAGACAAAAGACAATACTGAACTTGATATTTCATGACAAGCAGTTTTTTAAATGGAACACATCATATCCCATTTTTGTTTTCTACGGATAATTTTAGATATTTTTCAAGTAAAATATCCTATACCCCTCATCAGCTGTTTTCAAAATATTAACAATTAAAAATTGATTAGTTTGGTACTTTTGACAAGCTTTTAAAACCTAGAGCCTGAGAAATGAGGACAAATGTTGCACTATCTATCTTATTATATTTCCCAGACCGTGCCCGCAGACCTAGCAGATGGTACTTGCAATGGTTGGTACTCAAAATAATAGTACCAATTTCAGGACCACCGCTAGTACCATTAGTAAGTACCGTCTAATAGCTTTTGAACAGGACAGTGCAAACCATTTCCCCTGATCTGATCCAGATTTTATAGACTACAGTAAAAAGCACAGGGACGTGTAATTTGATTGGTTTGAACCCTTCACATGGTTATGCAAAACTGTCATTCAGTGTCATTGGGGGTCATGGTAAGTTCTGGTTAGTTAAATCTATATTTTTTTAAAATTTGCTTTATTAAGGTATTAAAACTAAAATGATTTACCTAACCAGAACTAACCATGACACCTCATCCCCCAAAGGTGACAGTTTTGCATGACCGTCTGTAGCCTTTCAAACCAATCCAATTACACATCCCTGTGCTTTTTACTGTAGTTTAGATTTTATAGCCTGCCAAAGTACCAAACTTGTCAATTTAAAATTGTCACCATTTCGAAGTTGAAGAAATATGCTTGAAGTGACTACCTAACCACAAATAACAAAAAGCATCAAAAATATCGCGTGCCTGGAACACGTTGTATGAGTGACGTCATACACGTGCCCGGTAGAAGTATAATCGCGGCACATCAACGTGCCCCTAGTCACTTCGGATTTATAAAAGTACTCTATTATAATGGGGTTATGGGTTATGGTTCAAACCTCAAAATAACAAGTGATCCATTTTGTAGTTCACACACAAAGCCCACAAATTTTTTTAAGAGGATTGTGTTCAAGAAAAATACCTTTGAACCTTAGGGCATACACAATCTAGAAGCCGCTTTGCGGTGGCAAAGCATTGGATTTGTAATTAAAAAAAACTATATTTACGTGTTTAATTAAAAAAAAGAAAGAATGACGTTAAATACATACCCTTATGTTATCTGTTAATACCTGATTGGCAGGTATTAGGCCCAAGAAAAAGGTAGCCAACCCTGGGTGGCATTATCTACATACTATAAACATTTAATTTATATAAATTTAAGAAGAAAAAAGTATGACCGTATTCATGTCTTTTTTAAAATTTTTAAGTACACTATATTAGGCCAGGATATGGTTTGCTGACCCCCGGAAATGAGTAATGGACCCCTTAAATTTCTTATAGTTTTTTTTACGATTTAAGAAAGTGACTTAAAATCAAAGCACACTATGGGCGCTCAGGTCTCGTACGCTCACCAACCGGTCAAATATTTTAGAACTGTTCATATTAGAGCTTCGCTCTTGGTACGCTCTCGATACTCTTAGGTCTTGGACCGGTCATTTTTTCTGCTGATATCTCGCTAACCAGAACAAACTGTGATCGAACGGGTGTACGAATCTATTTGAAAAGTCATAACTTCTACAGTATGAGATAAATGAAAATGAGATTTAGTATAGATAAATGGTTAGAGCGCCTGCTGCATGGAACATGTAAAATGTTTAACCAGTCGGTGAGCATACCGAGACCTGCTGAGCGCAAAAGTGTGCTTTGACCTTTAGGCTTGGGATGCAATAAAGCTATAAAACTTTTCGAATTTACCGTGCAGGGCCGCACTATACCTGATAAAAAAGATGTACTAATGTGTAAAGTTGGTTCGGAATTAAATA
Organism: Listronotus bonariensis; assembly: GCA_014170235.1. NCBI lineage: Eukaryota > Metazoa > Arthropoda > Insecta > Coleoptera > Curculionidae > Listronotus > Listronotus bonariensis. The sequence goes on along the minus strand of JACEGR010000046.1, from coordinate 390,118 downwards.
AAAGTTCCAATGACTACAAAACAGAAAATAACGCCAAAAACACGAAAAAAGCTTCCACTACGATTGTAAAAAAGGACGCACCACAGAATACACTTAAGAGGAACATCAGAAATATATTGCAGCCGCTTTACTACTGAATTTCATACTTCTCAACACTGTCAAATTAAAAACCATCCTATTGGTTTAATTTGAAAATTTTGACACTTATGAAACCAAACGGTAAAGGGGTGGAGTACTTCTGAATAACCACAGAGAATAGGGAAAAAGATTACGTCAAAAAATTGGACAATAGGTTTTATAGAGTGAGCGCTTCTTATTAAAAAGTTTATCTTCTTGACATAATATTACGTTTATACGGCATTACCGGGATATAAATAAAAACCGAACTACAAATACTGGTTTTATATTATTTAAAGAAACATATTTTAATCGTTTTCCAACAAAACATTAAAATTTAAATTTTTAAAAGGTATAAAGACATACTAAGTTTAATGCACAATTAAAAAATGATATGTATAAACTATACCAAAAAATAATCTAAACGTATCATATCGAAAATTTGAGCTTACGAAATAATAAACGAACATATTCTTGCACAAAAAACCTTAAAATTACAATTTTATATAAACTAATCCTATGAAATTTGTATTTTCTTTGATTTTAAAAAGTTGTGTTGACATATAAAAAAGCTTTTATCAATATTTTAGAGCACATAAGGATACAATCTTCATAATGTTTACAAATTGGTTAATTTTACAAAATTGTAAAAATGTGTAAGAAATAACAGTAACACTAAGAATGCACATGAAAAGTGTGACAAAAAAACCTTAAGTATTTATTGCCATTAACACCTAAAAGTTAAGGTATGTATCCACCAAACAATGAGGAACTTTTTGTTTATGTTGCATGTTCCCAAAAAGTTCCATAATGTCCCAATGAGTTGGTCATTGTTGTAGCAAAAAATTTAAAAAATTCTGTGTGTGTTTCCATTTTAAGTCGGTAAGATCAAAGGAAAAGTCGACACAAGTTGGAAATAATTCAGTTGTTGTTGCGATGGAGACAGGGGCGGCTGGTGCATAAGAGCTGCAGTGCTGCAGAACCACCAGAATTTCTAAGCTGCTTGGTATTTTTTCATAACATTCAATTCATCATTTTACAATTAAAATATTAAAAACCCATTAAAACAAAACTAAAATAACCAGTTTCCGGCCGAGAACTCTAGTATAGTAGGCACACGCATCTTCACACAGTGACGACGCATCATAGATTACTGCGCAGTGGACCATCTTAATTAATTAATAATAGATATAATTAAACTAAACTGAGCGACTCTTTTCGGTGTGCCGCACGATTGTTTTAATCTCCTCTATGCCGAATGCACTTGTCGTTGGGCAAAATTCGGCTGCTAAAATACGTAAATTTTGGTTATTGTTGTGCGGCATTCACGGTAGCACTTTACAGGTTATTTAAACATTTTTTATATCGCGCGTATGGAAGTCGACAAGTTTATATTTTTTATTCGTATTTGGTTGTGTGTTTAGTGTTTATAGATAATGGATGTGGTGCATAATTTAGTGAACGTTAAACGATTTTTTTAATATTCATATGAAGATAAACTTGAACTAAAAAACTTGTGGTAGACCGTTACCGGACATCGTGATTGAAGTAACTTGTGTTAGCTGAGGAAAACGTTATACGCGTCATTTCAATAGAGATATTTATTCCCGGAATGACTGGATTTGTGGATGTAATAGGAAAAATGCCCGTTTTTTGCTTTCCATGTGTACTTTTGCAGGCAAAGAGGGTAGTTCACCACTTTTAAAATTTTTAATACAAAATAATTTAGAAAGCACTTTCAAAGACACAAAAAATGTGCTAGATATTTTAATAACTACTCCTATGTCGACATCAGAGGCTGAAAGGTGTTTTTCTACACTTAAGCGAATAAAGACCTTCCTTCGAAATACCATGTTACAAGATCGTTTAACGGCATTGACCATGCCATTGAAAAAACTTTATATTCAAAATCACAGACTTTAATGACAGAGTTATTGATAGATTCGCTTAGAAGAAGGATCATCGGATTGATCTCATATTTAAACAATAACGTAAGTTTCTAATAATTTTATTTCCGTAAATATTTTTTGTTCTCATTTTCGTTAAAACCCAGCCTACATAATTATGAAACCTGATAACTGAATATCGACTTAGTATTAAATTCGATAAAATGGTGGATGCGCCGCGAATATATTATTAAAACTTCTCCTGATATCAGCTGCTTTGGTGCAGTCAAAAGTTGAAACCTGTTGACATTTGTTCCGCAATTTTGGCACACAAAGCAACATTCAGTAACAAAAAAAGGTTCCTCACTGTTGCTTTGGTGGATACATACCTTTACTTTTACTACTGATTGTTAACAATAAGGATGATCAGAGAACACAGGCGTTGTCGACGTGACGTACTGTCACTTTAGGGAAGTCAGTTGTGGCACTGTGAGGTATTGAAATCTTCTAATCATTATATCTCAATAGTTAACAATCTTTAATTTACGACTATCCCTAAATGTTAAGTTTAAAATGTTTTCATATTGGTGTGTTCCTATTTTTAAGTACTAGTTTCTATCTGGGCACCATTGTAAGTAATGTTTCTTTAATGCACTATACAGGGATTCCTGATTTAAATGTATCACATAGTTCTTATTACTGAACAGCATTGAGACCTTACTGCTAAATATTTCAAGAAAAATATGTTTTGCCTATAATAAAAATGTTGCTCACAACTTTACACTAACTATATACAGAAATTAGTTCAGAAATAAACTAAATATTTATTAAATTTTGATTAGATCAAATAAGATTCTTTTAACCAAATATTACACATATGCCATCACAGATAGGTGGACAAAATATTTAAAAGTAGTGTCTCAACATTTAAAACAATATTTTAGTTTTAAGAGTATAAAGCTTTTTTAAAGAAACATTTTTAATAAAAAGTGTTAGAAATAGGTTTTAATTTAGCTATGACCTAAAAGTTATAGATCTTTAATGCATAAATATATTAAATTATAAAAGAACATGCCACAAAATAGGTTCGTATATTAAGAAAGAGCTGTGGGCACAAAAATAAACGACCTAAAAAATGGCACCTGTTATAAACTATATAGGGCAGCACAAAGTTCTTAAAATATAGATGTATTTTACCAGAATTCCATTAAAATTGGTTCTTTGTTTGGACACGTCAAAACTTATTTAATTTTAGATGTTCTGCTTTCTGCGAGAATAGAACACTGATTGCAGGAGCGGTCATAAGAGGGGGCCATAGGGGCCATGGCCCTCCAATTCATGCCACATCCTTTGTAATTAAAATAGGAATAATTGCCAATATCGGCATTTTAATGTTGATATGGCCCCCTCGGAGAGTTAATATGACCGCCCCTGACTGAATGAAGTAGGGTGTAGACCTTTACAGGTTATTTTAAAAAATCAAATAACACACAAAAATATGGAAAAATAAAGATTTTTAAATAATGATATTGAATATTACGATCGTCCAAACACAAGATATATATTTCTTTAGCTAACACCGAATTTGGCGGAATAAAATTAGTTAATAATATTGTTGTAAGTATAAATGGAGATTGTAGACTTGGCACGCCATGGTTTTACATATTTGAGTTCTGTCATCAGTAAAATGATTTTTTATATGAAATTTGGTCATATTTTCAAAGTTGTTATGCACAAAATATTTTTAAGACCGACTAAACTGTAATTTTCTTCCATATAAATAAAAAAAAATAGACTAATAAAAACGTTGCTAAATATTGACCGAAAAATAAATATTTTAAATACTTTGAAATATCTTAAACAATAATTTTCTGTCTGTTTCTTTAGCAATATAAACACTAATTCTCGGCAACTATATTCGATGTTAGCTAAACAAGGAAGTAAAAGCTTTTGCTCCATGTTACCCATATTTATGCCATCATTTAACACATTTATGCCTTAAATTTAATGTTAATCAGAAAACCGAATTTTCGCTGATTTATTAGATGTAACCCGAACCTGTTATTTCTTACTCACAAACATTTGCAGAATAATATACATCAGCTGTTACACATTTTAGCAAAATCTAATATGATAAAAAATATATTAATATCAATTATCCAGAAATTACTACAAATAAATGCCAGATTTTCTAGTTACAAAAATACCCTAGTCTACATTTTTACTAAATAATATCCAACTTTGTGTGTGTAAATTCACACTCAAATCATTAATTTTTTAAAATTGCAAAAAGAAAATCCAGTAATCATTTGGTTAATAACCACCCAGGTTATATTAAACTTAAGCAATCCCACAGCATTTACAAATATATACTACTCTGCAGAAAAATTAGATTACCTACCAGAGACAACAATGAGACGAGTAACTGGTCCTAACAATTTGTCCACTGTATTTATCTCTTTCTGGTTTAACGCAAGTTCCAATAAATATGTCTTTGTCTTTCATCATGGCAGGCTATCGTAGATGGAGCAATCATCGTTTTGCCCTGGTTGCAAAGTTGTTTGCAATTTCTGCATGTAAACTTTAATGTCCTTTTTGGCCTCGCATCTAATTAAGAGAAAGAAAATATACCATGAATCGAATATTTTTAACTTGACAAACGTTGCCGCAGGCAGTCACGCGGAAATGTTATTCGATATTTGTGTTTGATATTTTTCAATGGCCGATTTGTTTGGACAGTTTGTTTACATTTTCTGTGATTTATTGTGTGTTTCGTGGTTTTTTACCTTTAATTGGACTTTGAATATTGACTTTTATTAGTAATCACAGTGTATATATTAAATTTGTGCTTTTCAACAGATAATTTAAGGTAATATTGACATGGTTATCTGTAAGAAAAAATCTTTATAAAAACCAAATAAATGACATTTTTAATTAGGTGTGTGTAATTATTGAACTAAACCCCAATATTTTATATTAATAGGAAACAAAAACAAGTACCTAACATTAAGGGCAAAAATAGCACAGCTATATAATTTGAATTTGGCGGGCAAACGATAAAGTCGACTCACGCGCCATCTGCGTTTACCTGCCTTGAAGACAGACAAGGAAGGCCCAGCAGTTATCTCTCTCTCGGATAATTTATTTACATTTAGTTGCTCGTCTCATTCTTGTCTCTGTACCTACCTTAAAATAACTATTATCCCAAGTCAAGACACAGTTTTAGATTGCTGTTTATATTTAGGAATATTTTTGTTTCAGTCTACGCTAATGCAAGTCATTTTTCGAAAAACATCACAGGATACTAAAAAACATCCCTAAATGCGACACTTTGTACAACAAAACAATAATAATTAGGTTAAATTTTCCACACCATGACTTGGCTACAAAACTGAAACTATACAAAATAAGAGAAAACGATTTAATTGTATCATAAAGGCAGTATTAAAATAAATTCTTCAAGCAAGTTAGAGAACATACAAGGTTTCAATAACAAGCTTCCATGAACTTAAAAATTACTACCTTTTGCCACCATGTGGTATTTAAATGGTAGTGATAGATATATTCGCCATAGCATTGTTTTTATTTTTAACAGGGTGTCCCAACTCAATTTATACACCAAAAAACCTTGCTCCTGTACAAGGTTAGTTCACGTCAAAGCAATATGGCCGAATGTCGTGACCTTATATAGACCGACTTTGGCTCCTGCACAAGATACAAAAGTAAACTTAAAACAAAAAATGTTTATTTGGATACACTCTTTTTATTGATAGTTCTAGGTAATATAAAAGGTATCTCAAAAACAGAATTTTTATTATCAAGTAGGTTTTTTTAATGAAACACCCTGTTTATTTTAACAAATTTTTACTCCGTATTAAATTTTACATGAAAAATGTAATTGCTGGTTTTTAAGATATCAGTATGCTGAACTACTAATTTACGATTAAAAATCAAGAAAGGAAATAATATTTTGGTTTTAATTATTTTTAAATAATTCTGTCACTTTTAAAGTGACAAATAATATAATAGGATATCTCAAAAATCAGCAATAATTGACATAAAGTGTGTTATATATTTTTGATGTAGAATTTATTACATTTCAGTAAAAATTTGTTAAAATATACAGGGTGTTCCATTTTAAAAAACGTACTAGACAATGAAAAGTCTGTTTTTGAGGCACCTTGTATATTACTGCCAAAAAAAGAGTGTATCCAAAAAACATTTTTTATTTTAAATTATTATTTGTATCGTGTACAGGGGCAAAGTTATTTCGTGTATAAATAGAGTTGGGACATCAATTATATTTAATTTAATGTTTGTATTTTTTAAGTCAATGCTTTTTTATTTAGAATCTTCATAATACGTTTTAAAATGGCACTAAACATATGTACCTTTTATATCTAGCTCATGTAGAGTTAACTAAATTGGTAGCTGCTTAAAATATCCTTGCATGGTATTCTTAATAATGTCCTTAACTTGCGTGAAGTACTATATTTAACAAATAAGTAAGGCTCTCAATTAAACAAATAATACATGCAAAGGGACAACTCTATTACTTACATGGAAAAATTGTCATAATTGTTGACACCTACAACCCTTCTATATTGGAATTCTCCAAATGGGTACCAGGGATTAAAAATGGCTTTTTCGAATTTTCTATTTTGGTTAAATTAAAAATATTCCGGCCAGCACAAAATGCACAAACATACACAAAACAGAGACAAGAATGAGACGAGTAACTGATCCTAACAATTTGTCCATTGTATTTATCTCTTTCTGGTTTAACGCAAGTTCTAATAAATATGTCTTTGTCTTTCATCATGGCAGGCTATCGTAGATGGAGCAATCATCGCTTTGCCCTGGTTGCCAAGTTGTTTATAATTTCTGCATGTAAACTTTAATGTCCTTTGTTGGCTCACATCTAATTAAGAGAAAGAAAATATACCATGAATCGAATATTTTTAACTTGACAACGTTGCCGCAGGCAGTCACGCCGAAATGTTAATCGATATCTGTGTTTGATATTTTTCAATGGCTGATTTGTTTGGACAGTTTGTTTACATTTTCTGTGATTTATTGTGTGTTTCGTGGTTTTTACACTTAATTGGACTTTGAATATTGACTTTTATTAGTGATCACAGTGTACATAATAAATTTGTGCTTTTCAACAGATAATTTAAGGTAATATTGACATGGTTATCTGTAAGAAAAATCTTTATAAAAACCAAATAAATGACATTTTTAATAAGGTGTGTGTAATTATTGAACTAAACCCCAATATTTTATATTAATAGGAAACAAAAACAAGTACCTAACATTAAGGGCAAAAATAGCACAGCTATATAATTTGAATTTGGCGGGCAAACGATAAAGTCGACTCACGCGCCATCTGCGTTTACCTGCCTTGAAGACAGACAAGGAAGGCCCAGCAGGTATCTCTCTCTCTCGGATAATTTATTTACATTTAGTTGCTCGTCTCATTGTTGTCTCTGCACAAAACATACTTTTGTCTTACTAATGGAATGAACGGTAAATGGTAACAACTACCTGTGTACTGTGTTGTCTTTTTTGGCACTAAATCATTATTTATGAAGTAACCTAAAATAAGACTTAAATTTGATAAACTAGGGAACAACTAAATTAACAGCAGTCAAAATTTCTGTACAAATGAAAATAGCAACCGATGTGAAGTTTTTTTCTAATATTTTAGACATCAGACAAGGCCCCAGTTTATGAATTTAAAAGATACTTAAATAATTTAACAGCAAAAGCATACCTATCAAATATAGATCTAAATTCAATACTTAAGAGAGTATTTACTGAAGTCTTAAATTAAACGGAATAATAACTAAATTTTTTGTAAATACTAAATTTTAATGCCTAAAATAAAAAACAAACCAACTTATTAAAAAAATAGTCCATAATATTTGTTGTCAACCTCTGACTATTTACCTATTTTAATCACTCCCAAAAAGTCTTTGAAATTTGAACATAAAAATGACATAGTACAACAACCAAATTCTTAAGACACACTACCGAAAGTAAAAAAATAAATATTATTTCACATGAACAGATTAAAAGCCGCATATCCACCGAAAATTCCTTGTATTTTTCCATGTATGCAACAAACGCTGCCTCTATACATCAGTAATTTAAGATTGTCTATATTGATACAGGGTCGTTTAGGTTAAATAACTTAAAAATTAAGGGAGCACGGAAAAATTAGTAAATACAATCAATACTATACCAACCATAGGTTTTTAATTGATATACTCAGTACAATACCTATGCATGCGGCATAATATTTTCCCTTAATTTGCTTAGAAACACTAAATAGTCCCCGTATACCAGATATTCAGTAAAAAGTCCACGATAACAATATATACACTAGTAACCGCTAACAAGTAGTCTCAAGTAACAGACAGTGGCAGACCGCGAGACACACAGGTGGAACACTATGGCAAATAGTTGCCAAACGTATTTTGGAGTTAACTTTTGGTGAGGGTGGGGCACTTTTGCAGGGAGACGACTTGGGAGTGGGCATTTTTCTTTTGATTCTGGGTTTTCACTTGTAAGTTCTTTAGTCGCCCCTGCCTCTCGAGGCTATAGAAGTTTCTCTCCAACGGAACTAGACGTTCCGGAACTAAATGTGCAATCCTCGCCGTTCAGTAGTTGTCAGTTGTCCAACTCGACTGTTATAAACTGTTTAAGTCTCTCCAGGTAAACTGGGTAGAGTTCCACGTCATTATGGCCTGCACCCTACAATGTTAATAAAATTTAATTATACAGGGTGATTCAAAAATCGATCACGAAACTTAAGGGGTGATTCTACTTGACAAAATAAGGGTAGAGCTTCATATAATTTTTTTTCAAAATGTCATTCGTTTTCGAGTTACAAGCCGTCAAAGTTCAATTTTTATTTTGGTTTTTCGCCATATTGCATTTATTTTTTAACTAGTCCAGTTGATATTTGGCACACAAATCGAGCTTTGCAGATTCTAAAATTTTAAGACAAAAGTACTTTTTTAAATACCGCCAGAGGGCACTTTACCTAAAACTTAAAATTTATTTACATCATAACTTTTTATTTTGACAGATATCGCAAAGCTGGGGTGTCATTTTATAGACAATCAAAAACTTAACCAATAAGGTACTCTTTATTAAAGTCGATAAACCTCACCGTTTAGGCACCAATAGACATCAAGGTTTTCATCAATTTCAATCAAATTACCTACATACATACAGGGTGTCCAGTAACTTAACCGACAAACTTAACGGGGCGATTCTACAACAGAAAATAAGAAAAACTTCATATAAACATATGTCCTAAACGTCTTAGTTTTTGAACTACGATGTGTTAAGTATATAAAAAAACTTTTTTATTTTTAACACCCCATACTTCAAAAACTAAGACGTTTAGGACATATGTTTATATGAAGTTTTTCTTATTTTTTGTTGTAGAATCGTTTGGTTAAGTTTGTCGGTTGAGCTACTGGACACTCTGTATGTATGTAGGTAATCTGATTGAAATTGATGAAAATTCTGATGTCTATTGGTGCCTAAACGGTGAGGTTTATCGACTTTAATAAAGAGTACCTTATTTTTAGGTTTTTGATTGTCTCTAAATGGCGACCACAGCTTTACGATATCTGTCAAAATAAAAAGTTATGATGTAAATAAATTTTAAGATTTAGGTAAAGCGCCCTCTGGCGGTATATAAAAAGTACTTTGTCTTAAAATTTTAGAATCTGCAAAGCTTGTTTTCTGTGCCAAATATCAACTGGATTGGTTAAAAAATAAATGTAATATGGCGAAAAAACCAAAATAAAAATTGAACTTTGAAGGCTTGTAACTCGAAAACGATTGACATTTTGAAAAAAATTATATTAAGCTCTACTCTTATTTTGTCATCGTTTTTCCGTAAATAAGTTTGAAAAATTATTGAGTTATGTAACTTTTGCTAGGGATGTATGATTTATTTATTTATTTATTTATTTAAGCAATATACGGGATACCCCATTATAACATTTTTACAGATACATAAAATATTAAAAGATAAGTATAAAACATAAAATAAAATTACTTTATACATATATCAGAAAATCATAGTTATAGACTCTACAAATTAACACTTACATTAACCACTTAATAGTGATCTGAAGCATTGCTTTGGAAAGAGATTAAGTGAGCTTCCAAAAGGATCTATACTAAGATGAGTATTCAAATATGCTAGGGAGCGTGAGATTGGAGCATGAAAACCATAGTTAGTCCGATGAAATTGAACTGAAAATAGCTGATTACTTCTAAGCGATCGAGTAGGGATTTTTAAACAAATTTGCCCAAGAAGAACCGGACAATCAATGTTTCCATTGATTAATTTGTGAATAAACACAAATCACTAACCGCCCTTCTAACCTCCAGAGGTGGCAGATTAAGATGAGAGGAGACTTCCTCGACCCTATCCCGCATGTTCAGTTTAAATGCACAATACTTCACAAAATTTTTTTGAACATTCTCTAACTGGGTTTTATAGATATTATAAAAAGGGGACCATATCATAGATGCATATTCAATGTGAGATCTCACAAGAGAACAGTACAGTAAACGCAGTGAATTCACTGACTAATCCGCACCCACCCTAAAGATAAAACCCAACATTTGTAAAGCTTTCCCCGTAATATGCTTGTAGTGTTCTCTAAATGATATCTTTTTTCTACAAATACAACGTTTTTAATGTTCTTGAATGGAACTTTTTCATCCTTGGTAGTTTCTTTTTTATTCATAAAAGATAGAACAAAGTTTATAAACTAAAGCGGCCCACAAACGATCAATATTATTGCGCAAACATATTGTACAATAGTATTGACCGTTTGTGGTTTATATTGAGAGCTTGTACAATATATTGTGTCAATCAAAAACAGTTTGATTTTTTATTGGGCTATAGTGATTTATTGTGCCGTGTCTGGGTGATATTGCACAATTATTTCAGTTTTCAAATACGAAAGAGTATTTGTTTTACAAAAGCAATTACACAAATATGGGTTCAAAAGCAATAGAGAAAGAAATAAAGGTTTTTTCTTATTTTCAAACATGTTTCAAGCGGCTACTTTTTTTTATCCATGTTTTAACCAGTAGTTACAAAACAAAACTAGTTTTTGTGCAATATATTAAATATAGTCATTGCGCGAATATATTGCACTTTTGGGGACGACTAGCAATATTACTGTACAATATTTTGCCCAATAATATTGATTGTCTGTGGGCCCCTTAACACGATGTTTTCGAGCTAAATCTCATTCCTTTTAGTAATTATTTAAAAATTTTATTTTTTAGTATGGTTATATATTTATACAGACCGTAGAATAGGGCCAGGATAGCCTATGCACTGAAGTCGCTCGGCTTATTGTGCGCCCTGCCTTTTACGTCTGGGTGATGTCAGCCAGACGGGACCTACAGCTAACGTGGGTTCCGAACCACGGTCCTATGCGCGGCAACTTAAAACCTCGTCCCCACCCAGGGGGACTAACGAACCTACGAATTGAGTGGGGTCCGCATGTCTACGGTTGCGCAGGACACGGCAAAGTGTGTTCCGGCGCCTTAGTCCTTGCTGGCTATTGGCGTCGGGACATTTTGAACTTTTGTCCGTCTATTGTTGGGGTAACCATTAAATTTACCATTATTTATACAGTGTGGTCTATTAAGTCTGAAGTGTCATAAAATTGTATTCCTCGTAAAAGTTAGTGCATGGTCTTAAAGTGTATTAGTAGTAGCTATTTTTATTTAAAAAAAAGATAAGAAAATTTGTAGAAGAAAAGTTATTTAGTATCAAAATATGTGCATAAATACTAAGTTATGGCCTCCTATTTAAGCTTTTATTTATTAATTTTTTAATTTTAAGCTACATTCTTAGGTATTGAAAAAACATTTTCGTATGGTAAATAAGGATTTTTGATACGTACATTATTATTTATAGTATTTTTACCTTATTAAAAGGCATATCTGTAAAATTCTAAGGCTCTGTTAGTTAGCGGCTGGATAAAAAATACAAAGTTAGTTAAATTGCATAAGTTCGTTCTTAAATTTGTTAAACAGATGGTTGAAACTTGGAACTTGCTTTACAAAAATATTAATTCAGAATATTAAAGTTTAAATTATGCAAGGTTAATTTAAAATTTAAAAATCTGAAAAAAGACTATCACTTGGTATTTTATTTTTTAATAACACTTTTTTAGAGAATAAACCAACTTCAATTTTAAGCAAAATCTCAATAAATTTAATTTCTTTTTGAATAGCATTAGCGGTTGAAGTAGGAAATATTATTAATGACTTTCACAGGGGTATTACAAAGTTTCATTAATCTGATTTCCGCGTTACCAAACAATAATTAATTAAGATCTTATAAAGTAAAAAGCAAAAAGCACTAAAATTACTACAAATAATAATTTCATAACTTGCTATTCAACCCCCCAAACCATACTTAACACATTTTCCAGCTGTAAACATGACATAGCTGAGGTGGTAAGCTACAATTCCATCAGATGGGCTTTAGGCGAATTCCAGCCGTTCAAATCGCCAGGCCTGGATGGAATCTTTCCAGTGTTGTTGCAAAAAGGGCAGGACATCCTAACGCCACACTTATGCACAATCTTCAGAGCATGTGTAGCTTGGGGCTACATACCCAAATTATGGCAGAAGGCAAGGGTGATCTACCTACCCAAGGTAGGCAAATCCCTAGAAAGGACGCCTAAGTCATACAGACCAATCAGTCTATCCTCATTCCTGCTGAAAGCATTGGAAAAAATAGTGGATAGATACATCAGAGGAAGCACCCTTCATAGGCATCCTCTGAACAAGCGCCAATACGCATACCAACCAGGAATGTCTGTGGATCTAGCACTAGACGATCTAAACAGACTCCTGGCAAAGTCGATTGACGACAAGTGGTGGCGTTGGCAACATTTTTGGATATAGAAGGCGCGTTCAACAACGTACCAACTTTCTCACTAATGAACGCGCTAAGGAAAAAGGAATCCCCGACACGATCTGCAACTGGATCGAAGCCAGCCTGAGAAACAGGGTCATAAGATCCACCTTAGGCACAGTAACAATGGAGGCTAAAGTGGGGAGGGGCTGTCCACAAGGAGGCGTTCTATCGCCATTATATTGGGCAGTCCTGGTAGATGAGCTTCTCGACAAATTGACTGGTGAAAGGTACAACTGCCTGGGTTATGCTGATGACCTCGTCATTGTAGTCAATGGGGGTCACCTAGAGCACATATCAGGCAGAAAGCAGAACGCCGTAGACATCGTTGACAAATGGTGCAAAAAGAAGGGACTCTCAGTCAACCCTCATAAAACAATAACCGTCCCTTTCACAAAAAGAAGAGCGCTTGAAGGACTAAGACCTTCCAGGCTCAACGGAGTGGAAATCCCCTTTTCAAAAGAGGTTAAATATCTAGGAGTCATCTTTGACCAAAAACTAACCTGGGGACCACATTTAAGCAAAGTCACTCAGAAGGCAAGAACTACCCTGGGTAGATGCCGAAGACTTTGCGGAAAGAATTGGGGACTCAGTCCGAAGATGAACCTATGGTTATACAAAATGGTCGTCAGACCAATGATAACCTACGGGTCAATTGCCTGGGGTGCAAAGACGCTACAAAAGACGGCAATAAGGCAATTACAAAGTATACAGAGACTCGCTTGTCTATGTATTACGGGAGCCATGAAATCGACCCCTACTGCAGCACTGGAAGCGCTGCTTAATCTACCGCCACTTCACATCTACATACAGGGTGAAGTGAAAGCGGTACAATACCGTCTTAAACAAGGCCAGAGTCCTATCATAAGACAGGAAAGGGCCATACAATGGAGATTCAAGGAGGACCAAGAAGTCAACTCAGTGTGTGAGATGCCTTCAGACAAAATGGTACCAAGCTACTGGCTAAACAAAGGTTTTCAAACTTTAATACCAGACAGAAAGGACTGGGTGGCAGGGCCTCCCATTAAAGCCGACCTAATCTGGTATACAGACGGCTCCAAAACAGACCAAGGAGTTGGAGCAGGTATATATGGGGACAAACCAAGGACGAAAATAAACTTGGGTCTCGGACAACACCCTACTGTGTTCCAGGCCGAAATTGTAGCCATAGAACAATGCGCTAGGGAAATCATCAGAAGGAGCTATGAGGATAAAACCATAGTAATCTATTCGGACAGCCAGGCAGCCATCAGGGCACTCAGTTCATGCAAAATCAGCTCCAAGCTGGTGCGGGACTGCGTAATTGCCCTGGAAGAGGTGGGTGCGTCCAACAAGCTAACCATTGCCTGGGTACCAGGACACGAAGGCCACGAAGGCAATGAAGAAGCTGATAAATTGGCAAAGGAGGGGGCTGGTAGGACAATGGTAGGTCCTGAGCCCTACTGTGGTATTCCATCATGCCAGGTAAGGTCATCCATTAGATCATGGATTATGAGGGAATCACAAGACTGGTGGAGGAGAACACCAGGACAGCGTCAGGCGAAAGTGTTCATCAAGGCTTACTCGCCAGAATTTACAAAAGACCTTCTGAATTATAACCGGAAGGCAGTAAGAATAATAGTGGGTCAACTGACAGGTCATTGCAGACTGAATAAACACCTGGAAACTATGGGCCTGGCAGAAGAAAACCTATGTAGGTTCTGCCAGGAGGAGGAAGAAACCGCAGAACACGTATGGTGCTACTGCGAAGCCCTTTGTCGTCTGCGGTTTGCAAGGCTGGGTGAAGAAAACCTAAAGCGGCAAGATATACCAAGGGGCCAGTTTCAAGCTTGTGGAGTCTGATTAAACAGACCGGCTTGGATAGCGTGCTCTAACCTATGGACGGAGGACACACAATAAACCTGAGCAGGTTGCAGTGTTAGAGGATATGCAATCCACCTCCTAATCTAATCTAATCTAATCTAATCTAAACATGACATAGCTTTTTCAAACTTTAAAATAAGATATTTCAGCCAAATTGTGAAGTTTAATTAAATTTTGTATTAATATTTTTATCGATAACCAACCTTATTCAAAATCAAGGTTAGTTTATATGTATAAGGTTGCGACATATCCTCAACTTTTAGGCGGTTCGAGGTCGGGGACGCAAGGAAGGGCACTCCACGGAGAAAAGTTGGCAAGACTGGGTAAAATCAAAGCTGATGATCAATTCAGTGGCGTCTAGAATTTGCGCATTTCATTTTGCATTGTTTTGGAAGTGATATTTGTTGAAAGATGTAATTCAAAATGTTTTTTATTTAAAGTAAAAGAATTTACAACTTATTAATAATTAAAAACTGTTGTGTAAACGGTTGTTCTAATAATACAATAAACTGTATATCTCCGGCACTGAACAACATGGCCGAAAAATGGGAGATGTGACGTCATAACACGTCAAAGTAATATGGCCGAATGTCGTGACCTTATATAGACCGACTTTGATTCAAAATAATTTTTCCAAATAACATTTTGCTTAAAGATACAAAATAAAGGTGGTTTATTTATTGGGGAAATATCATGTTTCTGAAGTTTTTGCGAAACCTGTATACAAAAAAAAATGTCTTCTTGTAAATCATGTTTTTTACAAGCAATCATTTTTACCAAAAATGAATATTTTTTCGTCTATTTGTTTTCTAGTAAAACCTATCGGTGAACAGTCTGTAGATAGACATAATATGTCATTTTCGATAAGATTAATTTTTATCTCAATACTGCCTTTTTGCTGAACTAGTGCAAAAATAATATTGAGTATAATCTAAAGATATTATCTGCTATAAAACAAAGACATGAATCACAATAGGATTATTCTGATTATTCAACCTTCAGTGAATGTTTTCCATTCATACAGTAGCAGTATTCACTGAAGAAAACGTAGGTAGTAATAGTAATTAAACTGGGTATATTTATATAAATATTATTTATACATGTAGGTTTTAAAATTTATTTCAAGCTTCTGTTAGAGGTATATTGTTTAACTCAAAAAATAAATTGTTTAAACAGTATTAATGTTCTTTTTTAACCCTATAGAATATACTTACCTTTCTTTCGGGAAAATGTGTATACAGGGTGGACCACCATATTCGACACGGTCTGTAGCTGGATAACCATGGGGTTTTTTAAAAAGTAAATACTGGAACATATACAGGTCGGTTAAGACCACAGTATAAAATTATTTTAGTCTATACAGGGTGTCTCAAAAAGTGTTACGTATCAAAGTTATATTTTTTAAATGGAACACCCTATATCTTATGACGGTTTTAGATTCTACTTTAAAAAATAACTCAAGTTTGTTTATAGTACTAAGTGTCTAATTTTATTCGTTTTTGTGATATTTGATTTTTTTGAAAAATGCAGAGGTAAAATTAAATTGATTTTACTTTAACATTTTTAACACTTTAAACTTTAAAATGTGTAACATGATTAGAAAAGTCTGCACATATCATACGTAGGTCAAATCAAGATCAAATATTGTACAGGGTGATCAAAAAATAATTTCAAATTTTCAGAAAATCAAATAGCCATATCTCTCTTATTTTAAATGGAACACCCTGTATTTTTTTACGTCACATGATGACAAATAAAATACTCTTTCAAATGGATATAGGTTGCAAAAAGCAAAGCAACTAATGAATTTTTTTTTAGTGAATTTTAAAAATAGTGGCAGATAATACAAAATCTTTTAATTTTGTGCTTTTTTCCAACAAAGTTACATTTTGCAATAACGGTTTAGTAAATAGGCATAGCTATATCACAGCCTACTAACATTTAAATAGACATTTGGAATAAAAATATGTTAAAACGGAATTTACTCAAAAAGTATAAAAGATAGGTATAGGCAACCTATACACCATTTGAAAGAGCATTTGGTTTGTCATCATGTGGTGTAAAAAAATACAGGGAGTTCAATTTAAAATAAGAGGGATATTGCATTTTGACTTTCTAAAAAATTGTAATTATTTTTTGATCACCCTGTATAATCTATGATCTCAATATGACCTACGTGTGATAAGCCAGACTTTTTCTAATCTTGTAACAAATTTTAAGTTTAAGGAGTTTATATTGTTAAAATAAAATTAATTTAATTGCACCCCTGCATTTTGAAAAAAATCAAATATCACAAAAACGAATAAAATTAGACACTTGGTCCTATTAACAAACTTAAATTATTTTTTATGTTGAATCTAAAACCGTCATAAAATATAGGGTGTTCCATTTAAAAATATATAACTTTGATATGTCACACTTTTTGAGACATCCTGTATAGAGTAAAATAATTTTATACTGTGGCCTTATCCGACCTATATATGTTTTAGTATTTACTTTTTTAAAAACCACATGGTTATCCAGCTACAGACCGTGTCGAATATGGTGGGCCACCCTGTATATAAAAAAATAATCTAAATGGTTACATGTGGTGAAAATACGACTTTTTTTTGCTATAAATATGTGTCCTGAAATACACCCTTAGTATTTGCGTAAAACATACAGAAACATGAGTTTTCTATAAAAAAAATGTTGAATTTGGCCCACCCTGTACACAAAAATAGTATGTTTTAAAAAAGTAATGTGTCTTTAACAATGTCATCCACAAAGTATGCCACGAATGATTTTAATGTTTAGACAAGCTTCTGTATATCTACATAAATAAATTACGTTCTGAAAGTATCTTTATTATAATTAGCCACTTGCAAGTGTGTTAAAGATGTTGTTAATGCATTAAAAGAATGTGAGCTTACTCGTAAGTGTCGCAAGTTTAAAAATAACGACTTAGGAATAGATTTATTTTTTGGTCCTAACAACTGGTAATAGAATTTATTTTACACTATACAGGGTGTCTCTAAAAGGTCTGCACTACAAATTCGTTGAAATAAAATACAACCATCCAGGGGCGGTCATATCGACTTTCTGAGGGTGGGGCCATGGGCCGAGGAGAAGTGTGTGAGGTGTGGCAAAAAAAAAGGTCCTCCAACCTCTTTTATTGTTTTCACCTTTCATTCTTTTTATAAAATTACACAAAACCTCCTTCCCACGTATTTGAAAAAGGTCCTCACTTTTCAATTCCATCATCAGATCAGCCTCACCCCTCGGACCAACCTTGGGGGACCCTCAATAAATGCCCATATTTGCATTAGACATGTGTGAAACAAAATAAAATAGAAAGGATGTCGAATCCAAGGGGGCATGGCCCTATGACTTCCCTGCAACCATCTAACGCAATTGATTTTAGTCGAAAAGTTGATCGTTTACAAAATACAGGGTGACAAAGTTTTTGTTATCTTTAAATATTTTATTTATTCATTTTTTCACAAAATTCAGTATTAAATGGTTTGTTAAAGTGGGGAATCAAAATATGCTAATTTTTTTGTCGTAAAATGTAGAGGGAGCCACCTGCAGCAGTCCTTTGCTTAGGTTAAAAGTATCATAGCTTTTTTGTCTCGCTATATTATAATTTTAGTATGGAATTTCTATTCCTTCATATTTTTGTCACAATAAAGGTGTACTTAATAAATATCGCTACAAGCAACCGTTTTTGAGATATTTCAGATTAGACATTTCATTCCATACCAAAGATTGCCATTGTATTCATTCACGCTTTATCTAGGCCACCTAGTGGTGCCCAAAGGTCTGTATTAAGAGGATGCCGTAGCACGTTAAATTGGCTAAAACGCGATTCGCTGCCGTTTTTAAATATTTGTTTTGAGAAAAAGTAGTACATAGAAAAGTTTCTTAAAATGATCCACAGATTATCGGAAACTTAATTGATTTTTGGTAATGGTAATAATTAACACATTAAATTTCCCAAAATTACAAAACCGTAAAAATAACCATCTTTCCGATAATCTTTGGATCATTTTAAGAAACTTTTCAATATACAACTTTTTTCTCAAACAAATATTTAAAAAACGGCAGGGAATCGCGTTTTAGCTTATTTAACATGCTACGGCATCCCCTTAAATGATACAACAAATTCTTTGGGCCAAAATACAACGATCTAATTCAATTTACTTAGTCGAAAGGTTGCTGGTTTGCAAGATACAGGGTGTGAGAAATTTTTTATGTGAAATAAAGCCTTTAATCTAAAATATCTCAGAATCGGTTGCTCGTAGCGATATTTATTAACTATATCTTTTTGTGCAAAAATAATCTACTAGAATCATAATATACCAAGGCAAACAAAAATTATGACACTTAGCAAAAGCATAACACTTCCGGTGGCTCCTCTAAATTTAAAAACAAAAATATGGGTAGAATTCAATTTCTTACTTTAAGAAAACCCCTTAAACCGAATTTCGCGTAAATAAATAAAAACCAATTCTCGGCATGGTCATTTCGTATCGATACGATCAAATTCTTCAATAAAAAAATTCTACTTAAAAAAACATGACAAAAAATTTGTCCTAAACGTCTTAGTTTTCGAACTACAGTTTTTTTATAATAACTTGTATATCAACTGAGATATTTTTAAATAAACATTTTTTAAAAATAAAACAACTAAATTATTTCTCCCATGAACATATTATTTTATTTTTATAATTTTACGGGTAACATTAAAGAAGTAATAAAAGTTATTATTGTATTAAAGTAAAACAAGGTACTCAAACTACTTTTGGCAAAAATAAATATTTACGTAATTTATTTAAATAAAAGTTGCAATGAATGCTAGACATTAATAATAGCTTTGTTCGCGGGTCTAGTAATGAACCGATTCTGAACCAGAACCGAACTGGTTTAGAATTATTTTAAAGCGCATGTCTAGTTATTTATTAGTTCGGAATTTTTATTTACCGCGAACGATTTTCTATACAGCTGAGGATGTATTCTAACCTAGCCTTTCGGTTAGGATTCTTCATGGTTAAATTGGATACTACACAAAAAAATTAAATTTAAACACAGAGGTAAATTGTTATACTGTCGAAAGCCACTCGAGGTCTCTCGGCGGAAGACGAGGGATCCCCTGCCTCCTCTCGTTTTTAACATAAGTATGTGTATTTAACTAAAGATAAAATCCTTTGTTTATATACGCTCAGAATCACAAAAATATAAAAAATATTCAACACGTATATTAACCCGCATAAAAAGTGGCAGAAACAAATAAACTGTAATACAACGGTTTATTTCTGTACCACAAAAACAGAAAACAGCTGACCATGTCGACAATGCGCATGAAATTCCGAACTGAACTTTTAGTTCCAACAAAAATCTCAGGACTGCTAATCAGGTTACGAACCGGTAACGAACTGATTCCATTGTAACCCGCGAACACAGAACTGTTACTAAAAATTCAGGATTTTACTAACCGCGAACGCTGCTTTTTCACTGCGCATGCGAATAGTCCCAGAACCGGTTCAGAATCAAACCCGCGAACAAAGCTAATAATCAAAGTTTAACTTATTTAAATTACGGCGCAAAAAAAATCAAACTTTCGGCCTGCTCAGGTATCAGTTTGTTTCTTTTGTTACAGTAAATATTTCCTGCATCAGAAATAATTTGCCCACTAAAGACACTTGTAGCTGGAGCAGTTAAAAAAATGTCTGCCTGATTTTTAGTAAGGGCATATCTTTTTATTGAAGTCCGTTTTACAGTCGGCAAGTTCTTTCTGCAATTTGCAAGAAACTTGTGGTATGCATGCGCAGTACGCGAACAGCCGATTTTTGGCAGCGTATTCTGCAACTTTATTGCGACTTGCAACTTTACCAGTTGGACCGATTTTTCTTGCAGTTGCAACTGCAAGTCTGGGAAAAATTTGCTTATTTTAGTGGTACCAACCCCACCCAAAGCTACTAGTTTAGTGACCACCACCTTCTTGCTTTTTTTCTTAAATATTCATCCCCCAGGAGGGTAGCGGCAGCAATAAAGAGGCAAATTGTAGCCGCGGTGGCTCTTTTTCATTTAATTTTTTTCATTCCAGCTATTCTACATACCGGTCAATAGCTAGGTTAGGTTCTAACTTTATTTTCACATTTTTGCACGTTGGTTCCTTGCCCTATTTTTGCAATATTAAAAAGCGAATTGCCGACTGTAAAACGAATCTGCAATAAACTTGCAGCAAGTTTATTGTTGAAAGAAAGTTGCTGTAACAAAATTGCAGAAAGAACTTGCCGACTGTAAAACGGACTTAACGTTAACGTTACGTTCGCAGCGATGCCAGTATTTGACTAAAAATGCTTTACAGCGTTGCCGCTGTTAACAATTTTTACTTGTATTCATGAATTCAATTGAATAGCTAAAACTTTTTAAAAATGTACCGATACCGATATTATACCGGCATATTATAACAGCAACTAAAATATCGATATCGGCAAAAAAAAATTCGTATGGGCCGATAACTAGTATTCTCATTTGTAAATAAATTATACCCTTAGTTATTTTTGATATTTAATAATCAGAAACTTGATTACTTTCTTTCCACAGCACATCATACAAGGCGATAATTTTTTGATTTTTTATTTTTCATTACCCTGTAGAATGTTATAAATGTTTTTTCTTATAAATAATTAATTTTACTTTTTGCATGCAAAACAAAATTAATTAAAGTTAAAGTGGATGTAAGTAGTAACACAAAAGGTACCAATTTATTCAACAAAAAGTTAAAAGTTTTCTTACTTTTTCACAATATTTAAATTGGGATTTAAAAAATGCTCATAACCATTTTTTTGTTAAATATTTCAAAATAAGATACTCGTAATTTTTAATCTCCCTGTATATTATACGGCTTTTTTTTAACGGTTTTATTTCAATTTTTTTTGTCTAAGATTTAACCTTAATTTTTTCAAAACCATAACCAATAGTAAAACAACTTATGATACACTTTTGATTATTTTTTTACACTTTTTAATTAGATTGTCTCAAAAATAGGTTTTTCTAAATTTTCAATTTTTTTTAAATATTTTCGCGGTTTTGAACCACCCTCTAAGTATATCCATGGACACACTGTATATAGAGGGACTCTGGTTGAGGACTAAGAAAAAAGCACTGCACTTTTTAGTATATTTTGGTTCTAGAACCTCAAATATGTATGTACAATATTGGCAAGAATGGCAAGAATTGTGGAAGCCATTTTCCCAGGTACAGATACATTACTCCAAATTAAGAATAACTGAAAATACATAAAGATGTACCCTTGTACAGGTTAGGATTGGGAATTAATTTTTTGGCTGAAGATTATTTTAAGGGTATTTTCTAAAATAATGCAGCATAAAATCATTCTATTTTATTTCTCAAAATTTAACCATTCATGTAAGGAATTAGTAATGGCTGACTCTTCTTATGGTAATGCTGTGTCTTTGAATAACACTTTTGCTGCCCAAATTTACTATTAGAAATTTTACAAGTGCACAAACAGAAAATATTGGGTATTGCATTTTTTTTTAAATAAATATACCAGAATATTGTTAATGTTAAACTTACCTCCACCCAAAGAGGTTCTACGGCTTTTGGACATTTTTCAAAAATTGTAAGCCCATGTGAAAAGTCTATAACTTCATCTTGTGTTCCGTGAATGATTAACGTGGGGGACATAACCTTAGGGACTTTATCAATACTGAAAACAAAACAACATTTTTTAAATTATATGTTTATTGGATAGCAATGACAATCAATAATTATATGGTACTGAACTCAAACATTCTTTAAAATGTTCAAAACATTCTTTAAAATGTTTATGATTGTGTATTATTATTATTATTATAAAAAAATATATATTATTAACAATCTAAAATAATAATAAACAATGTAAAAATTTAGTGCAATAACTGACAGAACTAGTTTTTTATCATATACCCATTTAGTTTTGGTATGCCTTTATGTCTCATAAGATACAAATCCAAAAAGTATTATTTTTGGATTTAAGATGGGAGTATATAAAAGAAGGGAGGGTTTAATCCCCCCTCTAGCATGAGTAAGATGGTACATTCATGTTAGAAAAGTTATATTTGGTTGTGTTTTTAATGCATATGCATATCGTTATGTGGACCCCCTTGGCATTTGTAAAGAAAGAAAAAGAACATGTTTTTGTAATATTTTTGTTTCTTGTTTTTAAATTTATATATATATATATATATATATATATATATATATATATATATATATATATATATATATATATATATATATATATATATATATATGTCCTTTTTTGGTCTTCAAAAAAAGCTACAAATATGTCAATTTATTATTTACAAAAACAGTCAGCGGCTTTTGATAAAAATTACCTCAAAATCAGTAGATATTAGGTTTATTTTATACCAAAAGACCAATGACTAAAAGTAAATATGTTTCTGAAATTGGGGATTTTGGTTGTCACTATGCTAAATTGTCTTGGATTATTTTGACCCAAGGAGTTTATGCCAGCACATTCTGTACAGACATTTAAGAGACGCCCTGAATATATTTCTTGAAAATTGGTAAAAAATATTTACAACCTATATTATTCACTGCCATATTTATTTATTTTTTTTAAATACTTAATTCCTTGAAACATTGTTAATTATCAAAAATTGTTATCTATTCTGATATGCCTTAGTCACTAAAAATTATTTTGGAAGAATTTAAGTTTATTTGAGTGAATAACAAGGTTGAGTCATAAATAGACATTTATAAAGTTTATTTTGCTAAATACCAGAGTGTTTCAAAAATAATTAAGAAATTAACCAGCATATTTCTCATAATTTTTTTTTGTTTTTAAGCATTTGCAGCTCCTTTTTCAGGTGAATCTAGACTCCCATCTGGGTTTGTAAAAAGTAGAGCAACTCCTGAATATCTTTAAAACCACTAAAGCTACAATTATCAAATTTGTTATTTAATATGGTTGAACAGTAGTGTCAGCCATGTAGCCATATTTTAATAAAAATGCGGTGCTGACATATTTCTCTTAATAAAGATTAAATTTTAAAAATTTGGAATCCTATTAAAATTATCTACTCCATTGCAAACAAAATAAATAGGGCATTTATTTAAAATAACAAAAATATGATGTGTACTGAAAAACCGCGAAATCTGGCAACAATGCCGATAACTGTATAATAGCTCTTAGCCAAACTTTCACAATAGTAAAAAACTATTTTAATTAATGGTTTAATACGTCACCAATCCGAAAAAATTAAAATTTTAACAAAATTTTCTATTGGGGCTGTGTGTATATAATTTTTAATGTTGGCAACAAATTTATTTATTTGTTTATTAATCTCCATTATAAGACTTAAAACGTATTAACATCATCAATATTTGTTTACATAGGACAAATATGGCAGGCAGACACCATCATTAAGCATTTTAATAAAATGTGTTAGTTATTAGAAAGTAACCTTGTTTGGATATTTTACATTTATAAAATCTGCTTTAAAAAAACTTATTATTTTTTAAACACTCTGTACTTAATGTGCAGACACACACCAGCTACTTAAACCTTTCATTAATCTATTTTTATCCCTGGTAATTCTAATTGAAGTACCTGAAAGCTATCTTAGCATTTTTAAAATAAATACTTCACATTTCCTCCACATGGGTTACAGTCATATTTATGGCTTTAGATAAAGAAGTTATCTAGCTGATAAATTTTAATGAATAAGTAGATGAACTTACTGGTTAGAAAAACAAAAATTATCTTCTTAAAAAAATATAAAATGAAAATAAATATTTTTTGTTATGCTACATTTTAAATATATTATTAAAATCAATCTCTTTTTTGGCTTATTCCACATCTTGTCTTGAATGTGTTACATTACTAAAGAAGTGTTCACTACTGTATCATTATATACATAGATATGTACCTAAGCTAAATTTGATGATAAATTATAAAAAAAAACATTAGAAACACTTAAGCCCAGCCTAAAATTCTACCTGCTAATTTTAACATTGGTTTTGATAAAGACAACAAGTACTTGAGTGTTATTATCACTATTTTCATACCAAAATTCAGAGATTGTTTGCAATATGCAACTTAAGTACCAGTAAAAAATAACAATAAATATTTACCTTGGAAAGGCATCAAAGAACCAAGTTCTCTTTGTATTTGGAAAAGCTACTTTCATCCCAGAAATAAGGGGAGAATGCAATATCACAGCCCCAACTTCATACCGAACAGCTAAATCAACAGTCGGCACAGTACCAATACTTTGACCATATAAAATAATGTTTTCGGGACTAATTCCATATCTAGTTCTAAGAGCTTGCCATGCAGCATCAATATCAGCATACAAATTTTTTTCTGATGGTTTTCCTCCACTAACTCCATATCCAGAATAATCGTAACTAAATATGTTACAGTTCATTCGGGTGCCTAGACCCCAGTAAAAACTACTCATTTGTCCAAGATCCACAGCATTTGCATGTGAAAAAGAATTGTAAACCTAGCAGTACTACAACATCTTATAAACAAACAGGCTATTCTGTTTCCTCTAGTTGTTCTGGTATAAAAGGCATCAATGTATTCTTTTTCTCTTTCTGTAAATTGCCAATCTGCTCGTTCTGTGAGGGCAAAACTGCATTTTCCATTTTCATCTGAGACAAATTCATAGGTTGGCTCTGGTGGCATAAATGCTAATTTTGCAGCTATCCTGCTGGGACAAGGCGGACAACAAAACAAGCAACAGAACTCACTAAAACTTAGACCATTCATTTTTCGAAAATAAATTCACACCAAAATAAAAAGAAACTACTTCTCTAAACTTAGACAAACTGGAAAATTTATTAGTAAAACAAAACTTTGCCTTTCATTGTTGACAACGCCATTTTAAAAGGCACGTCCACCAACACAACCATTCATTCACCACCTCTCTTCTTCTTCAAAACACAAGCAGGATGTTGGCAACTGTGACGTCACTTAGAAGTTAAAACTTCAGCAACTATTTTTTCAAGTATGCTTTTGTTAACTTTAAATTTAATGCTAGATTTACTTTTCCTCTGTAAAAAAATCAGTAAAACTTTATCTTGCTTGATTAGAATTTTATTATTTTTTGTATTGTTCTATTTTTAACCTATTCCTTTTGGAGCGCCAAATGCATTCAATGACCCTGAAGTTCATGGCGCACTCTATTAAATATTACATGAACTAAATTGAAGCTCATAGTGGAAACCTGCAACGACTGTGATGTCTTTTCGAATTTTTCGAATAAACGGATCTTTTTCGTTACTTAGATTAGGACTTGGTGATTGTAACTTTTTGTATATTTTTATCCTTTGTATCACAAAATTGCAAATTTGTTTATTTGGTATATTTCTTTTTTGGGTGCTCTGCATAATTGTTTCTGTCATGTGAAATCGATAAATACCCGAATATACCTATATTTAAATGGTATTCATCCGTACACCGGTAGATGGCCAAAAATTTAATTTTAGGCATTTTCGCGAGCAAGCGTGTTTTTAGGGTAGAAATCGTTATCAAAATAGAAGGTCACGTTAAAATTTGCAGTTTAGTAGTATATTAGATATATATAAAGATATAGAAAAAAGCTTTTCTTGTTGCAATTTAATTACTAAACTGAGGAAAATGCAACCATGTTATGACCATGACCAGACGTTGCTCGCGAAAAGACACCTATTTTTGGAAAACCATCTGTCAAAGGAAAAATGGCATATGATCACATAGTGTTGCCAAGTCATAAACAATTATCTTATATTTGTATAATCAAAAAGGATAATTGTGTTGTAATTTTTCTTTGTCAAGATGAAAGTCATCTTTGACTTTATGTAGAATGATTTAAACATGTATATTTGACTACTACTACTTACTCTAAAATACTTATTAGTTTTTGTGACCTTTTAATAGAATCGCCCTTGGATCGCCAGTTTGCTTTTCTTAAAAGTTGGCAACACTGTGTATAGTATACAAGGGAGTTGGGGTGCAGGCGGTGTAGGGTAGGAATTGTAGAGCCATGGCTGCTACAAAAATATTTTTTTAGATATTTAGGGAAAACTAGAATTAATAATGTAAGACAATTTGGTAGAATTACTACAAATGCTAATAAAAGATATCCCGTATCGTTTGTAAGTATTGTCACAGGCGGAATAGTTTTATATGCAGCCTATAAATTCCGTTCTTTAGAAGCAGTCTATGCCGCACAACTAAAAAATGTAAGTAGCAATAGCCCTTATTTCCATATCTCTCACTGCAACAAAAAAGCTGTAGGTTCATATAGTCGAAGTAATAAAGAAAAATAAACAAGTTATTTTTAGATTTACTAATCTTGGAAGCAAGTTGTCCCAATAACTTATTGTTTCTTTTTTGAGACTCTTATTTAGAAATAATATTACTTCCAAATAAACAGGTTCAGGCACAAGTCATATTATTTGGAAAAGGTTATTCCACACATGTATTTCTGGCAGTAAACTTAATTTTTTTTATTGTTTTTTTAATCATAAAATTTGGCCTGTCCAAGTTATTACAACAAGAATCAGGGTTGCATTTCAATTAAAAAAGTGGAAAATATACGTCTAGCACAAAACTAGAAAATCTGGCGACAGTAAAAACATCCCTTTAAATTCTTTATGCCCAACACCTTCCAAATTGTTGCTGTTTCGTAGACTCCCATATTTTTTACTCAATTTGTTATCTTGGTTTTCAGGAGGAAGAAACAAAAATAGTAAAATTGACCTCCAGAGAGAAAAGATTTATCAGATTTTCCTCTGTAGAATATGATGGCCAACTCTACATGACGCCTCAAGATTTTCTCGAGTCTGTTGTGGAAGCTGAACCACGACGTAGCTATATTTAGTTTTCTCCTAATAAACTTTCATTAAACATCCTTTTTTTTAGCGCGTTTCAAAAGAAAAGTACTTACCCATAAAGATATAGAAAAAATTAAAGAAACCACACCTCCTTTAAGTCAAGGTAGCCCACACCTATTTAGGGCTTTAAGAGATAAAGGTAATTTTTTTGTTGTAAAGTTAATATTAATTTTTATATTTCAAATTTTTATTGTAGGTATTATTTCATATACGGAGTATTTGTTCTTATTATCGATTTTAACAAGTAAGTTTTTATAAATACGTTTGATATAGATAGTGGTAAATAAAACATTATTTATTTCAGAGCCTCAATCAGGGTTTCGTATAGCATTTAATATGTTTGACACAGATGGAAATCAAAGAGTTGATAAAAATGAATTTCTTGTGGTAAGCAGATAAACTAATTTGGTAAATAATTATTTTCTTTTTTATGTAAATATATATTTTCTTTTTCTTTGCCTTTTTTCCAACATAGATCAAAAGACTCTTGGCTGGTAAAAATTCGAAGATACTGAACCTGTAAGTTATCCAAAATAGGTCAAAGCATTTAAATCATGCTGTATATCTTGCCATTGTTAACGGCTTTTTGTTGTGATGACTTTTTAGTGTGTTTCTGACAAGTGTGTCTTGTTTTGGCAGTTGTAATGACTTTTTGTGAATGTAAATAAATTAGTTCCTTGACCAGTTATGAAATTGACTTCATGATAATAACATTTTAAAACCTTTTTAAGGGGGTTCCTTTTGACGAGTCTACCATGACTATTCATACCTTTATATATGGAAGTGGCGCTTTAACTCAGCCTGTCAATGTCAACTGTTTCGGGTGTCGGACTGGGCAAACCGCGGCATTTTTTTAATGTGGAAGTTTCTGTACTGCAATATTATAAACTTAGCCCTTCAGCGGCCCACAGACCATCAATATTATTGCGCAATCATATTGTACAATATTAACCGTTTGTGGTTTATATTGAGAGCTTGTACAATATATTGTGTCAATATTTTGTGCAAAAGTGATTTATTGTGCCGTGTGGTTAATATTGCACAATTATTTCAGTTTTTAAATACGAAAGAGTATTTGTTTTACAAAAACAATTACACAAATATGGGTTCAAAAGCAATAGAGAAAGAAATAAAGGTTTTTTTCTTAATTCACTTACCCTGTATTAATTTGGGGCCAGTAAATTGCACATTACGGTACCTGGTACCGTAATGTGTTGCCTAGCAACGCTGTTATGTATCATTATAAATGTTCACGTGATCATTGTTATGCCTTGATTAATGTCATTTTTGGATGCCAAAATGGCGTTACCCATTTAATACCGTTTAGGAATTTCTACTTGTACTTAAAATATTTTTTTATCAACTTTAGTAAATAAAAATGATAAGATTACTACAAAACAGACTTCTTATTACATTTTTTAAAGTATTTTGTTTAACTAAATTTGGTAATTTCTATTTAATTTGGACCTATTTAGCGTTACCCATTTAATACCGTTTAGGAGCTACAACTAATATAATATTTTTTTATCAATTTGACAGTGACAAACGAAGAATAATTATAGTTACCTATGATATGGAGAACAAGGCTGTTACCTACGTAATTTAAGTGAAATAATTTGAAACTAACAACATGTACTCTTAAAATTTTATAAATAATATTTATTCATTAATTTTCATAAAGACAGTATGAAATAAAATATCATACAATACACGTCCATTAGGTGTTATTACAGTACTCGTTTATATTCCAGACTCGGCAATTTTTGAATAATTAATAATTATCGCAGGAGTTTTTCGATTTTTTCCCATAAATTTTTCGATTCCTTAAAAAGAATTACAGCTGCCATAACCACTCTCGTTGACATAACTACTTATCCGTTTTTAAGTGTGTTATTTTATTGTAATGTTACAGTTAAACCTAAAAATATTAAAAATTGAACCTAACTCTCGACTAAAATATAATGTTTGTCTTTTTGTGAAGAGCGCATACTTCTCTTGTAACATCTACATATTTCTGTGTATTACCTTTGTATTTCATGCTTTATAAATTTGTTTCTCGTAACTGAAAAGCAGCTTACTGCTCTTAGAACATAATACTTCATAAATTGCTTTATCTTAATATTTATTTAGATGGAGAAAATATTTAGCCACGCATGGAAGGGAAAAAGAGGTCTAAACCCCGAAGCAGAGCCCATACAGTCTACACCCGTTCAAGAGCAATATGTAGATGACGAGCAGGGTTTGCAGAGAAAACATGTTGTAGACACTACTTTACTTATTCATTTCTTTGGACCCAAAGGCAATACTGATCTTAATTTTGAAGGTTTCAGAAAGTTTATGCTTCATCTACAGACTGAAGTTTTAGAACTAGAGTTTAGCGAGTTTGCTAGAGGTCTTCCGACAATCTCTGAAGTTGATTTTGCTAAAATTTTATTAAGGTATACTTATTTAGATACTGATGAATATGACATGTATCTGGACAGGCTTCTAGATAGAATTAAAGATCCCCTAGGAATTACTTTTGATGAGTTCCACGTCTTTTGTCAATTTTTAAATAATCTGGAAGATTTCAGTATTGCCATGCGTATGTACACTTTGGCTGATCACCCCATATCCAAAGGTAAGTTTCATTTATAAAAATTGTGTAAGCAATAACGTTTAATATATAGTTCTACATATTATAGAAATAATTATTTGATATTGTATATTAATATTTTTTCAATTTTTAATTTTTGGTTATCTTTGTCTTAATAATTGTTATATTTCTTTTATATATTTTATATTGTATTTGTAATACTTTAATGGGGTTTCCGTATACTAATAAATAAAAAAATAAATATATTAGAAATCAAAGCCATTGTAACATTTTCGGTATACATTTTGATTGGAAATTAATTTTAATGACCATATTAGGAACATTATTAAAAAAAAACTAGCAAAGCATTTCCTGATGTTAGGAAAGTTAAAGTTATTTCATTTTTAATTTGTGCAAGACACCGTAGGTGGCGCCTCTAACGTTAACAAAAACATTTATAGCAAATTCTTATTTTTCACTTTCTAATATCCGTTTTAGCCGAATATTGTGTCAATAGACATATTATTAACAAAATTATTTATAAAAAACTTGAACCAGAATAAATTTTTGACACCAAACCATCCACTTTTTGACTAAGGGAGGGCACAGACGTGCAGGTGTAACCACGGTCTACCGTGGGTATACCCACGGTAGACCTGCACAGTTTTTTATTCAGGTAGACCTGAGCGTGTGTGGGCAAAACTGTGCAGTTTTTTAACCCGTTCAGGCGAACTGAGAAAAATAAAAATATCCTATTTGTACCGGCCACAGACACGCAGGTCGACCGTAGAAGTCGTAAAGTTTTTTAACCTGTTTATTTTAAAAGGCGACCGAAGCCGGCATCCTTTGTAAACTCGAGGGTGAACTGGTTTATTTGTAATTGAAAAAATACATAGTAATTGATTATGGCAACAGAATTTTTTAAACAATGCAAAACATTTTTGGGTTGTTTTTTTTAAATTTTTAAAAGAATAAACTATAGGTAAACTCCATTTAATAACTTAATGATTATAAATATAATTTAAATGTATAAAAATACTAAAATTAAATAAATAATATACAAGGTGTCCCATTAAAAAAAGCTTGTGTGTATGACTATGGTTACCATAATTTCTTTAGTCAAATTAAAATGAGACAAATAACTTTGTTTTCTCATTAATGCATTTATTGATATTTCGACTGCTTGCTACATTTTCAAACCGAAAATTTAGCAAAGCTTCAGGACTGAAGTCAAAATGTCAATAAATACAGTGCTGGAAAATATAGCTATTTGTTTCTTTTTAATTTGAAATGTACTATCAGAAAGTAACGGACAACTTAATTCAGTAACTCTTTAATCAATATCGAAACACCTTTATTTCTGATATGTTAAGCGGGAGGGGGACCACTATTTTAAACCTAAATGTTTTCCTAAAAAATGGTTTATAAAAACAAAACGTAAACATAATTAATATGCACAATGTGTCACCTTAATTCTTTAGACTGTCTTCTTACCACGCATTGGCAAAAATGGACGGAGGTAAACGGGGCGCGAAAAATCTCTTTTACCTGCACGCCTGTAAGGTTACGTTTATATCATAGGTAAATGGGGCGCCAGCCCTTCCCGAGAGGGGTGTGGGTCAGGGCAGGTAAGAATTCCTATAATTGACACTAATAATTTGTATACCACTTAGTCAGTTCAGTTCTCATTGTAATAGTGAATTGATGTGCGAAAAGATTTCCACTCAAGATTTTAATAGTGAGAAAATGTCGGTATCAGTAATTGAAAGTGTGAGTGGAAAAGATTTAATAGCCTACAAAAATTTTACATTTTCAAAAGACAGTAAACAAAAGAATGTAAATATTTTTTGATGCAATAAATGTTTCGTAATTAATAATTTTTTAAAAATAGACCAACATTTTTATTTCGATACCTTTACTTTAAAGAAAACATTTGCGCCCCGTTTACCTATACGATTTTATCGACCCCAAGATCCCTGCGCCCCATTTACCTGTTCAATAAAACTTTTGCGAAGGTCTTGCGCCCTGTTTACCACCGACGGCAAAAATTACCCATAGAAGTGGAGCTACGTGACATGTAAACGTTTTATATATTTATTATTATATTAGTACCTGGACTTTTTACAATGGGCCGTTATCAAAACCAGTGTAGCCCCTTTATTATACTGCGCCGCTTTTTCCTACTAGCAGCGCAAAACGGCACCGACCGGAGGGTGAATCACATTTTGGACTCTACGTGGACTTGATAACTTTTATGATTTTTATTAGTTGATTTCAACGAAATTTCATGTTATTGCCATAAACGACAACCTTTAGTTGTTGTTTAGTCTCTGTGTGGGGTGGTTGTCATTTTTCACAGCACATAGTCAACGCAAGTTAAAAGAATGTCTGGTCTGAACCAAAAAAAAATCATTGAAGAATTTATTGAAATGTATAAATCTTATGCCATGTCTATGGCAAATCAAAAACAAGGATTACCATGACCGAAATAAACGGGAAGCTGCTTATCAAGAACTTGTTAAAAAATTAAAGGTTGTTTTGTAAGATAATAAAATTGAAAGTTGAGATTATACTCCCAACTCGGACCTATACTTAAAAAGGTAAAAGTTGTTTTATTTTTAATTTATTTTTTTACCATAACTTTTTAGCCAACCAATAGCGGTTTTTTGTTTCAAATATATAAAAAAGTGTTTAAACGACAACAGATGGGGAAAGGTCGCTTCTTATTCGGATCTTTGACTAATTGCATATCACTATGTGAAAGTAATAACAGATTTTAAAGAAAATGATATGATATACAGGGTGGTTCAAAATCGCAAAAAAAAATGAAAAATATATTTGGAAACAACTTAATACAAAAACATTAAAAAGTAAGTTTTATACATTTTTTTATCATTTATGATTACTCGGGAAAATTAAGTGTTAACTAAAATAAGCTTCACATATGCAAACATTATTAGGTTAAGTTGCATGTAAATATTATCCAAAGGGTAACGATTTACTTAACAAAAATTAAAATTTCTATTACGTAATAGTATTTAAATAAGTAAGTACATACAAAAATATTCATAATAAATTTTTTTATATTGGCAAAATACCATTTTCGTAATTTTGGATCTCCCTGTATATCATAAGGCGGTTCTTTTTACGCTTTTATTTTAAAAAATCTCTTTTCTTTCTACGTAATTGTAAAAATATTTTTTTATTTGTTCTTTTTACGTTAACCTTAAGTTATTCCAGAAACCATAATCAATGGAAATAAATTATTTTTAACTTTTAATTACGATTTTTTTATTTTTAATTATTATTAATTACTATTAGAATAGTAGGTATCAAAAATATATTCTTTTTTTTTTCAAAGTTATATTTCGCAATTTTAAACCACCTTGTATATCCTGCAGCGATTTTTTCTTTTCTTCAACACCGATATTTTCTTATTTAAAATATATCTTGTTTTATATATATATATATATATATATATATATATATATATATATATATATATATATATATATATATATATATATATATATATATATATATATATATATATATATATATATATACTTTGTTATATGATTCTTTGACCAAAAATTATAAATTTATAAGAGTAATTTTTCTTGGATTTAGGTCAGTTAAATAAATATTAAAATGGATAAATTGTCATGTTTTTTTATTTATTTTTTTAGGCAAAATTTGACTTTTAACAAAAATAAAATATGACATTTTAACCATTTTAATATTTATTTAACTGACCTGAATCCAAGAAAATTACTCTTATATATATATATATATATATATATATATATGGTAATGTCGAAGGTCAAAAACGGACTATTAAATTAAATACCGAGTTACACTTTTCAAGAAGATAGTTATCTACAAGTTCCCTATTTACACTTTTTTCTATTTTAAATATTAACTGAGCTACGGAAGAAAAAAAGTGGACCAAACGGTTTTTTGGAAACATCTAGTAAGCCATGATTATTCTTAACGAAATAAAAAGCGATTTAAACTAAGCACTAAAAATACAGTTCTTTTCCCATTTATCCATCTCTGTAGCGAAAGCGGTTTTCAAGATCACTGTACTAAACATCGAAAATAGTATACCCTGTATAATACATTTTATCAAAGAAGGAAAGTATTTAAAGGCCTCAATAAGAAATATTTTATTCTTAAAAAAAATCATAAAAAACAATAAAATAAAACGAAACTATTTACATATATTGTGGCACAGCAATACCGTATTTGTCATTTAACCTAAACATTTATTTAAATTATATAATTTTTAATTATTATATCCTTTACCTGTTAAACTTTATTATTCATTAAAAAGAAATCTGTTTACGGCCGACCGAAGGAAAAAAACTGTGCAGTTAAACCTGATTGCCCCACACACGCTCAGGTCTCAGGTCTACCCGAGTAGTGTTTCGGCCGACCGGAGAAAAAAACTGTGCAGTTAAAACTGTACAGTTATACCTGATTGCCCCACACACGCTCAGGTCTCAGGTCTACCTGAATAAAAAACTGTACAGGTCTACCGTGGGTATACCCACGGTAGACCGTGGTTATACCTGCACGTCTGTGCCCTCCATAAGGGAAGTTGGGTTAGATCGTCATTAGGTTTGTTCCAGCAGGCTGTCAGAAATGTTTGTAACCGTTCGGATTCTGCGCACGTTAAATTTGTCGTTCCAGCAGTGCAATGTTTGTAACATTATTCAATTGTTTGTTGTTCCAGCAGTAGTTTTAAGATGTTGAAAACTGTTTGAAAAGTTTGCAAACTTTCCTCAAACATGACAATTTTTAACATAACCTTTCTTGTATTGACTTATAAGCAGTATGCACGCCTTGTTTATTCTTCGTTCCAGCAGAAAACTGTTCCCAACATTTATAACTAATGTTTGTAACAATTTCTGCGTTTTACGATTGTTGCTAACATGTTTCCAACATTCTGCTGGAACAAACCTATTTTAGCCTCAGGAATCTGGTAGCTTTTTTCCCGCAACTTTCAGAGACACCCTGTATAACCGGTTTTTCTATTTCTTTTTTAGATGAATTTCATAGAGCTGTCAAAATATGCACAGGAACAAATTTAAGTCCCCATTTAGTAGACACAGTATTTGCAATTTTTGACGAAGATGGCGACGGCCTCTTAAGTTACCGTGAATTTATTGCCATTATGAAGGACCGTTTGCACAGAGGATTTAAAGTAAGAGTCTACCATGTTCCTTTTACTACGTTTATATCGAATAGTTCGAGCTGGCTTGAAAACAAAGCGGCTGTGACGCGATTTCCAAGTCTACGTGTTTATTTCGGTGGCTTGAAAGTCGATTGAAGATCGAGGTCAAGCACATTTCAGGCCATCGTCGTAAGCATGCGGCAGTTTTGCATCCAACTTCACAGTAGACATAAAAAAACAAACCTTACTTTTTAATTTGCCCCATTTTGTGTGCTCTTGTTGGTGTCAGCGTGTTTTAAAGTTTTTTCACCTGTATTTCCACTCATATTTTGTATCAAAATGTCAAAATAATATATGAAATTGACACTGATGACGTTCGAGGAAGCATTCATCTGAAGTTAGGCAGTTATTAAGCCCGCTTGAATCGTTTATATCGTGTTTCTAATCGGCTTCAGTGAAGTCAACCCTACTTATTTTCAGGTTTGACTTGAACGATTCAAGTCACTTTCAAGCGCGTTTATATCGCTTTTTTCAAGCCACTTTTAAAAGCCGCTTTAACTCAAGCTGGCTTCAACTATTCGATCATAGTGTATGTTTCAGTTTTAATAATTTATTTTTTTAGTCTTATGCAAAAAATGAAGGCTGGCATGCATTTAAAAACTGTGTTAAGCAAGAAATGAAGTCTGCTTAGAACCTAACGAAAATTAAATTTATTCGTATATTTGCCAAAATCTGTCCATAATTTTAGCTTTTTTAGTTAAGTGCCCTGAACTATAATAATCTCGTTGTTATGGTTAGTTAGTGTTACGGCGTTATGCAATAAAAACCAAGTTTTTTAAAAGCTTAAGTAGAACAAAATATTGCGGGTTTTAGATTAATATTAATTATGTATTCTTTTAAAGTTATAATTAAGTTATTATAACTTTAAAAGGTTCTTTCTTATTTAAAAATAGTTTTTATTGCATATTGTCAAAAAATGCCATTGGTATAGGTGAAGGAGTACTTTACAAACGAAAATAGGAAACGAAGTTCTTGAACCAAGAGATACTGAATGTAACAGATATTTTAAATTATTTTGAAATGAATAGTAATCCAAACTAATTTGAGTAAATACATCCACATACCGTTTGTTAAAAAGTAAATCTTTTTCCTGTTATTAGGGACATATGTACTTAAAGGAGACCTTATTTTTTAGTGTTATACCACTCAAAAAAAAAAAAACTGAAGATAGATATTTCAACAAATCTAACTGCCAATAAACTCATGCGATATTAAAAAAACGAGATAGCTAGTTGGTGGCCGGCCTTAATTTATGATTATATACATTTCATGGGCGAAAAAACGGGTTTGTGCGCAAGCAAGTCGAGGGTGAACAACACACAACAGCCAAACAGACTATCCGTATTATCGGAAAGAATTTGTCGACGGCGTCCTGGTTTTCTGTTCGGAGTACGGTTGCTAATGAGCGTCACGGTCAGACAGCGGACGGAGGGTACGGGGTGCCGGTGTTTGTATTTTACCACGGCTTTTAAGTGCGCATGTTCGTTCATCCTCGATTTGTTTACTGCGCGAGGTCGTAAAAATCCGAAAAATGCTTCTTGCCACTGCGGTTTTCAGTGTATGTTTCTAGTAGCGTGGACCTGACTGTATAGCATGATTTAAAAATTTAAAAACCTATTATATACAACTGGGTGTCCCATGCTGTAAATAGGTATACAAATCATAAAAAAGTTAACGAAATATTCAGCCTTTTTGAAAAACGGTAAAGAAATTATTTGGAAATCTTGAAAGGTATTAGGCTTTTCGGCTTGTCTAACGCAGAATGAAAATTCGGGAGTTTTTTTTGATCTTTGGCCACAAAACTTTATAATATTTTTAAATGCTTTGTATAATATTAAGTTTTTAGGTAGGTTATTGGCAAAAATTCTGGTTTCACAAATATTTTCTCATTTTTAAAAAATGTTTTACACATAAAAAACTTAATTATATAATTTTAGAAATTTTATTGGAACTGTTGGCTTCTACTTGTAGTTTTCTAAAAATTAAATTGTCCAGGGCCTGAGACACCCTCTGCCCAATCTGTAAACTTAAAAACTAACTGGTTTGCTTAATTTAAGCTTTGTGTTCTTCTAGTCCAGGAAAGTTAGACATACTTAATTATTTTCGCCTAGACTACCATTGACTGTAAATTTGTTAGTAAATTAATTACCGAGTGGAATCAAAAGCTAGTCATTACTCTTAAGGTAGATAAATATTTTGTTCTTGACTTGTGCCATAGTACAATACAATAACCACAGTGTTGATTATTCTGGTTTTGTGTGATACTAGTAGTAGTACATGGGATTGTTTTTAAAGTGGTTGTTATGTTTTCTAGTCATAATTTGTTATTTGTTGTTAATAAATTAACTGTTTGTTAATCTTAGTATTGCTATTTGCTGCCAAGACTTGTAAAAGAAATAAAAGAGCTTACAAAATAATTTGACTTTTTATTAAAATATGTGTATTACTTATAAAAATTATAAACAAACTTATGGGCCTAAAAGTTGTTTGAAGTTGCAAAACTCCATGAACTGATACTGATAATGAACTATACAAGAATAAACAGCCGAATGCACCACCAATCTAAGCAGATTTAGGTCCAGGTAAAATTTAATTGGAAACATGTTTCGTCTCGGCCTGCTCTTAATGCACAATCTATTTTTTAATTATTAATTTATTTTGAAGTATTTATAAGGTATAATAAAGTTGTTTAATTTTAATTTACAATATTTAGGACCTAAGGATTTTTGGAAAAACATAATATCCCTTGATTTTCTATAATGGAATATACTTATTAAATGGTTTTTGAAAAGGATCAAAGTATTAGGCATATTTCTATAAAGATATGTGGTTGGATAAGGTATAGGGATTCGATGTGTGGTGTCACTTTTTATATAGTAAATCTGTGTTACTTTGGGGGTAACACAGATTTAGTAATATATTATTACAAAAAACAGTTGGGGTAGTTCTGTAAAGAAAATTAATTTGGAAGAATGATTTCAGACCACAAAATTTAAAAAACTTAAATATAATTTTTCACAGGCGAGGAATAATTTCTATACGGAATATGCAAATGATTTTAACAAAACTAAAGTGGCCCACAGATGATCAATATTATTGGGCAAAATATTGTACAGTAATATTGCTAGTCGTCCCCAAACAATGCAATATATTTATGCAAAGACTATATTCAATATATTGTACAATAACTAGTTTTGTTTTATAACTACTGGTTAAAACATGTATAAGAAAAAGTAGCTGCTTGAAACATGTTTGAAAATAAGAAAAAGCCTTTATTTTTTTCTGTATTGCTTTTGAACCCATATTTGTGTAATTGCTTTTGTAAAACAAATACTCTTTCGTATTTGAAAACTGAAATAATTGTGCAATATTACCCACACACGGCACAATAAATCACTATTGCACAATAAAAATCAAACCGTTTTTGATTGACAATATATTGTACAAGCTATCAATATAAACCACCACCGGTCAATAATATTGTACAATATGCGCAATAATATTGATTGTCTGTGGGCCGCTTAAGACTAAACCCTTACATAAAGATAAATACTAAAAAAAAAATGTTGCCATTTGGTTTTTTAAAAACTTTTCCGTTTAAAATGAAACGAGGTTAAAGAGCAATTTTTGAAGAAACTAAAAGGAAAAAAATAGCATTTACTGTCCAACATTTAATGGTTGTACCCGTACTAATTAAAAGTTGGCTTCTTTGTAAATCGATGCGTTCGGCTGTCAAAAAAACATGCACAAATTTAAAACATTGAGGTAAGGGTTAAGTACTAATATACATATACCGCAAACAAACTTCTTAGGATACATTTAACATTTATTGACAATGTAATAAATTAATAATGAAAACTAAAATAACTGAAATAGGCGGTTCTACGGCACCAACATAGAAAAAATAAGAAACAAAAGGAAAAACAATCAATCCAACCTATATTTTTTAATATATTTAACAGCAAGTATTTGGGTGAAGGGGCATCGTAAAACCAGGTTTGGTTTCAGTAATCTTTTGCTTTACCAGATATATACTGAGGATTTCAGCTACTTGATGTGGCTGATCTTCCTGTACTGCATGTCCAGTTTTTGCTAGTACTTGTAGTTGAAATTTGCCTTTAAAATAAAATACATTTTTAATCAAGACATCAAAAGATTTAATAACCCTTTCAGTACGGTTGACCAAAGTCAAATTTTCTTGCTAACCATATTCGTCGGAGTGGTTCAAACCGTATTCGAAAATGAGGAGAATCAAGAAAATGTAAGTTTTCAAACTGATGAGTCATAGCCCAATAAGCTTTTAGGTTATGATTATTATTTTTAGGTTTTAGGGTTCAGAGAGACATTTTGCACCTCTTATTTTGCAATTCCGTTGTGGTTTACGTTATTCTGAGTCTGCGCAGTAACGCAAACATGATCCGTTATCGTTATTAACCCATACCGGACTCCTTTAATTACGGATGAATACCGAAGAGCTTATCGTTATCGTTATTGTTAAACTGCGTGGTTGCCGGATTGTAGAATTTTTAATATCAATTTTGGTATTATAAATCCGTATTAATTAAAATATCATTGATACATAGGCTCTAATTAGCGAAAAATCCATAGCAGTAAGAAAAATAAAATAGTGTAAAGAAATTAAAACGGACTTGCATTTTTAGGGATGTTTTAATTCAGTAATTAATTTACATGTTACAATCTGGCACACTTGCTTTTTATTCTACTACCAAACCTAACCTTACTTTTTGTGTTTTGCTTATACTGTATTGTTTACATCTACTTTTAAAAACAAAATTAAGAGAACTATTTGCATATATTTAAATATCAATATATAACTTATGGAGAATAAAAGTAAGTACTGATTTTTCGTAACCTTTAAAATCGGTCAACCACAGGTAAAAATAGGGTTAAGTGTCGAAAGCGCAGTCGCAAGATAAATTTCTTAAAAGAGGTTGCAAAATCTCTGTCTAAAACGTCTGTTATTTTAAGAGGTGCAAAATGTCTCTAATATGTACTTTAATTTACATCGAAATAAAAATGTTTCACTTCCCATTTACAAAATTTACAAAAAATGACCACAACAAAGTTTTTAGTGAGTTCAATACATACGCCCACCCGACAAAGATAGCTTTATTGTTTTCAAACCCAAATATGGTTTAATATGTGACCTATACGACGTCACTGTTTAGCTAGAAAGTGTAATGTTTTTAAAATGTTTTGAACCGTATTAACAACAAAAAATGACTTTATATATATATATGACAGGTCAAAATTTGGCGGATAGATGGATAACCGATATACATGACTATACAGGGTGTAATTTAATTCATGGCTAAAAATACAGGGTATGATTCCTTAGCTTATTTTAGAAAGAAATTTTATATCAACATATGTCCTAAACGTCGAAACGAATGATGGCTATCGCAATTGAATTACGGACACGTGTAAAGAAATCGGCGCCACTTTTGACTTCCATGTATAAGGAAGTATGGAGAAGTATGGGAAAGTATGGAGAAGTATGAGGAAGTATAGGGAAGTAGGGGAAGTGTGAGGAAATATTGGAAAGTATGGTGAAATATGGGAAAGTATGAGGACGTATGGGGAAGTATGAGGAAATATAGGGGATTATGGGGAATTATTGGAAATTATGGGATATTAAGGCATTATTGATTAAAAAAAGGAATATTAAGAAATAGTATATGGGCATGGTGTTCATTTTTTGACATATCAATGACAACTTTAAATGTGAATGTAATAGCTGACCAACATACTGGGAAAAAAATTTAGTGGAAAGTGGTGGCAAATTATTTTAAAGCT
Organism: Listronotus bonariensis; assembly: GCA_014170235.1. NCBI lineage: Eukaryota > Metazoa > Arthropoda > Insecta > Coleoptera > Curculionidae > Listronotus > Listronotus bonariensis. The sequence goes on along the minus strand of JACEGR010000046.1, from coordinate 348,740 downwards.
CCTGACGAGTACTTTATAATCCTTAAATATTAGGTCAATACCTTTACCCACTACAAAATAGCGGTACTTTAAAGTGACCACACGTCCCGATTTTGGCGGGACAGTCCCGCATTTTAGAAGATAGAAAATGTCCCGTTTTTTAAAAAGTCCCGATTTGTAGTGGGACCCCGTATAAAAAGGCTTTTGGCGGAGGTGAGGACCTTTTTTTTGCTCATCAAAACATTTGTGGACAAAAAAATAAAATAATCCATCTTAATTGACTTGTCCCGATTTCTCCGATTGAAAACGTGGTGGTTAGCTGAGTAGGTTTGTGCCAAATTTCATTAAAAATCTACAAACAACAGTTATGATAAGAAAATAATTTTTTCTTAAAATTTTAACACCCTGTGGCTTAAAAGTTAAAAGGTTTAGGACACATGTTTATATGAACTTTTCTTACTTTAAAATTAAAATAAATTAAAGATTTAAATACATGAATACCTAGTGTTAATTATTTTTTTACTGAAATATATGCCACTAGTCCATCTGACTAACCAAAAACTGCCGTCCACAAGGCATTGCATGTACTGCACGGTGCCGTCCTGAAAGGGTTAAGAAACATATTTGGATTTGTGGGAGTAAAGGAAACAGTTACTTGATTCCCGTTGTGACGGTCTTAAAAATAGACAACACGTCGCACGAGAAGAAGTTACTAATCCGAAAGTTTTAGCCATTTTTTGGCCCTGTACTTATTAAATTCTTACCTTGCATCTGGCCGACGGTAAGTTTCGTATCTAGTCCATGAATGTTAGCCAAAAGTAATACTTTTGGCATCTTGGTACCTAAGAATTTTTCTGATAAACCTTGAAACCAGTGTTGCCAGTAGGGTTCAGTTTTACTTAAGTCAATTCTCCATGTATATTTTGGTCCATCATCTGTTAAACAAAAAACATATTTTGTTTTGGCTTTAAGTCAATTTTACAATATGAATAATGGTGGACAAGTCACATATTAATTTCTTTTTTATGAGGATCCAATTTGCAATATTATAAATAATGATATGAAGAAAACAACCTTGTATTGATTTATTATTGTATACATGGAACATTTCTCAACCGGTTCGATTTTTAACACTCTTTTATTAGCTTGGGTTGTATGTAGGTATGTAACGGAATCTTTAAGCTTAATTTTCACCTAACTTCCAGCGATTTGATTTCTTTAAAACGCGATCTGCGCATGCGTGCAGTTTCGGACGTACTCTCAGCATAAGGCTGACAGAAACTTGTTCAGAGTAGTTGCGTTCTGAAACCCCATGCAATAGTGAAGCTTTAAATGAAATGATTAGATTACAAAATAGTTCGTGAAACATTTCAATATCACATGTCCGCAGAAAACTAATTGATATATCGAACTAAAAAATGAAAAAATAAATAATAGTTTAAAAAAACTAAAAAAAAAAACGCTTTTATATGCAACCGAACTAAAAATTAGAAAATAATTTTTCATTACAAAGAATTTGTAAGATAACAACAGAATAATTCACTTCAGAATAAAATAATTTAGTTAAAACATTAACTTACCTACTTCATAAGATGTTTTTGGTATTTTTAAACTTTTACCACCTGGAAGAGGGGGTTTACTATTAACTGTTTCCTCCCCTTGTTTCGTTTCTTCCTTATTGCTACTTTCAGCATCTTCATCTACCTCAGTCAATGTAAATTCTGGTGCTCTTAACTCATGACCAGGTGCACTTGGGAGATTTAAACCATCTATTTTACTAAATTCTTCCCACTCATCACACGCTAGTACTCCTGTCTTTACGCTATAAAGTTATAACAGGTCATAATAAACCAAAAATATTTCTAATTGTATCTTACTTGGTTATTTGTCCAGGCATTGATACTTTTGCAGCCTCCAGGTTGTGACACTGGCCACCTTTGTAGCTAAAGAATTAAAAACATAAGTTATCAAAGAATTTTTAAAATAATATAAACTAAAATAATCAAATTTGCTAGTACAAAAAATTAGGAAATGTCCCATATGATACCAACTATCAAACCAAATGGTATTCTTGACTCTTCAACATTTTGGTTTTAGAAAGCTTTTATTGCTTACCACCACTGAATAGCATGAGGTATACTCTTGAAAAAAGTTGGCCTTCCTCTTAAAATACTTTGCATGGAAGACAAAGCATCTAATGCAGAGCCTTCAACTACATCAATTACACACAAGCCTACTAAACCATCAATTTTGTAGGAGGCATTCACGGCAATAGCTCCGCCCATACTATGTCCTATAAGAACCATTTTTGTTTTTCCCTCTCGCAAAGTATATTTGCTACTTCTACTACATCTCTAAAAATATACCATTAAATAAGTTTTTTCGTTTTTGGATAAAATTAGACTACAGTAAAAAGCACAGTGGCGTGTAATTTGAATGCTTGTAAGCCCTACAGACAGTAATGCAAAACTGTCACATTGAAGGGGGTATGGTTAGTTAAATCTTTTTGTTTAATCCGCTTTATTAAGGAATTAAAAAAAAAAAAGATTTAACTAACAAGAACTAACCATAACCCCCAATGTGACAGTTTTGCATGACTGTCTGTAGTGCTCAAACCAATCAAATTACATGTCCCTGTGCTTTTACTGTAGTCTTTTAAAATTAAATCAATTATTTCAAAACCAACAAAGGGTAAAGGTATACACCGAGGGACTTTTCACTGAGAGGAATGCCTGAACACTTGGAGGGAATCTGTATGAATATATGGGAAATCATAGATAGGGAATCCTGGGGAATACATGAAAAATCCAGAGAATTCATGGTCAAAAAGAGACTACCTGTACAAATTTCGGTCAGTAAAGAGTCCCTGGGTATATACATAAGTCCTATGTGGTTTTTGAAATGAACAATTCAATTGTAATAGAAAAAATAACTTACTCTGTAAGAGTTTCAAGTGAGAGATCAGTATCATTATTGGTTTTGGTATTACCATGTCCACGAAAGTCAATAGCAATAATTTGGCACTCAATATTTGCAAATATTTCTTTCTGCAATTCAGAAAAAAACAAATAATTTAACAAAATTACTACATTAGCAACTTCTGTCTTACAGCAAAAAGAGCCCATGTCAATCCATTATAACCACCTCCATGAAGGCAAAAAATTATGGGACCTTTGGATCCTTTAGTATAAATATGATGCTGCCCGGAAGAAGTTTCAATATATTCCTCTTTATCAAAGTAGTCCTGCCATTTAAGGGGTGAATAATCTGGTTTCGCCATAGTAAACTGAGTGGGGAATCTTAAAATTTAAAAATGTACACAATTAAATTTCGCATTCATATACTACTTACGGCCTTTTATGCTGAAGTCCCAGCACTGACTTTCTAAGATCAGACATAATGGTAGTTTTTTTCTCCTACTAAATTTTGTATGGCAGTTTATTATTATTTTTATTTCCTAATACTTTCGGTTTTACCTATGAATTTGAATTATTTACTTCTGTGCACGAAGCTAGGAATATAATAGGCGGAAATCACGACTCTGAAACACATTAGCATTTAAAAAATATATTTTTCTTTTAAATTTTGTTTATAATCATTCTTTTTTTTTTGATAACATAAAACATAACCTACTAGAAATACGTGAAAAAACGGTTTGTTGTCAGAGGTCAAATTTCAGAAAGCTATATTTTCTTGCGCAAAAATTAAAAAGGTATACTTGCAAACTTGTGACGTCATACTAGCATAGCCTAACAACCAATTCATTCATTGGTGTATTGTGCATACTAGCCCTGTTTTGTATCAGGCTTGGCTTGGTTACATCGGTGTTCTAAAAACTTTTCGTTATTCATTCAAGGTAAAAACAGAAAATTCAAAAACGATTTTTTATTTTATATCTGACACGAATGTACCAAAAAAAAGATCGAACGAAGTATTATTTTTACAATTTTGGATTTATGTGTAATAGGTAATGCTTGTTGAATTTTTGACTATCATCAATTTTAGGCGTTCAACCAATTATAACTGCGTTAACAATTGGTGACAACTTTGACGTATAATACATTGTTTAAATGTCAACATAACCGATTGGTAAATTCCATTTTAGATTTGGTTCTTCGCCTAAAATTGATGTATAGTATAATTTGTAACTTATTCTAATATTTTTATTCTTTAAAACTATGACGCTGTCAATGTTTAGACTTAAATTTGTTTATGAAAATAATGCTCGTTTTTAAGCTTTAAGCTTAGTTCATAAGCTTGCGAAATGCGATTTCCGAACTGCAAATCCTGTTCTAATTGGATGATGAATATTTTGCACTGTTTGGAGACGACTTGCAATATTAATGTACAATATTTTGCCCAATAATATTGATCGTCTGTGGGCCCCCTTTAGGCTACGGTTTCCTAAGAGTGTCGGTCGGCGGAAACCGACGCGATTACGTTCGCCCAAATTAAATACACACTTTTAACTAAAACCATATTCAAGTGAATATTTGATTTGGGCGACACGAAAATGGTTGCGTTACAAAAATTGCACGTTAGTGGTAAAGGGTAAATAGTTGTGGTACTCTTTACTAATCCAGTCTGTTAATCTTATCAGGCTTCAAGCATTTATTACATTGTTTCTAACTTGCTAAGATTTAAAACTACTAGATAGAGGCCACATAACAGAGGCTCAGGCTCCGTAGACTGTATATCCAGATTTTTTTATAATCATCAACCATTTACAGAGAGAAAAGTTTAAATCCCCCGTTGTGTGAAATATGGTAAAAAAAAACAAACATCATATTCTTTTAGTGCACTGACTACACCATTATTTAATTGTTACATTAAAAAAATCTTTACACAAATGTACAGTGTGCGTCCAATTTAACTTGTCCATAACTTTTTATTTCTTAACTTAAAAAAATGATCCAAAAACCAACTTGTACAGTGAATTATTAAGTTTTTTCTGTTATAAAGATTACCCAAACAATTTTTTTAACAGTATATATTGACATAATTTACATGTTTTAAATTGGGACACCCTGTGTATTATAACACCATTAAAAAGGTATTTTAAAGAGCTTTACAAAAATAAAATTGTTTTGTGTAATTTTTATAACAGAAAAAAAAACTTTATAATTTACTGTACAAGTTGGTGTTTGGATCCTTTTTTAAGTTAGGAAAAAAGACTATAGACATTTTAAAATGTGGACAAGTTAGATTGGACAGAGCGTCCATGGTTTTATTTATATATAAAATGTAAAAAGTAAAGAAAAACATGTTAAAATCAACAATACAAAAATTAAATTATAAATTCATCATTTTCTTAAATACAAAACAGTTTAACAATGATACTTTGGATATGGAAATAGGTATTTGCAAATTAATAGAATAATGTTAAGATACTGGTAACATATCATAATTTTACGATATGGGCTTAATTGCACTTTTACCAAATCTTAGCATTTATTCCTAGGTCTAAGCATGAATAACCTAACTTCCAGCCTTGTCGAAAAAACAAATACAATCAGAACCGATAAAAACCATTAGAATCTGCGACAAAAGCACAATAGAACCCGCAGTGGCGGCTCGCGGGTCTAAAAACAGGTGTAGTGCAGGAAGGGAAAAAAAGCGCATTCACCATTTTAGCAAAATTGAAAATACTTAACTATCAAAAGTCTAAGTAAAAAGTCTTAATATCTTAACTTACCTAAATTTTATACACCAAATCAATCCTTCTATCTTTAATGCAGCAAATTTATAAATTAAATATTCATAAAATGGTTAATTTTTTTATCAGTTCCTGTAGAAGCTCCTTTTGAATTGATATATTGGCCAAAGATAAAAGTCTATCTTGGAATATAGTGTTTCTTAAGAAAGTTTTTAAACGCTTAAGACAAGAAAAACTCCGTTCCACTGACACGCTTGTTGACGATATCGTTAAAATTAGCGAAAAAAGTTTATACGCCTCGGCAAAAATGTCTTTACTTGCGCCAACTTGTTTCACTAACTGCTGCAATGAAATATTTCTATAACTTTCATCAGCAAATATTAGGTCAAGTTTATTTTTAAGCCGCTAATTTTTTCAGAAATGATTCGGCATATATCTCCAATAAATTTTAAAAAGAATCAGTGGGAAAAGTTTGATTATACTGGCCAAACTTTGCAGTATCAGCAAGACAAAAAATTGTCGTTTGTAACAATCTTTGAATCTTACTTCCATTTCCATCAAAATATGATCTAATATTTCATAGAGAAGTGCTCTGTACTGTCCTTTAATTTCTTCCAGTGAAAAATCACTGTCGCTAATAATACTCAAACGGAAACAATCGAAATAATACGTGAAAAGTTTTCACTGAAAACCAACGAAACGACCAAAGCCTATACTATCTTTTTGAGGCTAGCGATTTACCAAGCAATACACCTGATACTCCTACCCGCGATTCTGGCCACCGGCAAGTGTAGCGGTGTCATGGCAACGGAGCGTCAACGCTTAAACAAAACCCCGCGTGAGGTGTATACTTCGGTCCGTTTTATATTTGCAATACACTTGTCGAGTTGCCGAAAGAGGAGGAAAGCGACTCGCGCCAGCGGTTAATTTATATGCTACATTTTTCATGGCGAATTTTACAAATAAGGAATAGAAATGAGAAAAATGAATTGAATAATAGTAATTTGTTTTTTATGTTTTATTATTTATTTTTTGTGAAGTGGCACTTCACTTACTACACCTGAATAGCCGCCACTGAGAAACCGCGGTTTCTATTGTGCTGTTGTCCCAGATTCTAATTGTTTCTATCGGTCTATAGCAATGATTTCAAGAATTATTCTTTAAATCATTGCAGCAGACGCGCTATACTTCCGAATTGCTTTCGGCGACGGTCTAAAGCCAGAACGTCTGCTGCTGGGTCACGGTTGGTTCTGGTTAGTTAAACCTTTTTTAATTCCTTAATAAAGCGAATTAAAAAAAAGATTTAATTAACAAGAACTAATCATGCGCCCCAATGTGACAGTTTTTCAAGACCGTCTGTAGCGCTTCAAACCCCCGCGGCGAAAATCCGGAAAGAGCTCAAGAGCCGCTGGAAGTGGTTTTTAATAAACCAACCACATATAATTATTTTTAAAATTTATATTGTTATTTAAACTAGTTCTTGTCTGGAAATGACAAAAACTGTAGATACTGCAATAAATATGTAAATAAATAAATAAATAGCAAAGTTTAATGTAAATAAAAAGATAAGAGATTCCTTAAGAGTTTACACGAGTGTTTTTTATACCTTGATACAATTATATGGTTTTTGTTACAATACCTTTTTCAATTGTATAGTTAAGTTCATACAATGTTAATTTACACATTTCAGTAATTTTTTTTACATAATCCCAAAATGGCAGTACTTTACAATTTTTATAAAATATAAATGTAGGATTAAAGCAGTACCTAGAAAAGTCTGGAAATGCTTCTATGCTCAAGTGTGGCCAGAAACTGTCTAATTCATGGATAAACATGCCACTTTCTTCTAAAACATGTTTTACTGCTTCACTACGACTACTTGAAACTAATAAATAAATTTTATAATTTTTGGAATGTTTTTAGGTTACTTTTTACCATTTCCTTAGCTTCTACCATACTTTTAAGTTGTCTTACAATTAAAAATAAGTTTTTCGAGCCCTCTTCATAAAGAAAAACTCTTTTTTTTACAGAATATTTAATTTTATGGTTAGCATATAATTTGTTACTTACTCTTTCCAAAAGAATGACTCAGGCAGTGAATAAATACTACTGGTAACAATATGAAACTCTGTATTCAAAGATGTTACTTTAATATCTTTATATAGATAGTTAGTAGCATGGTATACTCCACCCTGGTGAATGAAACCATAAAAAATTAAAAGCAAACTATTTAAAACAAGCCAAATTCTTAGAAGTTGGTTTTTGTTTAGTTTAGTGTCTCTCTTTTTGTCTTGTATAGAAACTTCATGTGCTTTTACTAGTATGCTATCAGGTTCAGGTAAAATTCGTCCTCCATGAAGGTACACTAATGGTAATAGGACAGGAATTAAAAATCTTGGCTCTTGATGTGGAAAAGTTGACAAAAGCAAGACGGGGCTTAAAAATGACATGGTCATTAGCATTTTAATACTTCGTATTGAGGGAAGTAGGTTGAACTTTTTTGATAACCCCTAAAATTGTATTTCCTTAAATATTTTCTTTGTAAATATGTAATAAAATTCTTACTTACAAATAAATATATTGTCCAAGGGTGTAAAGTGCTATAATTCCTAGAACATTAAAAAGCAGAGGAATATTTACCAATAAATGTAAAAATCTGGGGTGCAGGCCATGTTTGGCTAAATTGTTAGAATCCATGTTATATCTCATGAAATTAAGAGGAGTAACTAAAAAATTATTTATTGAAATATCTAGCATTCCAACTTCACCCCAAGTAATATAGCCATAATAAAATGAGTCAATGATAACATTAAAGCATATTGCAGGTACACAACAGAGAGCAAAAAATAATATTCTGGTATGAAATTGGGTTATAGAAGCTTGCTTATTCCCCACACCCCTATATATCCAAAAAATACTGGTATAACAGCGAAACCTATGAAAGTTGGCCTGTTAAAAATTCCAAAAACTGTTATAGTTGATATTACAAGACAATTTCTGTAGGTGTCTGAGACTAAATAAAGTTTTAGCTTATGGAACTTTGCTTTCTCTACAGTAGTGGTACTTTTTTTCGTATCTATATTTAATATATTCTTGTTTACGTAAAAGCTCATTAGAAAATGTTTGACTTTCACAAACAAAATAAAGTAAAATCGCAAATAAAACAAGCTCAGTTGTGTTTGAAAAAGTTCTAGTCCCATATACTAACATTACATATGATGTGCCCATTATTATAAGTCTTGTTTTGTATTTTTCATTGTTTGTTAGGCAAATTTTATATAAAGAATAATCGACAATAAAAGAAAACAGTGCCATGATTAATCTTGGTAATACCAGTAGAAAGTAAGGCTGAACAAGATTTATTGATAAATATTCCAAAACTAGGTTGTTCATATCTCGCAGAAATATATAGCACATTCCTGTGGTAAAAAACGGAATGGTTATACCTCTTATTGGTTGGGATGTGTTAAATTCCCATGGAGGACTATGTTCTACATTAAAAATTCTACCTAAAATTGTGTTATTGTTTACTTTTGCTAAAGGTATTTTTGGGACATATAAACAGACCTGCTAAGACCTCCATGGATTGAAAATATTCATCGGGATGTATGTATCCACTTTGCGGAAGAAGTACTAAAAGAATTCTGAGTGTCCCTACAGCATACAACCAGTAATTTAGCTTTTGGACCTCTTATGTCGTGCCATATTTTAAAGGATTTTTTCCTACTCACATAGCTGTTATTTGTTTTTTTTTATTAACGCTAAAATATATGTAATTAATTCATTTTTGTATCCAGCGATTGTACCTGTTTGTTTTGGGTGTTTAGTGAGGTTATTATTTACGTCATGTTCTGTCTAGTAACGTCGATATCCTAAAAATAAAAAGCCTGCATTGCCAGAAGTGCGTTCCAAAAATTACTCCCAATATATATGTACAGATTGTGACGTCATGCTTAGGTGATTTTAGTTATAGGATTTTTACAATTCTCCTGTGGTAAATAATTCGGTTTTAGGAAGTAATTTTAAATGGCACCGGATGTATCACTGATCTCTGCTATAAATATCTATCAAGTAAATTGTTATGACATGGTCGTCTAATTAATGTCTATTGTGATTTTCCGGTATTTCAACAGCTAATCACCATTTGATACGAGGGTAAATACTAAACTAAAGATGCAAATAAAAGTCCAAATAACGTAGAAAAATTACCATTTAATGATAAGAAATTTTTAAAAGAAACAAGGTAAACTAAAATAAAATCATACTGATATGCATAAAAACATTTGGATGAGTAGAATAATAAATATCATGTTTTACAGATTCAATCAAACAACACTTATTAAACAATATCTTAATATGGGAAAATATAGGTGAACACTATTTTAAGACCAAGCTAAATTTACGTATAAAATCTACCAGTATACTTAGAAAATAGTCTATTAAACATAACTGCTAAATATAAACATTATTTACTAAATATTACAAAGTTATTGCTTATGCTAACAAAATTACATATATAACTAAGGTAACACTAGATCTTGATAGTTTACTAGTACAAAGGTCTCATTACCACTAGTTACCTAACAAGAACAAAAGCCTAAATAAGATTGCAAGGGCGGATTTTCGTGAAACAATATTGTTTTGTCATCGACATAAAATGTGTTGTTTAAATGTTTATAATTTTTCTAATAGATTTATTTTAATTAATAAGCAAATCAATTTTTTATTATTGATATTAAATATTATCATTTATCCGCCCCTAGCAAATACTGGGTTTGAAAAATGCTGATTAGATTTACTCGTACCCACAGTACAACGCCAGTTAAGTCAGTTAGCGATAGTAAGCTAGCAGTTTATTACCTTAACTGGTAATTTAAAGTCTAGCATACTAGCGCTAGAGCATAATCAAACTTTACAAAAGGCGCTCATCTGTGCTGGTAATTTTTAAACTAATAAACAGTAACAGTCGCCTCTTTTTGTACCCTAAAAGGTAAGAAAAAAATGGTAACAATTTAAACTCTTAGAAAAAACAAGAAATACATTTTTATTTATGTGAAGATCACAATTAGCCATGGAAAACATCGGAAAGATATTTCTAAAGTTGCTAAATTGGTGAACCCATTGTTGGAGTATGTAATTTTGTCCTCAGGCCTTTAATGTCCTCGTCTATCCTGATTAGAAGTCGAAATTTCTAAAAAAAAAAAACAAAAAGAATGTCACCTCTTTTGGTAAAACATTTTTATTTTTATTTACATTTAAATTTTATTTTTAAATTAAAATAAGTATACAGTGTAAGCCAAATTAAACTTGCACACTTTTTAACTAATAATAACTTTTAACCTGTTGCGCCTTTTTTTAATATTTGAAGGGCTAATAGGTAGATATGTTTTCTCAGGGTTCACCAATTTTGGTCAAATAGATTAAGACAGGACTGTACTTACGGGACTTTTTCCAAAATGAGGCATTGAACTTCGTTGCAAAATAAATTAAATTAATCTACAATTATGCTAAGACGTTTATTTTTAATTAATTTGCTGCTAAGTTTGGTTATTATCCAACTTAGTAACCATTGTAACCTTACATGTTTGATTTTCAAAAGACATAAAAAAGTTCCCTCTTAAAATCGAGAGAAATGCATGCTTTATGGGGCACGCACCATTTATTCAGAATGATCATAATTTCTAAATTCTCAAATTGTTGACATATTCGCTTTTACTGAATCATTCCCCATATTTTATCTACAAAAAAAAAAGTTTTAGCTCAATTGTAGCTAGATTAGATTAGATTAGAATAGGGCCAGAATAACCCATGCACTGAAGCCGCTGTCTTTTTACGTCTGGGTGATGTCAGCCAGACAGGACCTACAGCTTAACGTGGGTTTCGAACCACGGTCCTATGAGCGACAACTTAAGACCTCGTCCCCACCCAGGGGGCACTACTGAACCTACCAACTGAGTGGGGTCCGCATGTCTACGGTTGCGCAGGACGCGGCAAAGTGTGTTCCGGCGCCCTGGTCCTTTGGTGGCCTTCAGCGTCGATACATTTTGCACTTTGTCCGTCTGGTGTTGAGCTAACCACTAAATTTCCGACCAACTTATAAATAAGTATTTGGCCTCAGTAGGATTCGAACCCACCTCACGTCCGTAGTGCGCTCAACGATTTAACGCCTTACACGCTAAGCCATCACCGGACTTAATTGTAGCTAAGTCAGATTTCTTTTGCAACGGGATTAAATATAGTATTTTGGAAAAAGTCCCATAAGTCCAGTCCTGTCTTAATTTATTTGACCAAAATCGGCAAACCTAAAGAAAACATATTTACCTATTACCCTTTCAAAATTTAAAAGATAAGCCCAACGGATTAAAAGTTATTATTAGTTAAAAAGTGTGCAAGTTTAATTTGGCCCGCCCTGTACATATTTGGTTATTTTTAAGTTGGTGTATATTTTTTTAACACTGCATAGAGTGCAAGAAAATAAGAAAAAATGCTTCGTTTTCGAGATACAAGGTGTTAAAATGTTAAGAAGAAAATGCATTTTTTATCATAACTTTCCTACCACTTCAGATAAATCCACAAAATTTGGTACACTTCGTTTAACCAATACAATTTTTTGCTGTAAAAGTTTTTATAAAATTCTACCACTGGCGTTCAAGCAAAATTTGTATTAATTTTTTTTTCAGGAAAAAAATAGTACGACACTGCTTTTTCTTGGAATCAGTATTATTTTTTAAATACTTATTTACTTTGAAGTTAATTTAGTGTCATTATATTTATTTGTACGGCGAACGGAAATAAAAACTATTTTGATGCATGGCAAAATCGCTAAAATTTGATATGGTGTTTTGTATGTAAAATTCGATTTTGTCTAATCTGTATTAAAAAAGGGTTAAATACGTACATTACTACAATTCAAACTTAATGAAATAATGTTTTAGTAGTACCTTAATAAAAATTAGAGAAAAACAAATTTTACATACAAAACACCATATTAAATTTTAGTAATTTTGCCATGCATCAACATGGCTTTTATATTTCTTTAAAGAAAAATTGTTCATCGCACGAAATAATTCAAATAACCAGATAAGCTCCAGAGTATATGGCTATTTCAAAAATCATATTAATTTGAAGAAAAAGCAGTGACGTACTATTTTTTCATAAAAAAATCAATACAAATCTTGTTCTAACGCCACTGGTAGATTTTTTTAACTTTTAATAAAAAAATATAATGTTATGGTAAAAAGAAGTGTAGGTACCAAATTTTGTGAAAATATCTGGAGTAGTAGGCAAGTTATGAAAAAAAATGCATTTTCGAACATAATTTTATATGAAAAATGTTGTTAGTTCCTTGCATTCTATACAGTATTAAAATCAAAATATCAACTAAAAGATAATCCTGTATGTTTTGGTTTGTTTTAGATTAGCACCCCAAAAAAAATATTTTTTAGGTATTATTAATTCAAAGTTTAAGCGCGGTGAAATGTCTTCATAACCTTTTTATTTTTGGAAGTGGTACCAAAAAGTTTATAGTGCTTACCGTTTCTTTATCACCAGGAGTTGTTACCCACAAATACACCATATATCCAGGAATACAAAGCATTGAAGTAAGCGCCGTGAACCATCCAAACAGGTGGGCCCACATGGGAAACTCATAGTTAAGGTATTTCACTGGAGACCATTGAACTAAGTTGAAGATAAACACACTCTAAAAATAAAACATACACAAACATTAGTAGACTGGTATTTATATTAAATAATAATCTGCTTACTATGCAAATTACAGGAGTAGCAAATGTCCAACAAAACTTCCACCAGGCAATAGGGTAGTAACCAATCATATCTTTAATTCCATCGTAGAATCGGTTTACTCCAAATGCCCAGGATACTGCTATACATTCAAAAAATATCAGAAATAGTAAACTGAAACCGCTTACTGCATAGGAATCCAAAATTTGGAAAACGTACATTCCACCCTGTAACATTGGAAATTGAGTATTAGTCTACAGAGCCTTTTTTTTATAGTATAGCATTGTTTTTACTAATTGGTCAGAGCTTTTATTTGGAAAATTTGAGTATTTACATTGACCTCTCTAGGGTAACCGTTATAAAATATCAGCTAATGCCAGAGTGTGGTATTTTTCAATATAGGTTATTTAATTTAGGTCTTTAAATAGAAGCTCTATCTTATAAATTAAAAAGTAAAACATTTTAGCGGTTTGTATTAGTTACTTATATTTGTAAAAATATTTTTTAATATTTAATCATGTATGATTTACAGATTCTACATAATAATTTCATGATTTAATAATGTATGATTGCCTGATTATATAAGATTTACCTATAGAACAAGATTTAGCAAAACTTTTATTCAGCTGTGATGTACAGGACAGTTGAAATAAAATATAATGTACTGAAGCAATATATAGATTTTTTTCTCTTTTAACAAAAATATTTAAAAAATATTTTTCACAATTTAAGAATGTATGATTTACAGAATTAGTTTATTTTACTTTTAGTATCAGTTTTATCAAAGACCTTACCTGTGATATACATGACAGTCCCACCAAATATGACAAAAAACAAACGAACGCAATGAAAACCTCTTTTCTTTTTCTAAGAAGCTTAGGCCATTCATCAACAATAGCAGTGACAAAACCTTCCATAGTGCAAAACTGCGAGTCAAGTCCAATAAGGAGGATCATAAAGAAAAATAGACAAGCCCAGAGAGGAGATCCTGGAAGTTGTAAAACAGCCGATGGATAAGCTAAAAAGGCCAGGCCTGGACCTAAAAAAATATTTTGATATAGTTCATTTGGTGTATATTTATATTTATCTAATTGTTACCTGACGCAGCGACATCGGCCACGGGTTTTTGTTGTTCGTGAGCCATGAACCCAACTACAGAGAATATAACAAAACCAGCAAACATACTCGTACTGGAATTAACTAGGCAAACTATGAGCGCATCCCTGAAAAAAAACAAATATTATGTGTCCTAATGTGGGAGTTGTAAAAAAATCACATGGTCTTCAAAAATTACGAAACACAAGGTGATTAATTTATCAACTCCCGCATCAAGTAAGCATGTCTTGTATTACTTGTAAACGTTGTTGGTAAATTTATTGTAGCTACCCAAAGCGACCAAGGTACCCAAACCAAGTCCATAAGAGAAGAATATTTGGGTAACTGCATCAATCCATACTTGGGATTCTTTCAGTTTATTAATGTTGGGCATAACGTAAAATTTAATGCCTTCCATTGCCCCTGGTAAAGTGACACCCCTTATGAGTAGAATGGTCAAGAGAACGTAGGGAAATAGAGCAGTGAAGTACACTACTTTACCAGTCCATTTCACACCCTTCCAAATGCAGAAGTAACAAATTATCCAGACTAGAAGTAATGTTCCGGCAAGTTCCCATCTGATAGAACCCACGTGTTCAATACCGTCGGAAATTTGAAGAGCTCTCCGTCTAAAAGAAAAATAAATTTTTTGGTAAAGTAAGGCACTCCGCACATGGGTCAGTGAAAAAGCGACAAGACCGACTTTCGACATGCTTTCGACAGTATGTACGCGTATATTCGTGTTTGAAATGGCGACAACCGTACAGAGACAATCATACGTTTAATGGTTATTTTTTACTATATTATCAGCCAATGAAATTATATGTTAATCTGAGAGCGCCGACGTTCCCCGAACCCGACCGTAACGGGGCACAAACTACAACCGTGTAACAATTAGACACAATCACAACATAAATCACACACACTTTACAGAAAATACTAAACTCTTGTACATTGCATTTGTTTACTAAAGAAGGCGGATTGCTGAGATATGCATACGTGCTGTCGTAGGCTGTAAAAATCGCAGTGGCGTCGCTGTTTTACCGACCCATCTGTGGAGTCCGTAAATGAAATAATTAAATAAAAGCCAATCTTACTCCCAAAATTCCTTAACGGGATCAGTCAATTCGCTTACAGTGACGTTGTATTTGTTAATTGCACAAACTTTCGTTAAAGTGTTATTAAGATTATACTGCTCCCAGCAAGTAAGAGCACCCCTGTCATATGGGTTAACGCAAAATTTGGTATTCCAATAGTTGTTGCAGGTCCTCCAAGGAACATCTGAAATGTCAAGTAATATAATTGGTTGTTTGAAAACTGAGAAACTGTAAGACTTTACCTGTCCGAAGAGACATGAAGAAGTAAAAAATAGCCCACGCTAAGATGACTATGTAGTAGATGTTCATCCAACATGACATTACTGCTGCGGCATAACCAATACCTAAAGCAAAACATAATTTATGGTACATATTATTAAAAAATATAATATTAGCTCATGACTTATACAGCTTTTACCAAAGACCTGAAACATAAGAATGTTATGGTATATTTAATTTAGGTAGTAAGTCAGTAGTCTGAGCTTTTATAAAAGTAATTTACGAACTGATGTTTTACTAAATTTTGTCGTCCACGAGGTTTTAAAGGGAATAAATGCAATGACGAAGAGAATGACAATAATAATACAAATACAGGGTGTTTCGGAACTATGGGATCAAACTTTTAGGGGTTATTCAGGGAAACAGTAGAAAACATTTGAGTATAGGGACCCATGTCTCGTCATCGGATTTAATACTTTTAAAACTTCTTGTACGAAAACATTTAATAAAATGACATAAAAAGTAAAAAAAAAAACTTTTAGCCTCCCATTAGGGAGGCAAGCCACTGTATACCAGGCAAAAATATATTCTATTCTAGCATGTGTTCAATAGAATCTAAGAAGAGGGTATCACAACCACACCATTTACATTCTCTTACACAGCCAGGCTGCTCTTAAAGCCTTGGATGCCCATCGTGTAACATGCAAAATCACGATGGAGTGCCTGAACAATATCAAAGAGCTCGCTGTCAGGAACAACAGGATAAAACTTCTATGGGTTCCTGGACACTCAGGAATAGAAGGCAATGAAAAAGCGGATGAACTAGCAAGAGCTGGGTCATGTAGAAGGTTTAACGGTCCAGAGCCAGTACTCGGACTGTCCAAAAAAGGTGATGAAAATAACGATAAGCAGATGGTCTCAACAACAACATCTCGCTCCTTGGCATACATCACCTGGACAAAGACATGCGAAGGAGACACTAGGCGATCCATCCGAGGAACTAAAAACTGGAGTCCTCCAGCTGGACGCACTCAGTAAAGACAAGTGACAGGTCTTTTGACCGGACACACTTGCAAAAAAATGTGCATTTTCAATGGACTCATAACATGCAGGCTTTGCGGGATAGAGGAGGAAACAGCCTCACACATAATATATGCATTGACACGCAAAAGACACAGTCTATTTGAAAACATACATAGCGGGAACCCTCTCCTGCACATCTTGGTAGAAATCTACTAAACCTGATAAAGGGCACAACTACTGTAACAAGAGAGAGGTG
Organism: Listronotus bonariensis; assembly: GCA_014170235.1. Taxonomy (NCBI): domain Eukaryota; kingdom Metazoa; phylum Arthropoda; class Insecta; order Coleoptera; family Curculionidae; genus Listronotus; species Listronotus bonariensis. Next base: position 331,672 of record JACEGR010000046.1, on the reverse strand, counting down.
CACAATAAGCCAATAGGCTGCAGTGCAAACATGGTCGAATGATCAACCCCGCCTTAAATCAACCAATCAACCAACCAACCCGGTATAGAAAAACCACAGATTTCTTGCATCAAAATATTAAGATTTACCGAAAAAAAAACCTATACTTAAAGTGAAAAAAATATTTATTTATTTCTTTTGATATTTTTTGATGCGTTTTGGATATTTTAATAAAATTCAGTATCTAGGGGTTTTTACACATGGACTGTTCCGATCCGATATTAATTTTTATGTGTCAACTGAAGGGCGCAAGCTACACTATTTAAACTTTTCTAAAACGTCCCAACTTTTTTGTGCTACTCTGTATGTACCATCTTAGTAAACTAGTAAACTTCCTTATGCCTTCTACATAAAAAGGTATACTTTTAAGAATGACTCTGGGCAACCGTTTTTAAGATATTCACCATAAAGTTGTTTAGTGCAACCCAAAAATGCCTTAAAAACAGCGTATTAGCCATACCTACAACTGCCTTATCGTAAAAAAATGATTTAATGTATTCTTTTATATATTTTTTGGTTAGTTCTGGTTAGTTTTAGAGCTATTTCAACAAAGTAAACCTTTTTTGTTAAATACTTATATTATTATTACCTTTTAATGATGTGATAATGTTAAGAAATGTAAAATAAATCAGTTTAATAATTAATTACTTAGCTTAATATATATATATATATATATATATATATATATATATATATATATATATATATATATATATATACTTATATATTATATAACTTTGTTGGAGTAGACCACGTGATTTTCTAACATATATAGAATTTATTTTTAATATTTATTAAAAAAACAAAAACAAACAGAGGTTCCATATAACCACATCTTCCTCTACTTAAACGTAATATTCTTACCTAAACTTTCTAATAAGGAGCGCTCGATCCCATTTAGGCCTATGTTCGCTAAATTTTGTGACGTAATCTTTTCCCAAATTCTTTGTTACTTAGTACAATCGTACTGGAAGCTTTTTCGCGGCTTTGGTGTTATATTTTGCTTTTTAGTCATTGGACTTTTATATATTTTTGGTTTTTACTATTTATAGTTAAATTAAGTAGTTATTAGTACTGCAGTTACAGATAATTTTAAACCTGTCAATAGGGGTCATTGACCCTTGAATATTTTTTTAAAGGGAATTTACGTTTAAATCGTTATAAGGGTAAGAAACTATTTTTTGTGTTTTCTTTAATTGTTGTCAGTTAAAAAATATTATGGCAAAAAGTTGACGTCACAAAGATAACCTATATTTTCGAAAAAATATTAAAAATTAAGCGCTCCTTATTAGAAAGTTTATCTCCTTGATTCTTACCTTTAAAAATGGGTGCAATTTTAAATACACCTAATCCACCAATCGTCATCATTTGCCCTAAAGCCAGTTCCATAAAAACATTGGTATACCCGCTAAAATAAGCGTTATGAAGTACGGTACTAAAAACGCACCACCACCGTTTTTATAACATAAGTAGGGAAACCGCCACACATTTCCTAAACCTATGGCTAAGCCAACTACTGATAAAATAAAGTCCAATTTACTACCCCAAGTTCCCCTTTCGGGCAAGTCTCTGTGTTTAATAAACTGTATTTGATTAACGGAATTAACAATACTCGTTAATGGTGGTAATTCGATTTCTTCGTGTCTGTTCAGGTGAAAAGTATTTTTCAAACAATCGTGTGTTTCGGATTCTTTTCTGTTGGCCATGTTCAGGCTGTAGAGGCGACCAAATTACTTATGGGGGCGAAATTGTCAGCTCATCACAAACCTGAAAAAAAAGTTACAGTTTGTTACTAGTATTATGCTTTATAGAAGGTATTACTAAAGTTGAGTTATGATTTTTACCAGCTTGTAGAATTCATAAAAGAAAATTTATAACTGCGTTTAAGAAACATAGAATTATATATAGTCCCAGAGCTAGGTAAGACCAGTAAGGCTGGAAATTTGTATAGTAAGTCATAGCATGCAAAGTACAAAAATCATCACCTGGCAGGCATCAGTTTAAAAAATAATAAAAATAAAAAACTTTGAGCTGTAAGCTTGAAATTTTTCTACGATTTAGTTCATTCATAGTAAGGTTTGAAAAAAATTGACAGGCCTTTTCGATAAGCACAAGTACCTGCTAGGCGAACTGAAAGGTGTGGCTGATTTGAATGGCCATATTTCCAAAACAATAAAGTTAGATGTACCTAATGTGGTGATTTTTTAAAGCTCTTTTAAAGATCTTTTTAACGGTGATACTGGTGATACTATACAGGGTGGATAAAAGTTTTTTTTAAATAATTCACCCTGTATATTATATTATATTCCTTTTTCGAGATAAAACTGGCTTTTTAATTTTCGAATCAGCTGTAAGAAAATGGAATTACATGGCTGTTTTCTTTCTGGATATGTATAAAGATACATTGCTGCTGTATTTACAGTATTTTTGTGGCACAAAATGTAGCACGTTAGCATGTTAAACTTTTCTTCATGGCTATAATGGCCACCCGGCATATTGACGATAATAACACAATAGATATTATATTTTTACCAATAAACAATAATAAAGACAACAGTAACAATAAGAACAATTGCTCTAAAAACAACAACTCGATAAACAGGGTAATAACGACAATTACTATTTTATCATGATATTAAATTATGTTACAGACACGGTAACAGGTATTAACGTCAAACCTTTAAAAAAAAAAGAAAAATGCAATATTTTTTTAACTTAAATTTAAAATGTGACATATGATACATCGTTGAATTTGTAATAAAAAATGGGATCAGATACAGAAAAACACAAAATTTTGCACGACAGGCAGTATGGATTTCGCCACAAAAGATCTACAGCAGATCTTCTTTCCTTCGTATCACACTGTTGGAATAAGTCTCTTGAGTTTCTAGGTGAGTCCCAGATCGTTGCTCTTGATATATCCAAAGCTTTTGACCAGGTCTGGCATGCCGCACTTCTTAATAAACTTCCCTCCTATGGTCTTTCAACTAAACTCTGTACTTGGCTCTCTAGTTATCTATCTGATCGACGTATATCAGTTATTGTGGACGGCCATTCTTCAAGTTTTCACCAAGTAAATGCTGGAGTACCTCAGGGCTCAGTTCTGGCACCAACATTGTTTCTTCTTCACATCAATGACCTTCTCTCGTCCACAACTAATTCCATTCATAGTTTCGCCGACGATAGTACCCTTCACTCCAGCTTTCAGGTCCCTAAATCCATCACTAAACCTGACTTGGAAAATAAACGCAGAGCGATGCAGATATCTCTTTCGCAGGATCTTAATTTAATATTGGATTGGGGCGCCAAAAATCTCGTCCATTTTAATGCATCCAAAACACAGTCATGTTCCTTGTCGCGAAAAGAGTCATCAAATACTCATCCTCTACTTATGAGCGGCCAAGTTCTACAGAGCAAAGACACCTTCAATCTCGTGGGCGTCACATTTGAAAGTAACCTTAACTGGCATAAACACATTGTATCTATAGCCACGGCAGCTTCAAAAAGCTTGGATTTCTCTTTCGAGCTAAAAAGTATTTTTCCGCTTCTAATTTATACACTTTATATGTGTCCCAAATCCGACCTCCCTTGGAATATTGTTCTCATATCTGGGGCATGGCGTCCCCAACAACCCTGAGCATTCTTGATTCTATTCAAAGAAGAGCTATTCGTCTCATTAATGATCCTTCACTTACAGAAAGGCTTCCCTCTCTTGCCCATCGTCGGGCTGTGGGCGATTTATCGCTTTTTTATAGGTACTTCCATGGCTTCTGCTCTGAAGAATTGACCAGTATAGTTCCTCCACTCACGGTTCCCAACAGAGAAACTCGTGGTTCCGCGCGTATGCATCCATATACGGTCCAACTGGACAGGCCCCGAACTTCTCACTTTGTTCGTTCTTTTATCCCTAGAGTTTCTAGATTGTGGAACCTGCTGCCCGCAGAGGTCTTTCCTTCCCCCAAATCTTCAAGTATTTAAGGGGTGTACTTTTTTCGAGCCATATAAAAAATTAAGTTGATGATGGTTTCTTGAAAACGAAACGTTGGATATAAAATCTAAAAATACCATCGTGTAGTAGCTAATAAGTGCCAATAAAAAGTGTTATTAGATTGTTTCTAGCTCTTCAAATAAAGTCACAAAAAATAATATCGTTATAGTCAAATTTTCGTTTTTAATAAATGTTTCAAGTGTCTAAACGGCATGTAAATATGCTTTAAAAAATACAACTTTTTCCTAATTTAACCTAAGCTGTATCTCCAATAGGTACTGAGATTCCCATGCTTAGGATCCTTATCTTGGACACACTGTATATGGACCGATTTTCACAAAATCGCAATGGATTTTTTTTTATTACATACAAAATGTTGGTATGTCTGGACTTAAAATGAAATTTTATGAAAAACGGCCCATGTTATCGATCGATTCAAATAAGGTATACCTTTTTTGTACAAAAATGCGGTCAAAGCAAAATGTCAAATTTGTCACCAGTATTTAAAATGCATACACTAAACAAAAAAGTGTCGCACCCTGTATATTTCCGACTTACTAAACAGCCGTTTACCTATGGAAAGAAGCATTACTATGAGGTTATTTAGTTGCCCAAATATCATTGGTGTTGGTATGTGGCAACAGGTCAAAAGTTATATTTGAAATAAGTTTTTTTTTATACCAACTTTGAAGGTCAATATATCTCTCTAACGAAGCGCGATAGAACTTTTTTATATAAAGTACTAATATTATTTTGGCTCACCCTATCCAGGGCCGTATTAACTGTTTGAGGCGCCCTAGGCTAGAATTCCCGGAGCGCCACTTCACCACCCGAAATAAAATTTGATGACCAAAAAAAAACTCCCCTGTCTAGCGTCCATTACTTTCCTGTCTGGCGCCTATTTTTTATGGCGCCCAGGCTGTAATCTAGATCAGCCTAATGGTTAATACGTCACTGACCCTATCACCCCTATCATTTTTGATCTCACCTTTTCGGACACCCAGTATAATCATATTAAACGTTGTATTTCATATAAACGGCATGACAGAGTGTGTTTTTGGCTTTGTTTGACCTTCGGACAGTGCGGACGTGCGTAGAGGACTACAAAGTTCTTCCCGGAGTGGCGGCGAGAGGTGTCGTACGAACGTTTTTTACCTTCGGGGGTCAAGGAAAGATTCTAGCTAAATTGACGGCATCTTTCTTCTGGATCTAAGCGCTGTGAGCGAGGATTCCTATAAGCTGATTGTATCCTGTTTGGTGGTGAACACGAGGTATTTCTCAAATGGCGGGAAATAGATGGGCGTGGGAACTTTTAGTAGTGAAAGTGAAGGTTATACGTAACACCAGTAGCAGATCTTGGTTTGACAGCCGACAATTTATGCATTGCTTCGATTGTTGAATTGTTTGTTTTTGTTTTTGGAATTTCTGGAGAGCTACGAGCTCAGGTTATCCAGATTTTCCGCCACGAAGCACTGGAAAGCATAGTCCGGAAGGAGGAGAGTGGTGGATTGGACCTGAAGGGACCAAAATCAAAAAAAAAAAAAAAAAAAAAAAAAAAAAAAAAGAAATAAAGAAGAGAAGTGCGTTTTGTTAGGTAAAAATGAAGTTTTCATTGGTTTTGCATCCTCCTGGCTTTTGTATGTGCACGGATAGGACGTGTATGTGAAAGTACTGTTTTTTGAAGGTGAGAACCTTTTGTTTTTTTGCACTTCAACATTTTTGTAAGGCTTGTGTACGAAAAAACGTTTTATTAAAGGACATTTTTATTCACTTTTTACACCCCTGGAAGTCATCCTACCGGCGCCAATGATGCTACCAAAATTGATCTAAAGTAATTTTACTTTAGTCAAAAAGATCGTCGTATTTTGGTCCAAGGAATTTGTGGCAACTTTTTGTACAGATCTTTTAGAGACACTCTGTTTAAAATCAAATTTATCTTTTAAGATTGCATAAGACCTTAAATAAAAAGTTTTTTCTAAACATTATAGCATAAAATAAAAATAGAAAATTGGTACAAAATTAGTGCGTTAAAATTGATGTATTTACTATTTATTAGTAGGTAAAGCAATTTAAAACTTCAGCGTTAATTTTAAAGCATGGTTGGGAGAAACTTTTGTGTTAAAAATAATTAGTAAAAGGGAATAAAGTAAAAACTTCCCTTTCTGACTTCATGTATAATGAATGAAGTTATTATTGTAAAAGACATTTAATATGGCGTCGAGAAAAAAATTGTTTTGTCATTTTGGAAGTCTCGATCTGCATTTCATATTTTTATATTATTTATCCCCACTAAGTACCAGAAATAAAAATTGTAACTGATGCTGAGAGTAAGAAATTAGTTTAAAAAATGCTATCAGCACAAATTTATTTTACCGGGTGATGCATCGCCGGCGGGACATAGGAAATACTATGTAATTTTTAATGGGGTCAATTATTGGCTCCCCTAATTATTTTAGGGAAAAATTCTATAAAAGTTTATTGAAGAGCATGCAAATCTACGTCCAAACTTTAGATTTTTCGGTTAACCCGTTTGCTAGTTAGATGCTAATATATTTTTAAAATTGTTACATTATTATCGCCTCATATTTATAAACAACAATAAAAATACCAGTTAGCGTGACATAACGATGTCATTTTGAAATTTAGTGCTTTATTATTATCAAAAAATCGTACAGTGAAAAGATTAGAGTTGTATTTATACAAACGAATTAAGTTAAGTTAAACTAAACTAGAGTAACAAATTTCAAGAACTTATGACATTTATAATATTTACATGCTTCAATAAATTATTAATATTTTTACAATAATTAATATGTTGGACATAAACTTAAGATTCCAGAATTGTTTTTAAATATTCCTCCATTGACTGCTAGACAATAACCCAGACATTCATAAAATTGTCTTCTTACATTGGCTAACTGGTAAATTTAAATTTTATGGCATTCTGAAGAAATAGCATTTTTTAACTCATGTAGATTAGAGTAATTTTTATCCTTGTATATCATGATTTTTAAATGGCCCCAGAGGAAGAAGTCATTTGGCGAAATATCAGGAGACCTGGCTGGCCAATTTGTGGTGTGATGTAGGCCAATAATATTTCCATTAAAAGCATTGTGTAAATATTCCCGAACAGCCAGGGTATTATGTGCCGGACAGCCATCAGCATCTTGAGTAGTATAACTCATGGTTAATCTTTTCGCTCTACGATTTTTTGATAATAATAAAGCACTAAATTTTAAAATGACAAAGTTATGTCACGCTAAATGGTATTTTTATTGTTATTCATAAATATGAGGCGGTAATAATGTAACAATTTTTAAAAATATATTAGCATCTAACTAGCAAACGAGTTAACCGAAAAATCTAAATTTTTACCATAGACGTAGATTTGCATGCACTTCAATAAACATTAATAGAATTTTTTTCTAAAATAATTAGGAAGTCAATAATTGACCCCATTAAAAATTATATGGGATTTTCTATGTCCCGCCCGGCGGTGCATCACCCGGTATATCAAGTTAATAAGAATTTTCTTTTAAATATATTTCATTTTCAGTCAATTATTTTATTAAACTCTTTCTTTGGTATTTACTTTTTTGCTCCTAAAAATCCTTGGTTATTAAAAAATGCATTGATATAAATCTAAGATATATTTACCATTAATTAAAAAAAACCTCTTCCTTTTTTATAATAATTAATTTATTGTTACGTTGTTTTAAGATTGTTGTTTCGTGTTCTTTTCTAGGTTTTCTTGTAATAGTTCTAAATTTGGCTTTGTCAATATTTTCTTTATTTCACGGAAATATTAAATTATTATTAATTTTATATTATTTATTCTTCCTAAAGAATATATATATATTTTTAAATTAAATAAAGTTAAAATTAATATGTTAAGCTGGATGTTGATTGCAACAATTCACCAAACATCCGTGCAAACTAACCAACCTATTTGCGCGCTTCTTTGACGCCAAAAACCAACAAGCTTTGAATCACCGTAGGATCATTCGCCAAGCCCTTGAAACGATGTGAATTCTGCCCATGTCCACGTCCGCGCTATGTGGGGCTATGTGGCGTGGTATTCGGTGATTTGTTGCAAATCTGGACGCGGCTTAAGAACAATAAGAATAAAAAATAACAATAATTATGTTTAATACATTTTGGGGATGTAAGGATTCTTTTTGTTTTGTTTTTAATATTTTTTTATACTGCTGAAGAATTTTTAGAATCTTCTATTTGATCATGCATACATGCATTTAGGGTATTATGATTTAAAAAAAGTATATAAAAAAATAAGCAAATTAAAAAATATAGACAGTTTGGTCTCTGAAAGTATATCCAAACTGTTAAATAAAAAATTATTTAGCATGTAAACCAAGTATCTTATATTTAGATCATTATTCTTAAATTTTGTATTCCCAAAAACAAAATAACCATAAAAAAATCTGTTTATTTTAAGATTGATTCAAACTTCATTAAAACAGTCTTTGAAGTGACGTAGCGTGCCTTAAGGGGCCCCCGTAGCACAATAAGTTAGACGGCCCAAAAAAAAAAATTAAAGACCAAAAAAAAGAAATAAAAAATATCTCCACTCTTCAAAAACATAGTTTTTCATATTTTAGCATTGCTTTTCTCCTATCTATAAAAAAGGGACCCACTTTCCCAATGAAACCAATGCCGCCCCTAAAAAATGCCGCCATAGGCTTCAGCCTACTCAGCCTTTTGGTAAAGGCGCCACTGCTTACACTCATTTGAGGCCCCTATAGCCCGAGGGCACACGTACTATTGATACGGCGGTAGCTACGCCTCTGACTCACTGATCTCGATGGATTGCCAATGTTATAACCTGCGCGAAACAAATTACATTTCATGGGCGAAAAAATCGCTTTGTACGCAAGCCAGTTGAGGGTAAACGCACCCGGCCCCAAACAAACTATCCGCATTATAGGAAAGGATTTGTTGACGGTGTCCTGAGTGGCTTTCCAGTGACGCAAATAGAGCGCTCCCGACTAGCTCAGGAGCATTTCGTTCCACTTTTGGCGTTCCAGTGACGGAAAGTGTTATGCACCTGAGCTACTCCGTTTTTCTTTCCCTTTGCCCCTCATACACTAACCCTCTTTTGGTTTTTGTGCTTCAAACGTGTTTTTTATGGTTAAGGGTAGATTTTTAAAATTATTTATTTAAAATGGAATTAGATAATAAAAAAGAGATTATTATTATAAAGCCAAGAAAGGTTAAAAACAACGAAATTTTAAAATTTCTTAAAGTATCTCTCTTTCCTTGTTTAAGGATGCGTTCCAGTGACTAACTTTTAGAGCAGTTCAAGAGCTTCAAGCCCTGGAGCGTGACGCACAAAAATTTTCGTCACTGGAAAGCAACCCTGGTTTTCTGTTGGAAGTACGGTAGCTAATGAGCGTTACGGTCAGACCGCGGACGAAGGGTATGGGGTGCCGGTTTGTATTTTGCCACGGCTTTTAAGTGCGCATGTTCGTCCACCCACTGCGCGCGGTCGTAAAAATCCGAAAAATGCTTCTTGCCACTGCGGATCTAAATGTAGGTTATCTATGCCCTGACTCTGTAACCTATTAATTTATTTAAAAAAAAATATGTTAGTTTAATTGATTAAGTAGAATAAGAAAGAAATTTGCGCAAGAAAAAAATTGAAAAGTCAATAAATGACAACCGAAGAATAATTTAGTGTAAAGCTCAATGTGGGATGTAATATATACACATTATCTAGGGCACTTAGATTATATAACTGGTTATATCCGTTAAAAAGTCTATTTGCTTTAGCCATTTAGCAATGGTCCCTTTTATAGAGCCTCAAATCAGACGTTTATCATTAGTAAATTGTTATTATAGTAGCAAATTATTACATATTTCATTGGTGATTGTGCTGTAATTGTAGGCGTCTAGAATTAAATTTTAGTTAAATCTTTATTTAAATTATACAGAATATATAACAATCTTTCAAAACATATAGGTATACACGATGTCCAGAAACTCTATCAAATTCTCTATTTGAAAATTAAAAAAAAATTATTTAAATATACAGGGTGTCCAGTAACTCAGTCAACAAACTTTAAGGGGTGATTCTGCAATGAAAATGAGGAAAAAAGACTTTTCCGCACATGAGTTTCTATACTCAAAAATGTTTTCTACTGTTGCACTGAATAATCCCTAGAGTTTGATCCCATAGTTCTGAAACACCCTGTATATTAAAGAAATATATTTTAATTTTTAAATTCCTTTAACAAAGAAATCTAACGACTTAATATGTTTTCTTAACCCCCTCTTAAGCTCTTTTTACAACCCCTATAGTTTCGGACACCAAATCATTTGTTAAGCAAACTTATATACAGGGTGTTCGCCAAGGTTTTTGTCAAAAATGATAGGGGTAATAGAGTGAGCCAAAATAGTTGGAGTACTTTATATATAAAAAATGTGTTATCGTGCTTTTTTACGGAGATATTGACCTTCAAAGTTGGTATAAAAAAACTTATTTTTCTTAAGTTTTTTTTTATATTTAACACACCGTAGTTCAAAAACTAAGACGTTTAGGACATATTTTTTTATGAAGTTTTTTTCCTATTTTTTTGTTGTAGAATCGTTTGGTTAAGTTTGTCGGTTAAGTTACTGGACACCCTGTATGTATGTAGGTAATTTGATTGAAATTGATGAAAACTTTAATGTCTATGGTGCCTAAACGGTGAGGTTTATCGACTTTAATAAAAAGTACCTTATTTTTTAAGTTTTTTATTGTCTATAAAATGGCGCCCCCAGCTTTGCGATATCTGTCAAAATAAAAAAGTTATGATGTAAATAAATTTTAAGTTTTAGGTAAAGTGCCTCTCTGGCGGTATTTAAAAAAGTACTTTTGTCTTAAAATTTTAGAATTTACAAAGCTCGAATATCAACTGGATTGGTTAAAAAATAAATGCGATATGGCGAAAAAACCAAAATAAAAATTGAACTTTGACGGCTTGTAACTCGAAAACGAATAACATTTTGAAATTTTTTTATGAAGCTCTACCCCTATTTTGTCAAGTAGAATCACCCCTTAAGTTTGATGATTGATTTTTGAATCACCCTGTATATTTCTGTATCTTCGTAAGTAAAACATAATTTACCTAGTTTTTTTTACCATTAGTCATTATTTGTCCTTAATAACAATTTCTTAAATTTTGGACGTCTTTGTTTGGCCCACATTGTATACAGGGTATCCGGAAAGTTGAGGTCAAAAATGATAGAGGTTATAGAGTGGGCGAAAATAGTGTTAGTACTTCATATAAAAAAAAGTTCTATCGCGCTTCGTTAGGGAGATATCGACCTTCAAAGTTGGTATATAAAAAAAAACTTATTTAGTAAGAAAAAAGAATTTTTTTAAATATGGTAAAATTCTTAAAAACAGTCTTTAACTGAATTATAAAGTTTAAAGGGCTCACAAACACCGTTGTTAATAATTTTACCACATTTTAATAATTTTATAATAAAAATGGAATTTTTTGTTACACACAAAATGCTGGTAGGTCTGGATTTAAAATGCCTTTGCCTTCATTTTGCGCCTCTTCCAATGCAATGTGTTATTGGGACAAAACCACTTAACAAAAAGACAAAAAAATCTTTAGGTTCAGGACTCTTTGTTTGACCTCCGGACAGTGCGGACGTGCGTAGAGGACTACAAAGTTCTTCCCAGAGTGGCGGTTAGAGGTGCCGTACGAACGTTTTTTACCTTCGGGGATCAAGTAAAGATTCACGCTAAATTGGCGGCATCTTTCTTCTGGATCTAAGCGCTGTGACCGAAGATTTCTATAAGCTGATTGTATCCTGTATGGTGGTAAACACGAGGTATTTCTCAAATGGCGGGAAATAGATGGGCGTGCCATGGGAACTGTCAGTAGTGAAAGTGAAGGTTATACGTAACACCAGTAGCAGGTCTTGGTTTGACAGCCGACAATTTATGCATTGCATCGATTGTAGAATTATTTTTGTTTTCTTTTTGGAATTTCTGGGAGCTACGAGCTCGATTATCCAGATTTTCCGCCGACGAAGCCCTGGAAAGCATAGTCCGGAAGGGGGAGAGTGGTGGATTGGACCTGAAGGGACCAAAACGAAGAAAAAAAATAGAGAGAGAGAGAGATCTTTAGGTTCAAATATCCGCTCCTTTTTCTCACTCTACGCCCCTCCCCTTGTATAATTTCGTTTAAATTACTACCCAACAATTTAAGACCACCTAAGTTTATCTGAAACTGATCTTAACGAATATTTTTAACAAAACTGACTGACTATAAAAATGTGTAAAATTTATATCATTTTGTTGAAAGAAGCAAATAAAAATAAAGCTTTTATGTCTTCTAAATTATTTTCGAATCTTGATTAGTTTAAGAAAAAAATCCATTTACATATTTGCAAATTTGTAAAAGAAAAATTGAGGTTTTTTTAATCAATAAAAAATGATTAGGAATTACGTAACAATACCAATAAATACTTAATTAAATAACATTTATATCCAGGCTAACAAATTTTACTAAAATAAAATTTTCGAATTTTTAAAACACCCTGTATACTGTATTGGTCACAAGACTGTGACGGTATAAAAGCAAAGTCGGTTTATATAAGGTCACGACATTCGGCCATATTGCTTTGACGTGTTATGACGTCATATCTCCCATTTTTCGACCATGTTGTTCAGTGCCGGAGATATACAGTTTATTGTATTAGTAGAACAACCGTTTACACAACAGTTTTTAATTGTTATTAAGTTGTAAATTCCTTTACTTTAAATAAAAAACATTTGGAATTACATCTTTCAACAAATATCACTTCCAAAACAATGCAAAATGAAATGCGCAAATTCTAGACGCCACTGGATTGATCATCAGCTTTGATTTTACCCAGTCTTGCCAACTTTTCTCGAGAAGTGCCCTTCCTTGCGTCCCCGACCTCGAACCGCTTAAAAGATGAGGATATGTCGCAACCTTATAAAAATAAACTAACCTGGTATAAAGTACCTGTTTGTTTTAAAATGGATCACCCTATATTTTATATTTTTGTCAAATTCTTCTTAATATTCTATCACTTTTTTGTTATAAGTATACAGGGTGTCTGAAAATTACGCGACAGGATTTCTGTGGGCGAATCTGCACGAAAAATTAATGCAACAAACTTTCCATACAATTCTTTGAAAACTCAAAATTAGCGGAAATACAGGACGTTGAAGAATTTTTTTTTTTAATGTACTGATTTTCGACAAATTTTGCGTGCATATCTATAACAAATTACCCATAAACAACGTTTGTTTTCCAAGGCTTGCTTTGTTAATTTTAAAATCAGAATCTTTAATTAAACGTAGGTAACTGTTTAATGTTTTTTCTCGAAAAACCGTTCGTTTTAGGTTGACACAACAAGAGGACCTGTTTAAAAGATATTTTCATGCTCTCTTATTAATTCTTTATATCCAAATTTAAAAAAGGAATAAAACAAAAAAAAAGTTAGCAAGTCATTTTTCTAAAGTGAAGGAGAGTTTAGGGCCCTTTCGGCACTGACTACTGGCGTTAAATTATCAGGGTGAATACAACGTGAATCATTATTGATATGTGTGTAAATTTGGAAAAATCAGTACACCACAAAAAAAGTTATTAAAAGGTGCTTAGTAGTTCGCGGCAAGCTCCGATTTTGACGAAATTTGGTATACGGGGGTTTTTGAGGCGCTGATCACGAATCTAAATTTTAAAAAGATTTTTGGCGGAAACGTTTCGTTCTCGAGATATTTATCATCAGACTTGAATCTTTGCACTAATCCTATTTTTCAATATTCCTCCTTTTGCACACAATTCTTGATTTAAAGCTAAAGTGTCACACAATATTTGATTTTTACCTTTAAAACCCCGTTTTTCACGTATTTTACATTATTTTTTTGCATAGCTATTCTTTGGAATCATTTCAATCCCAGTGTGCCATGAAGCCCTATGTGTATGTATGGTTGCCGCATTATCAAAAAAAAGCCACGCAATTTAATGCAAAAATAATGTAAAAAACGTAGAAAAACGGGGTTTTAGAAGGTAAAAATCAAATATTGTGTGACACTTTAGCTTTAAATCAAGAATTGTGTGCAAAAAGAAGGGAATATAGTGAAAATAAGCTTAGTTCAAATTTAAACTTTGATGATAAATATCTCGAGAACGAAACGTTTCCGCCAAAAAAGATTCGTGATCAGCGCCCCAAAAAACCCCCGTATACCAAATTTCGTTCAAATCGGAGTTGCCAGCAGGTTTCTAGAAAATTATCAAAAAAATAAGATTTTTTTTTTTACAACATCCTGTATCTCCGTTAATTTTGAGTTTTGAAAAGATTGTATAAAAGTTTGTTGCATTAATGTGGTGACTCGTTTTAGTCGGAATACACTGGATATTAAAAATCTTCACATACAAGCAAATTCCAGAAAAGGTTTATTCTTTTAAAGTTAATTGTAGCATATAATTAAAATTACACGTCTCGTTGAATAATTGTTAATGAAAACAATATTTATAAAATGCCAACAAACAGAAATATGTACCTACTTATAATATTTTTTGTTAATTATTGTTTTTGGTCTTACGAACATGTAAAATGTTAACTCTCTAGATTGTTGTTATGTGTAGATATTTTAAAGTCCTATATTAATTATTCCCGTCAAATTTAATTTTCATTTTTTTCTTAAACACCTTGTGAAGTTTATATAAAGGTCAGCTAAATAAATTGCCCCTGGAAAATATATTCATACATGAACAATTCGAAACGGGACTTTAACTCATGATGAAATTAAAAGGCTGAACATTTCTTTCCGGATTTTGTTAAGCGATAAGTTTATTTTCCACTTATATGAATTAATATTTAAAACTCCACAGAACAATTATTAAAATTTATTTACTCACAGACTGAAAAATAACAATTTAGACTGAACTTCTGGAATGTATTAAAAAAAAAATACATTTTGGTTATTTTTTTCAAATAAAAAGCTTAAAATATCTTTTTTCCACGACTGTTAAAAAATGCAGTTTTTTTAAATCATATTAAATTACCATAAAGATAAAGTACTACATTGTAGTACACTACATAAAGTGTTAAAAAAGTAACTTTTTATACCAGTTGAAGCTTTTTTCACACTTTAAATTAGTGTTTTGTTTCCATGCCAACTACAATAAACTTTAATATTAAATTATGCAATTTAACAGTAAACGTGACATCAACTGAACCAAACGGTCAAGTTACCTTTGATTTCGTCATTATTTCTTTTAGTTCATGTGTCACTACTTTTAAAATTTGACAGTGTGCGAAAAAATGTAATAAACATTATTTAAAATTAATAGTAATAATAAATTTGGATGACTAAAAATTAAAAAATAATTTATAATGTTTCAGTATTATTTCTACAAAAAGTAAGTACATAAAATTTTTTAAAAATTAAATCATCAATGAGGGGTGGTTTAGAGAAATATTTTATTACGTTATTTGTGTAACGTCCATCAGGGGCGGTCATATTAATTTTCCAAGGGGGGCTATATTAACATTGAATGTTGTTGTCTTCACGTTTCCCGACTTGGACAACGCTGACGTGGACTAAGAAACAAAACGGATTTAACATTTAAAAACCCGGCACTCACGGTAGATACCTAGTATTTTAACTTCGTGTAAGTTTTCTTGGTAAAAATTTGACTCCGCATTGTAATATACAGGGTGTAATGATATTGATACAGGATATGATTCCTTAGCGCATTATAGAAATAATTTTATTTTTTCGACCAGTGGCATCCCTACGGGATGTATCCTGATGATTTTTCAAAAAAAATAAGGTACGTCACTGCTTTTTCCAAAAAAGAAAAATGTATATTTTTAAAATTCCCATTTATTTTGCAATAAATTTGATTTTTTGTCCTTTTTCGTCCGATGCACCGTTTTCGCGTAAAAACTAAAACCCGTGTTTGATGCACTTTTGGTACAGCGAAATTATTTGAAAATACTAGGCCAGTGCCCCATTCTAGTTTTTTATGCGAATACGGTGCTTCAAAAAAAACTCAAGAGATAACATTTCTTGCAAAATAAATAGGAAATAAAAATAAATATTTTTGAAAAAAGCAATGGCTTCAATTTTTTTAATCTTTAATATTTATCCCATACGGACGCCACTGGAGAAAATATTTAAATATCTTCTACTTTAAAAAAGTCTTTCTTTATTTTTTTAAAGAATCATGAATTAAGGTGAATGATGAAGTGTCTTTTAAAACTAAGGAAAAAACTCTTTCAGGACATGGTATAGTAGATAAATATAAATTAAAAATTTATTTGGTGTAAGGCACCTTAAGAAAACATAGAAATGCCTACAGATCCTCAAATAAAAACCAAAAAGCATTTTTTTGCGGTGGTCCCTTACCACTTAACTAAAGCAGTGACAGTCCATACACGGTAGTAAACGATCATTTCGCGAAAAAAACATTTGTTTTTATGTACCAGTATTTCTCCAAGTATGTCAAAACACTTTGTTAATGTTTTGTGTTTTTTATTGTTTCAAAAAACAATGATTTTTCATAAGAAATTTTTATTGAAAAGATATGTTATCAAAATTTCTGTTTTATTTTTTAAAATTTTTTATTATAATACCTTAACAGCAATAACTTTGTAGTTAACTTCTTTAAGGTGTTGTTTTTTCCTTTAAAGATAGGATGTATGATACTTAAAAAATGTATTGATAAAAACCAAATGTATCTTTTAAAGCTTAAATCCAAAGCCAAAAACAAATCACTTAAAGGTAATGTCATCTTTAAAAACAATATTCTGAATATTTTTTGCAAATTATTTTTTGTAAATTACCTTCTAGTTTCAATATTACACATAAAACTGAATATTACCTATAATGATCCAATAGCAACTTCTATTAGGTATAGTAAAGGTAAAATTTTTACCAAAATGTATGAACCAAAAGATAAAAATTTACCATTGGGCAAATTAATGTTTAAATCGGACCCAAGAAGAAAATTAAATAAATTATTTATCTTTTAAATGATACTATTAAATAGGTGCGCAACTTTTAGCGAAAAGGCGCATTTGTTTAGTAAATGCGAGAGTGATTCTTTCGAAACAAGTTAGTTTTCAAAAGATTTAGATTTCCAGAAACTCATTTAACCACAGATATGCATATAACTTTAGATATAAAACTTACGGGATCCGCGAAAAAAATCTTGTCGACACACTTAATTTACACTCTACCTATATCACGGCACGTGAAAGAGCAGGATACTTCGGGATGCAAATGCTTTATCTCGTATAAAGTTCTGGCAAAACTGATCCACTGAATTCTGCGATAGCGCGCGAGATCCTGCTCTTTTGCTCTATATTACTTCTGCGAGGGAAGGACCGTCACTGACCAGTCGTTGTTGATCTGATAACGCACTGTTAGTTTAAAAATCTGCTGAGCTACTATCTCTTCTCTAAAAACTAGAGCTAGGAAGGGGTAATTGAAACATTTTGGGACCATTTTATGACGTTTGATCATTTTTCAAATATTAGTTTGCTTAAATGATGATACATCGAATTAAGTTCATAGAATAGTTTATTCTTTTTTCCTCTTATAATTTATCGGTTAAACAACTTAGCAAGCAGGATACAAGATTTAAGGAATAGTTTACATAAATGGTTTATGGTTAAATATAGTCATTTAAAATAATTGTTTTTTTTTAACGATTTATACTAAGTATAAAGTACTGCCATAAATAATATACAGGTGTCCTATTTGTTGTCTCAACCATGGAGAGGGCCTGATACCGAGTTTGAGAAAACACATGGTAAAACAGATCATCGCTATCGCGAAGCGTTTCAGACATACAGGGCGATTCTCGATTTTTTCACTTTTTGAAAAGGTCCTGTAGCTTTGTTGTTATTACAGATACGAGAAAACTAATTGCACATTATACAGACACTTTTTTGGTAGAATCCAGTGGCGTAGCCAAAAAATTTTTTTGAGCTATCATTTTTGAGATATGACCCAAACATGTTTTTTTTTTTTATTAGGACACCCTATAAATGATAAGGTAATTAAATTGCTTGTTTTTTTCTGATTAAAATAATGTATCATAGTAGGTGGTTTAATAATTTTAAATCAAATATTGGAAAAATTATGATTTTAAAGACGCATTACGGCTTCTATCTGTTTTTTTAAATTGTTTTATATTTTTGTTTTAAAAGGAATCTGTCATCCTTAGCTCAGAAGACATTTCCGTAGAAAAAAAATTAGTTTACAACAACAATAATAAACAAGTTATATTAATTAAACTTTAAAAATTTATCAAGTTTTTTTTTTAATTTTGATTTTATTTTTTTTTATGAATTATCCATGTCAACATTAATAATAGAGCAAAAAAATCGACAAATTTTGACACACCTTGTAAAACTTTGATTTTTATTTTTTTATACAACATTATCATACTAATACAGTACCAAAATTTTTTTGCTTCAAATTCATAAATAAGGACGCTATGAATTTTAAATTTAAACATAAAAATAATTATTTTTAATTTTTGTGACACAGTCTGTATCATTTATATATATATATAATAATATCCTTCCTTATCATATATATTATCCACCATAATTTCATCCTTATATATTTATGTAACAAAAATTGTAGGAAATTCTAGTTAAAAGTAAAAAAAAAAATCATTTAATTTTTTGAGACACCCTGTATCATTTTTTTTATGTATAATAATATTTCACCAGTACATTTATCAAATACCAAAATTCTCATCCCTTTATTTTCATAAATACAATTGTAGGAAATTTTTAAATTTTAAAATAAAAATTATTTGAATTTTTTGAGACAACGTGTAAATACTTTATTATGCATATTAATGTAATCTCTCTATATCATATATATTATTTACCAAAAATTTCATACTTATATATTTATAAATAAAGTGGTAGAAATTTTTAAATTTTTAAAATAAAAATGCGTCTTTAAAATCATAATTTTTCCAATATTTGACGTAAAAATTTATTAAACCACCTACTATGATATATTATTTTAATCAGAAAAAAACAAGCAATTTAATTGCTTAATCATTTATAGGGTGTCCCTAATAAAAACACATGTTTGGGTCATATGTCAAAAATGACAGCTCAAAATTTTTTGGCTACGCCACTGGATTCTACGGAAAAAAGTGTCTTTATAATGTGCAATTAGTTTTCTCGTATCTGTAATAACAACAAAGCTACAGGGCCTTTTCAAAAGTGAAAAATCGAGAATCACCCTTGTATTCTGAATGCTTCGCGATAGCGATGATCTGTTTTTACCATAAATGTTTTCTCCAAAAAGTGCTCGAGGATGGGGTATCAGATTTTTAATATCTCTTATGGTTTCCAAGTTTCATAAGGGACAATCCAAAATGGGACACCCTGTACATATACAAAGCAGGGAGGTATTAACTGTATGAGGCGCCCTAGGCTAGAATTCCCGGAGGGCCTCTTCTGCTAACGGAAAATATTTTTGAAGGGCAAAAAAAGGTCCTTACCTTTTTGCGCCTATTTCATTTATTTCGAAACACCTTGTTTACAGAGAAGTTAGTTAAATTAGTTGTAATCCCCACCAGAACTCTTTTAAAAACTCCCCTGTCTAGCGCCTATTACTCCCCTATCTGGCACCTATTTTTCCATGGCGCCCTAGGCTATAGCCTAGTCAGCCTAATGGATAATACGGCATCTGATACAAGGTGTATCAAAACAAATTAAAAAAAACCTAAGGAGACGAGTCCTTGAATAACTAAAGGGTCGTTTTTTAAAATGTTTGGTTCAAAAGTCAACCCTTTGATAAATTTAGCGTAAGATGGCGGAAAATAATGTTTTTATTTTTATTTTTAAAAACGAAGCAACGAAATAATGAAATTCTCTTAAATAGACTTTTCTCATTATTCTTGTTAATTATTAAATTTAAAGAAAAAATTATAATCTCAAAACTCTAGGGATAAAAGAACGAACAAAGTAGGAAGTTCGGGGCCTATCCAGTTGGACCGTATAGGAATGCATACGCGCGGAACCAGGAGTTTCTCTGTTGGGAATCGTAAGTGGGGGAACTATACTGGACAATTCTTCAGAGCAAAAGCCGTGGAAGTACCTATAAAAAGCCAATAAATCCCCCACAGCCCGACGATAGGCAAAAGAAGAAGGACTTTCTGTAAGTGAAGGATCATTAATGAGACGAATAGCTCTTCTTTGAATAGAATCAAGAATGCTTAGGGTTGTGGGGGACGCCATGCCCCAGACATAAGAACAATATTCCAAGAGAGGTCGGATTTGAGACACATAAAAAGTGAATAAAGTAGAAGAGGAGAAATACTTTTGGCTCGAAAGAGAAATCCAAGCTTTTTGAAGCTGCCGTGGCTATAGATACAATATGCTTATGCCAGTTAAGGTTACTTTCAAATGTGACGCCCACAAGATTGAAGGTGTCATTGCTCTGTAAAACTTGGCCGCTCATAAGTAAAAGATGAGTATTTGATGATTGTTTTCGCGACAAGGAACATGATTGTGTTTTGGATGCATTAAAATGGACGAGATTTTTGGCGCTCCAATCCAATATTAAATTAAGATCCTGCGAAAGAGATATCTGCATCGCTCTGTGTTTGTTTTCCAAATCAGGTTTGGTGATGTGTTTAGGAACCTGAAAACTGGAGTGAAGGGTACTATCGTCGGCGAAACTATGAATGGAATTAGTTGTGGACGAGAGAAGGTCGTTGATGTAAAGAAGAAACAATGTTGGTGCCAGAACTGAGCCCTGAGGCACTCCAGCATTAACTTGGTGAAAGCTTGAAGAATGGCCGTCCACAATAACTGATATACGTTGATCAGATAGATGAGCCAAGTACAGAGTCAGAATATTAAAAGTCCTCCACCCTTTATCTTTTGAATGAGACAAGATATTGAGTTTTGGGTAAAAGGCTGTCACTTAAACTACTTTTTGGCATAAAAATGATTTAACTTTTTTTTTTATTTAAAGGGAAGATCATAAAGCACTTTGCTTCAAGGGCCTTTTGATTATCCAGTCATCGCCGTTTTATTTTTAAAAAATTGGCCGAATTGTTCACGCGTTTAAAGTTTAGCTCCAATTTGTACATACAGTGTGGTTTTTAAAAGTTCTCTTCCCCGTAACTTATGAATTAGACAAGATATCGAAGTCGAATATAATTTGGGTAAAAACTTTAACTAGTTCTTGGCATAAAACATATTTTTTGTCATGTGACCTAGTGTAAAGGGGGCACTAGCAACTTTTTGTTTCCAAATGCCAAGGGGGTCATGTAGCACCTCGTTTTAAAGGCCGTTTAATTTTCTACTTAACGCCACTTCGTTTTTAAAACTGGCCCAGCCGTTTTAGACTTACAAGCCAATTCCATTAAAACTCCATTGTTTTTGCACTAAACCAGTCAACAAATGAACCTGGCCACTTAGTTTTTCCTGTAAATTCAACGGCCTATAACTATTTTTTAATTATAACCAATTTTTGATTTTTTTTCCTTTTTAGTAGAAAATTTTATTGGCTTTAAGCTGCTTGTGGCAAATTCTATAAACGTTGCTAGGATTAGGTAAGTCAGCAATTTATTTTGGGCACATATTTACTTAATTGTACTAAAATATCAGCAATTATGGCTGGTTTAGTAAGTAAATATGTATCTTAAATAAACTAAATAGCTGAATTACCTACCAGTGGTTTTTACAATGGAATTATAATTAATTACATGTTCCTATATTACTGTCACTATGACTGACAGAATTATTATAAAAATAATTAGAACCAAAATATTATTATTTGTCTTCACTTTTAATCGTTAATGAGCATATTAGCATACAGCGGGTATCTCAAAAACCAGCACAATTGACGAATAGAATATGTTTGATGTTGAATTTAATACAGAGTGCGCCTCCTAAACATTATTGTTTAAATTGTCCTTTTGTACCATTTAAATATAAATTTGTTAAAGTTTAAAAAAATATGTATTTTAAGCGGCAGCTTTTCTGTAAAGGGCTTAACTAATCTTCGCTATGCCGTTGATCGGTCTGTGGAGTATAAGCCAACTAAAACATAGTGTTCTTGCCCTATTTAACTCTGTTCTTTATTCGCCTCTTAATACCTCCTCAATTAAACATAAAAACCATGAGCAACTCTTTGAAGTTGTTTAAAAGCGCGAAACTGGCTCCTTTTTCGAAAAAAGAAAACGGAAGTAAACAATCGGTGTTGTAAGCTCCCCACGGGCGCCATGTTATAATCACCGTCAATGATCGTTAAAAGGGGGCTGGTTTCCGATCTTGCTATGTATAGCTGTTCTGTTCTAGGAAGGGGACTTTACCGAGGTGATTTCAAAAGTTTTAAAACTATAACTTAAAGTTTAGAACGTTAGTAAAAAGTTAAAACTAAAGGTATTAATATATTCTAAATAAATTTTCATCGTTTATATTATAGAATTAAAATATACAGCGTGTCTACTTAAGTTCGCACCATATGGAAAAGTTTTTATTATTAATTTAACGAAAAAAAAATTCTCAACAGGAAAGTACCGTTATTTTTCATAATATCAAAAATTATTGTAAAGAAAAGATTTTTAGGGTTAAAAATTACATTTAAATATGCAAACTTGTTCATTTTCAGGAAGAACTTATTTTTATGAATTTTTATGCGTTCCCATATAACATTTTTTGCCGGCGTTGTACATTTAATTTACTGGCATTGCAACACTCTTTAATGACAAGGCATTGGCAAAAAGGTATCAAAAAGACGCGAAAGTGGGCAATTGGCCGTTATTAGGCCACGTGTTGCAGATAAAGTGATGGCATCCGTCATTAATAAGTTATTGGCAAAAAAATGCGTTTAAGATGATGGCATCCATCATTAATAAGTTATTGGCAAAAAGATAACAAAAAGACACGAAAGTGGGCAAATGCAGATATTCCCAAGCAGCAAGCTGACGTCTTATTGACGAAAATTGTCGCATATACTTTTTTTAAAAGCTAAAATGATGCGATATTTTATTTGAAAATTAAAATAGGAAAAAACTCCTTACTGCATACAATTTCCTTGCAATGCAAAGTACCATCTCTCGGAACTCTGTCCAACTTGGAGATGCAGATTTTTACACTAGCCGAAGATATTTCTTTCAAAGCTAAGTGAGATCACCTACCGCAGACCACTCTCGAATTATTTTTGTCTAATGGGTACGGTTTAGACGATAAAAAGTGAAGATATTGCAGAAACGTAGTAGTTTATTGTCCATTACGCCATCTATCGGTATGTCAAAAAACTATTAAATATATATAATATTTTTTTATTAACACGTCTTTAAAACTTTTAATAAAGTTTTAAACAAAATGTTTACAGCTCCTAACAATCTACTTGAATATCTTGCCTTCTCGACTAGCCATCACCAATTAATCACACAACACACACTTATTAGGTAATGAATACATTTTATTATGTCTATTAAAAACTCTTTTCTTTAACAAAGAAACTAAAAAGCTAGAAAACCACGTAGAAAACAAATGCACAAAGCGGTCACCTTTGGTCGAAATTAACGTAGCTAATTTTACCATCATTTTATTTTTATTCGCTCCAAAATACATAATAAACATTTTGTTTGACCTAATTTTTATTTGTATGATTTTTAACAATAAAATGTTATGAAAAGGCCATTTCCTTTAAATTATGTAAAAACATAAAATAATGTTGTTTAGCTGCCATTATAAATAAAACAGATCAAAAAAATTGCTTTAATGTTAGTTAAATACCAATGTTAATAATATGGTTTAAAAAGTATGAATATGCGTTGAAGGTTTGCCTTCAAAAATCCAAGAAACATTATATTATAAAGAAAAACTAGGAAAATCTCAAAAGTACCCAAGCGTCAAGGTTAGTTTATATTTATAAGGTTGCGACATATCCTCAACTTTTAGGCGGTTTGAGGTCGGGGACGCAAGGAAGGGCACTTCTCGGAGAAAAGTTGGCAAGACTGGGTAAAAATCTAAGCTGAAGATCAATCCAGTGGCGTCTAGAATTTGCGCATTTCATTTTGCATTGTTTTGGAAGTGATATTTGTTGAAAGATGTAATTCAAAATGTTTTTTATTTAAAGTAAAATAATTTTCAACTTAATAACAATTAAAAACTGTTGTGTAAACGGTTGTTCTACTAATACAATAAACTGTATATCTCCGGCACTGAACAACATGGCCGAAAAATGGGAGATGTGACGTCATAACACGTCAAGTAATATGGCCGAATGTCGTGACCTTATATAGACCGACTTTGCCCAAGCGTAGCGTCACCAAAGAAGTATAAGCAATATAGAAATTTGTAGGCTATGTTGTTGCCTAGTGGAAGTAAAATATCCCTAGAACTTCGGCGAATTTCGCAACTGTATGAACATGATAAAAAAACGCGAATTTTCTAGCCAAATATTCGCTTTCGCAATTCGGTTTTCGCGTCGGTATAAACTAGCTTTGGGATTTTTAATCCTTAACATTTTTTCCTTATAAAAAATTTCGATATTATGAAAAGTAAGGGTACTTTCCTCTTGCAAAATTCATATATTTTGACCATCCTCGTATACCACTGTAAAAAATAATATCTAATGATTGCATTTTAGGTTTTAGACCATGACAATTTTTTGGTAATTTTCTAGAAACCTGCGGCAACTCCGATTTTGACGAAATTTGGTATACGGGGATTTTGGGGCGCTGATTACGAATCTAAAAGAATTTTTTGGCGGAAACGTTTTGTTCTTTAAATATTCATCATCAGACTTGAAATTTAAACTAATCTTATTTTTACAATATCCCCCTTCTTTTTGCACACAATTCTTGATTTAAAGCTAAAGTTGCATACAATATTTGATTTTCACCTTTTAAAACCCCGGTGTTTTATGTATTTTACATTATTTTGCATTAAATTGCATAGCTATACTTTGAATCATTTCAATCCCAGTGTGCAATGAAGCCCTATGTGTATGTATGGTTGCCGCATTATCAAAGAAATGCCACGCAATTTAATGCAAAAATAGTGTAAAAACGTAGAAAAACGGGGTTTTAAAAGGTGAAAATCAAATATTGTGTGACACTTTAGCTTTAAATCAAGAATTGTGAGCAAAAACAAGGGGAATATAGTGAAAATAAGCTTAGTTCAAATTTGAACTTTGATAATGAATATTTCGAGAACGAAACATTTCCGCCAAAAAAATCATTCAGAATCGTGATCAGTGTCCCAAAAACCCCCGTATACCAAATTTCGTTAAAATCGGAGTTGCCGCAGGTTTCTAGAAAATTACCACTTTTTTATTAAGAATACCATTTTTTCGTAAAATTAATAATAAAAAGTTTTCCATATGGTGCGAACATAAGTAGACACGCTGTATTTGGTTTTTAGTTCGTTTAATTGAGAAATATTTTAACAGACTATTAATCGTACCTTACAAAAACTGTTGTAAAAAGTTACTGTCTCAAATTATAAAAAACTTATAAAAATAATTTTACCTAATTAATAGATTTAAAACATTTATAGCACTTAATGAGGTAAAAGAAAAGTCATTGTCAATAAAACTAGTTTAAGCGTTTAAGGCTAAATGACATAAAAAAAAAAAATAAAATTGGTTTTGCCGAAAACTACGTTATTTTTTAAATTAAAATATATCTTGCTATACATCGTTAAAAAGCTTATAAAAAGGCCTTTCAAAAAAGTCATAGCCAACTATGGTTTCCATTTTAAAAAAATGCAAGTTGTTGTTGTAGTTTAAATACGAACTTCTACATTAATGATCGGATTGCACTTTTCTATTAAAAAGATAATTATCTACAAGTTTCCCAATTACACGTTTTTTTCTATCCCTGATATTAACTGAGTTACAGAGGACAACAATTTTTTGCAAAAAATGTTTCTTTTTTCTAAATATCTAGTTAGCCTTGATTTGTTTGGACAAAATAAAAACTCATTTAAACTAAGCTCTAGAACTAACAATTTTTTAAGCCCCATTTAAGGGGGGCTAAGGTCAAATCGTACAAAAAAGCCATGTTTTCGTGATTTTTTTCTGACGACACAGTTAAAAATTTATTTACTCAACCAATGGTACATTAAAGTATGACATTCGAAGAATGTTTCATCAAATTTTTACAAAAAAATATTAAAAAATACGGCAATGGCAGCAATTGTTCGGACGTGTCTCGAAAAAAGTTGAATTGCGGTGCCCCTCATAACTTGGTGCTGGATCATCCGAAATCAAAAATCAAAGTTCATTCGTTAGATAATAGCTTTTCCCAGGTAACGCTGTCGAGTTTTTTTGTTTCCAAATTTTTTTCATTTTTTCGAACACTTTGAAGTGAAAAACACAATTTTGTGGGGAAAAAATCGGCTAATTTGTTATTGCAAAATCAAAATTATGAAAAAAAAACTCGACAGCGTTACCTCGTAAATGATGTACAGAAATTGTGTTTAAAATTTCAAAAGGATCGGTGCAGTAGTTTTGGAGTTATCAGGGGCACCGACTTTGAAAACGTGAGTTGTGAATTGAATACCTTACCCCCCTTAAAACAATGCGCTTAAAAAAACTCGACAGCGTTACCTCGTAAATGATGTACAGAAATAGTGTTTAAAATTTCAAAAGGATCGGTGCAGTGGTTTTGGAGTTATCAGGGGCACCGACTTTGAAAACGTGAGTTGAAATTAAATACCTTACCCCCCTTAACCATCTCTGTAGCAGCAACGGTTTCTGAGATCTCTGTCCTAAACATCGAAAAAAATCTCACCTTACAGAGCAAAGACACATTCAATCTTGTGGGCGTCACATTTGAAAGTAACCTTTACTGGCATAAAACACATTGTATCTATAGCCACGGCAGCTTCAAGAAAGCTTGGATTTCTCTTTCGAGCCAAAAAGTATTTTTCCGCTTCTAATTTATACACTTTATATGTGTCCCAAATCCGACCTCCCTTGGAATATTGTTATCATATCTGGGGCATGTCGTCCCCCATAGCACTAAGCATTCTTAATTCCATTTGTAGAAGAGCTATTCTTCTCATTATTGATCCATAACTTACAGAAAAAGCTTCCTCTCTTGCCCATCGTCGGGCTGTGGGTGATTTATTGTTTTTTAAAGGTACTTCCATGGCTTTTGCTCTGAAGAATTGTCCAGTATAGTTCGTCCACTCACGGTTCCCAACAGAGAAACTCGTGGTGCCGCGCGTATGCATCCCTATACGGTTCAACTGGACAGGCCCCGGAACTTCTCACTTTGTTCGTTCTTTTATCCCTAGAGTTTCTAGATAGTGGAACCTGCTGCCCGCGGAGGTCTTTCCTTCTCCCCAAATCTTCAAGTATTTAAGTCCCGTGTCAACAAACTCCCTCTTACCTCGCTTAAGACACCCTACTGGTACGTTAGTATTTAGGCTTTAAGCCTTCGTGGTTTGTTCTAAAGATAAAAAAGCCCTGTATATAGATATAACATATTTCGATTAAAAAAACCTTTTAAAATTCATAAATAGAGAACGGCCAGTAAAAATTCTAAAAGTTATTCTAAAACTTGCGTTTTATCAAAAATTGCGTTTAAATTTGGAGCTCCTCATAAACGGCCCTGTCTATTTTGATGCCATTATGCTTTCAAAATCAATCAATCAACAATAGGCATAGAAATAGTATTTCTAGTTACCAACACAAACGACAATACGAACAGATAAGTAGAAATAAACAGTGCGAACTGTCAGATATCGGTGTTAATTTAGAAGAATAGCTGTGGTATTTAAATGTTTATGGGTATTATAGCTGTACGTCCCAGAAATCATATTTCCTGGTTAGACACATCCTCTTAATAGGGCACGGAAAAGGAAGTCACTGATGGCCTAATATACAGGCGGTTTTCGAAGTAGGACCACAAATATTAAGGAAGGAGAAGCGGTATATTTAAATTATTAAAATTTTCGACAAATTGTCATACTTATAAATTGTTATTTTAAATTTAGTGTTTAATAATATAAAAGTAAAAACACTTTTAACAAGCAGCTTTTTACTTAAATGAACCAGAAGAAAAGAAAATCACCTTTTTTAACTTTTAGTATCAACATCCCAGCAAACACTATTTGCCGGCAATGTACATTTTTCATATTGGCATTGATGGTAAAGGATTGGCAATTGGTGGCAATATTATGCCAACATCTTATACGCATTAAAAAGTCAACCCTAAATAAACACTTAATTGCCAATAAATTTTACATGCAGGCGATTTGCCGGCAAGCATACAAAAATGGCGGCATACCAATCCTGATTAAATAAAGCACGCGTTTTTGTTGCAGGCAAATAAATATTGGATTTTGAGTTCAAACCTTCAACGCATATTCATACTTTTTAAACCATATTATTAAAATTGGTATTTAACTAACATTAAAGCAATTTTTGATCTGTTTTATTTATAATGGCAGCTAAACAACATTATTTTATGTTTTTTACATAATTTAAAGGAAATGGCCTTTTCATAACATTTTATTGTTAAAAATCATGCAAATAAAAATTAGGTCAAACAAAATGTTTATTATGTATTTTGGAGCGAATAAAAATAAGATGATGGTAAAATTAGCTACGTTAATTTCTGACCGAAGGTGACCGCTTTGTGCATTTGTTTTCTACGTGGTTTTCTAGCTTTTCAGTTTCTTTTTTAAAGAAAAGAGTTTTTTAATAGACATAATTAAATGTATTCATTACCTAATAAGTGTGTGTTGTGTGATTAATTGGTGATGGCTAGTCGAGAAGGCAAGATATTCAAGTAGACTGTTAGGAGCTGTAAACATTTTGTTTAAAACTTTATTAAAAGTTTTAAAGAGGTGTTAATAAAATATCATATATATTTAATAGTTTTTTTGACATACCGATAGATGGCGTAATGGACAATAAACTACTACGTTTCTGCAATATCTTCGCTTTTTATCGTCTAAACCGTACCCATTAGACAAAAATAATTCGAGAGTGGTCTGCGGTAGGTGATCTCACTTAGCTTTGAAAGAAATATCTTCGGCTAGTGTAAAAATCTGCATCTCCAAGTTGGACAGAGTTCCGAGAGATGGTACTTTGCATTGCAAGGAAATTGCATGCAGTAAGGAGTTTTTTCCTATTTTAATTTTCAAATAAAATATCGTATCATTTTAGCTTTTAAAAAAAAAGTATATGCGACAATTTTCGTCAATAAGACGTCAGCTTGCTGCTTGGGAGTATCTGAATTTGCCCACTTTCGTGTCTTTTGTTATCTTTTGCCAATAACTTATTAATGATGGATGCCATCATCTTAAACGGATTTTTTTGCCAATAACTTATTAATGACGGATGCTATCACTTTATCTGCAACACGTGGCCTAATAACGGCCAATTGCCCACTTTCGCGTCTTTTGATACCTTTTTGCCAATGCCTTGCCATTAAAGAGTGTTGGCAATGCCAGTAAATTAAATGTACAAAGCCGGCAAAAAATGTTATATGGGTAGTTTCTCTGTACCAAATACTTTAATATTTAAAAATATATTAGTCTAATCGAGAAGTTGATTTTCCGCCAAAAATAATTACAAGTCTGCTAAAAATATGGTTGATGGCTTAAACGATCCGGAATGGTGTTTAGAAGAAGATGTGTTTTGGATTTTGTTGCAAAAAAAACCTACAACAGTTAACAAAAAACTGAGAAAAAGGTCCCTCCAGCTTTTCGCCATGCGGCATGCGCAATTCGCCGTTGTAGTGAGCATAGGTTTTAAATATATATTTTTGCAATTAAATACTAATTTCAAATTTAAAAAACAAGTATTATTTAAGCCCACCACGATCAATATTATTGTGCAATATTTCATATTGTACAATAATATTGAGCGTTTGTGGTTTATATTGAGAGGTTGTACAATATATTGTGCCAATCAAAAACAGTTTGATTTTTATTGTGCAATAGTGATTTTTTGTGTCGTGTGTGGGTAATATTGCACAATTATTTCAGTTTTCAAATGGGAAAGGTGGTATAAAAGTTTAAATGATTGATATATAAATTTTCGCTTCGGGGAGCTCTTCTTATTTAGGTACTCTAATAAAGTTTTTTTAGTTTATTATTTTGGTGTTTTTAAGTTAACAAAAATTAGATTTATTTTAAATAATGTCAAATTATAATTACCAAAATAATAGACTAAAAAAATGCACAACTTTATTAATTACGTAAATGAGAAAAACTCACAAAGCGAAAAATTATAGATCAGTTATTTAAACATTTATACCACCTTTTATGACAACAGAAACTCCTAAAAAACTAATAATTAATAAATGAATAACTTTTTGAAAAATGTTGATACGACTTTTATTATCGCAGAATTATATTTTTAAGGAATCTAGATGACACTAGAATTATTTCAAAGTTTTAAATTAATATTTGTTGGCATAAAAATATTTAAAACTCAAAGCCGCCGCGCAAAAGCTCATTTTCAACGTTAAATAAAAATTACAAATATTGAAGCTACAAGTCCGGAAAGCAAGAATTTTTTTACTATAAATTCCTGTTCTTTAGAAACTTTTATAATATTTAAGCGATCATTTGTACTTTTTGAGATTTTGGCAAAAATTGTACTATTGTAATTTTTTGCGAAAAAAATTAAAATACGTCTTTTTTAGATGCCATATTCCGGATCGTAAAGTCATCAACCATATTTTTAGGAGACTTGTAACTATTTTTCGCAGAAAATCAACTTCTATATATACAAATATCGCTCCAAAATCCGTCCGATTCCTCAAAAGATGTATTCTTTCTTAGCTCAATTTGTGGTAATTATGAAAATCCATTTAACTGCACCTCACGTTTTGAAATAATTAGATATTAAACAATAAAAAGCATTCACACAAATAAGTTAAAATTAACAGAAAAATTACATACATTATAACTTGTTAGACAAAATTGTTTATATTGTACAAAATTACGGAAAGTACTTGTTTTCCTAAACAGCTATATTTATGACGTTTTATTCCGAGCAGGTTTAAATTAAAATGACACGGTTTTTAATCCATCTTAACATGGTAAAATAATTATGTATTCCTTAAAAATATACAAGTTGGTTATGCAATTATTAATGTTTTTACGCGACAGGAAACACGAGTCGATTCTTTGTCTCTTTCACCAATTTTAGGCGAAGAACCAATTCTAAAACGGTATTTACCAATCGGTAATGTTGACGTTTAAACAATGTATTATACGTCAAGTTGTCACCAATTATTACCGCGGTTATAATTGGTTGAACGACTAAAGTTGATGATAGCTTCGTTAAATCTACATTTTTAAAATTGTAAAGGGTCTTTCAATAAGAGTTGAGAGTGATTTTTTCTCAAATAGATATTTCTCAGTATCTTATCCCGATATTTTCTAATTTCTAGGTGTTACTATATTTAGTATAGTGTGCTTGAGTGTAAAGCTGACGTGAGCGGTTCTTGGGAGTTAACCGATTTCTAGTCTTTCTTGACTTTCGGTTTATAATTTGTTGCTGGCCCTTTACACCCTGACAAACAATTTCGTGAGTTGTAACTATTTTTGGCGAAAAATCAACTTCTCGATTAGACTAATATATTTCTTAAATATTAAAGTATTTGGTACAGAGAAACTATTGTTTATGTTCCAATAAAAAAATTCTTGTAATCCCTGTGATAACTGTATAATGTGTAAAGTAATCCGTTTTGTATGGTCCGCGCGTTTAGTAAAGAGGCCACCGACGTCATCATTATCTACGAGAAATCTTCTGTAACTCTCTTTCAATCGCGGTTTCGAGGGTTTCGTATCGTTACATAGGAAGTAGGCATTTTAAAGATAGTAATTTTGTTGTCACCCAGTAGCTACATGGCCAAGAATTATGAATATTTTGGGACTTTGCGAATTTTCGTAAATAAGCCACTTAATTAAGCAAATATAAAATAAAAATTTTATATATTATTTTTTATCTACATACCGGGCCATTATTCCTATTTTTAAACGATTTTGTTTTTGGAATAAAATAAAAATGTTAAATTCAAAGAAATATTACTGCTTAAAAGCTTTTTTTACTGATCGGGCATGTTTTTTCATTTAAAAAGTCGTTATAACGCTAATATATGCACCAAGTTTGCTTGAATTGCCAAACCGCAAAAGTGTGTAAAAAATACCTTTTTTCCACGACCGTTAAAAAAATGCTGTTTTTTAAATCGTTAACATGATGTCAAAGTACTCCATTCTAGTACACTACATAAAGTATTAAAAAAGTAACTCTTTTTTAACACTTCAAAGCTTACTTTCACACTTCATCAATTAGTGTTTTGTTTCAGTGCCTACTACAATAAACTTAAATATCAATTTATGCAAAGTAAAAGTAAAGCCGACATCAACTGTACCAAACGGTCAAGTTACCTTTGATTTCGTCATTATTTCTTTTAGCTCATGTGTCACTAGTTTTAAAATTTGACAGGTTGCAAATAAATTTAATAGAAGTTATTGGAAATTAATAGTAATAATGAATTTGTATGACTAAGATATTGAAAAAAAATTATACTGTTTTTAGTTTTATTTCTACAAAAGTAAGTACATACAATTTTCTAAAATTAAATAATAAATGCATAGTTATGAAGAGGATACCTAATTGTCTTTTAAAAAATAAGGAGGGTATGAATTTTTGTTGCAATATAATGGCTGTGCTGCAAAAATTAAAATTATTAAGTTTAGATAAATTAAACATGTATAAAATGGTATTTTGGAAAATTTTTATACGGTCGTGAAAAAATATAGTATGTAACACATGCATAATGTTTTTTTTTCTCATGGGATTGTTGCACTCGCCTAACGGCTCGTGCTGTCAAACTTCCCATTTGTAAAAAAAGTATCACTTTATGCACTTGTTACATAAATTACTATTAAATGTCCTTATTTAGCGAAAAATTGAAAAAATATTTCAAGAACCATAGAACAACTGTTTTTGAACTGCTCTAGTCGTCCGTTCATAGAATGTGTACCGAATTTATATATGTTCGGTCGGTTTTTAGTTCCTGATCCTAAAACTCAAAAACCCGGCCAGTTTGTTTTGACGTTTATAATAACAAATAAAGAGGTTAGAAAGAAAATCAACAATCAAATCAGTTTTGGCAATTTATTTAAAACTTCAAAAAATTAAAATTTAAAATGTTGTACTGCATAGGGTTATGACACTAAAATTTATTTATTTTTCTTACCATGATTACTTGGTATCGCAGGTTTGTGCGCATTGTTAAACTTCTTTGGTAAGTCATTATAGGTTTAAAAACGATGCTATAAGCTATAATAAGTTGTAAATACTTTTTTAGGTCTAATATAAGATTATTTTTCAAAAATGTCGACTCACCTACCTGTCTTTGACTTACAATCATTTTATGGATGCCAGTTACATGGCCGATGTGTGTATGGGTCCTATGTTCTGGTTTGTTGATAATTTTACAAATGCAATTGGAACAGTAAGTACCAAACGATTGTAATCCTGAGTGACTTTCCAGTGACTTAAATAGAGCGCTCCCGAGTAGCTCAGGAGCATTTTGTTCTACTTTATGGCGTTCCAGTGACGGAAAGTGTTATGCACCTGAGCTACTCCGTTTTTCTTCCCTTGCCCTCATGCACCAACCCCTCTTTTGGTTTTGTGCTTCAAACGTGTTTTTTTATGGTTAAGAATGGATTTTTTAAAATTATTTATTTAAAATTGAATTAGATATTAAAAAGAGATTATTATTATAAAGCTAAGAAAGGATAAAAAAAACGAAATTTTAAAATTTCTTAAAGTATCACTCTCTCCTTATCTAAGGTTGCATTCCAGTGACTAACTTTTAGAGCAGTTCAAGAGCTTCAAGCCCTGGAGCGTGA
Organism: Listronotus bonariensis; assembly: GCA_014170235.1. NCBI lineage: Eukaryota > Metazoa > Arthropoda > Insecta > Coleoptera > Curculionidae > Listronotus > Listronotus bonariensis. The sequence continues at coordinate 297,747 of JACEGR010000046.1, read as the reverse complement.
CGCACAAAAATTTTCATCACTGGAAAGCTACCCTGGATAAGCAGTGGTAAATTCAGAAATTTTTTTCGGGGGGAAGAGTTTAAGATTCCCAAAAGGGAAGTTACAAAATAAAAATAAAGTGCTAAACAGTTGAAAAGCAAGAAAAAGGTTCTCCCAAAAAACCATACAAACAGCTTATAGGTACTTAAGATTACAGTCATATTAATGATTTTAACACAAACTTTATTTGGTATCCCAAACTTCTCCAGGAGAGGGAACTAGCCTCCCTCTCTGCCCCCTGAATTCAATGCTGTGGATAAAGTTTTTATGTAACCTCTGCTTAGCAACTATTTTTGTTTGAGCATTTTTTATTCTAATCTTACGTTAGATTTTTAGTACCTACCTATACTTCTACATATTTGTAAGTACCAGTTGTTATAATGAGTGAACTAAAAGTCTGGAATATTTTTTAAGTATAGGGGCAGTATAATACTTAATTTTGTTTGTATAAGATAAAAGTTCTGTAATATAAAATAATTATTAAACTATCATAAAATTGCCCTTGGACCTTTGTTGTAAAACATGTTCAGGGGTTGCAACCATGTTTAAGTAAGTTTTACTTTTAATTTTTTATACAAAAGTTCTGCTTTTCTGGTTATAAATAATTTGTTGCTGTTCTATACCAGGTCTGCTAATATTATAAAAGAATTTCATAGTGTTAGTATAGAATGCATTAGAGAAAATTCTTAATTATTTAGTATTATTTAAATAGCTTATAATTGTTATTTATTTATTTTCTTTTGTATTTATTTATAGCACCTGTTGTTAATAAAACATTTTAATTTCATTTCAATTTGTTGCTTATTAAATTTTGAGATACTCGATATTGTTTGTATAATACCCTGTTACTTGCATATAGGTCTGGCTAGCAAAAAAATAAAGAAGTAATGTAGTTATAGTGTCCTATAGATAGTAAATTAAAATGTGTAAAGTTGACTAAGGAATTTGTATATAAAATATTTTTATTTTAGTTATTGGTTACAGCGGTAATAGCTCTTACATCATCAGTTATTTTGATAGCGTATTGGATAGGAATTCCTTATTGGTGGAACAGAAACCATTATATGTGCATATTCCTAATGATTCTTGGACATTGGATTCTTCTTAACATAACTTTTAATTATTATATGGCATGTTCCTACACATCCTGGCTTCCCACCTGAGGTATGCAAGTACTGTATGGTTAATTTAATTTATTTTTTTTTCTCTTGACATAAAAACTTAAAAGTTATTTAAAGAGCATTAAATTTGTTCTTTGTTTTGTTCTGAATTTTTGTGATGTACTCTTTATATACAGGGTGTCCCATTTTGGTTGTCCCTTATGGAAACTTGGAAACCATAAGAGATATTAAAAATCCTGAAAGTACCCATCCTCGAGCTCTTTTTGGGAGAAAACATTTATGGTAAAAGCAGTCATGCTATACTTGAGAAGCGTTTCAGAATACAGGGTGATTCTCGATTTTCACGTTTTGAAAAGGTCCTGTAGCTTTGTTATTACCTGAATGCAGAAAACCTAATTACTGTATACAGACACTTCTTTCCCTAGAATCCAGTGGCGTAGCCAAAAATTTTGAGCTGCATTTTTGACATATGACCCAAAAATGTTTTTATTAGGGACACCCTATAAATGATTAGGTAATTAAATTGCTTGTTTTTCTGATTAAAATAATATATCATAGTAGGTGGTTTAATAAATTTTTACGTCCAAATATTGCAAAAATTATGATTTTAAAGACGCATTTCTATCTATCTGTTTATTAAATTGTTTTATATTTTTTGTTTTAAAAGGAATCTGTCATCCCTTAGCTCAGGAGACATTTTCCGTAGAAAAAAACAAAATTAGTTTACAACAACAATAATAAACAAGTTATATTAATTAAACTTAAAATTTTGTAAGTTTTTTAATTTTGATTTTTTTATTTTTTTTATTTTTTATGAATTCTCCATGTCAACTTTACCAATAGAGCAAAAAAAAATTTAAAGTCAAAAAAATCGAAAAATTTTTGACACACCCTGTATAACTTTTGATTTTATTTTTATACAACATTATCATACTAATACAGTACCATTTTTACTTTAAAAATTCATAAATAAGGACGCTATGAATTTTTAAATTTAAACATAAAAATAATTATTTTTTAATTTTGGGATACACTGTATCATTTATATATATATAATAATATTCTTCCTTATCATATATATTATCCACCATAATTTCATCATATATATTCATAAATAAAATTGTAGGGAAATTTTTAGAGTTAAAAATAAAAAAAATCATTTTTAATTTTTGGATACCCTGTATCATTTTTTTATGTTTAATAATATTTCTCACCAATGCATTTATTAAATACCAAAATTTCACCCCTTTATTTTCATAAATAAAATTGTAGGAAATTTTTAAATTTTAAAATAAAAAAATAATTTTTAATTTTTGAGACACCGTGTATCATTTTATTATGCGTATTAATAATCTTCTACATCATATATATTATTTACCAAAATTTCATACTTATATATTTATAAATAAAGTGGCGGGAAATTTTAAATTTTAAAATAAAGAAATGCGTTTTTAAAATCATAATTTTTGCAATATTTGACGTAAAAAATTTATTAAACCACCTACTATGATATATTATTTTAATCAGAAAAAAACAAGCAATTTAATTACCTAATCATTTATAGAGATTGTCCTAATACAAAAAACATTGCTTTGAGTCATATGTCAAAAATATTGCTCAGTACAGCTACGCCACTGGATCGACGGAAAGAAAAGTGTCACGAGATAATGTGCAGTGGGAAATTTTCATGTCTGTAACAACAAAGCTACACAAAGACGCTTTCGAAAGGTGAAAATCCGAGGAGATATCTACAATATCTCTGTTCGCGATAACGATGATATCTTTTTACCAAAATGTTTTCTCAAAGAAGCTCAGTGAGATCAGACGCAATATCTCTTATGGTTTCAATTTTCAATGAGACACCCTATACAATATCTTTCCTCGGATGGACTTTGTATTAACGATGGATGAACTCATTTAATGTTGGAGAAGTCATGTATGACAAATGATTTTGCTTCTTAGAAAAACAATTCACATTGGGGAAATCTTTTAAACTTTTATTTATGACTGTGGGAGAAATAAAATGAACGTTGATATCCGGAAATAAAATATACATAGTCTAACTGAAATTTTAGATATTGGATGCTTATTCGGTTCCAAAAACCTTTTTTATTTAACTTTTTGCTCAATTATTAAAAGTAAAAGCAACTTTATCTTGATCTATTTCCACACTTCTGTAGTTTTTGGGGTCCCTGTTTAAGGTAAAACATGTTATTCAACATGAATCCTGTTTTTCAAGAAGCTAAGGCATTTGCCGTACATGACTTTCTTTTAAAAAAAAATGTTTGGCTTATTTGTGCTATTGTAAAGTCTGTCAGTGGACATACTGTAAATTTTGTGTTTTATTGTTGCCCTTATCTTATGTTTAAACCATATACTTAAGGAAGTTCTACCGATACCACAAGAGTCAAATGAGTGCTTAAGGTAATTTGACTACCGTGGTATTTATATTTGGCAACGCTGCGTAAAAACAATAGAAATCATACGCAAAAATCTACTGCACAAGCATCTTTAAACAAGTTATCGGTTTTAAATTGTTATGTTTATTTACTAATAAAATCTCTAAACCACCCTTATCATATCCCAAAAAATTTCATTGAAAAGGCGAAACAGTCACTGAGAAGAAATTATAACAAATTTGTAAAACAAGGTCAAGTAGCACATAAATTTAAGGATAAACATAGAAAGTTTCTGTCACCTAACCTGTCAACTAACGTAAATATTGATACATCGAATTATGGTCGTCGAATTGTTCACTTAAAAACACTCGGAAATAAACATGTTTTCTAATTATTGCGGATATTTATTATCACTCATTGAATCTTGTAACCGAAAAACGTATTGGACTGAGCATTAATTTTATGTCTCCATACACAGTTTTCGATAAACTTTTCGGGCGCCTCATAATCTTTTGGCGGCGTTGCCACATGTCAGTCACATAGCATATTTTTTCAATTATTTATTAATTACTTCTGTCACAAGCTCTGAAGGTCGGATTTTAATTAGCCAAACAAGACAAACTTTACGGGGCGATTCTAGAACAGAAAATAAGAAAAAAACTTAATATAAACATATGTCCTAAACGTCTTAGTTTTTGAACTAAGGTGTGTTAAATATTTAAAATAAACACTTTTTTTTTAATATTTAACAACCCGTAGTTTAAAAACTAAGATGTTTAGAACATATGTTTATATGAAGTTTTTCTTATTTTCTGTTGTAGAATTGTTTGGTTAAGTTTGTCGATTGAGTTACTGGACACCCTGTATGTATGTCGGTAATTTGATTGAAATTGATGAAAACTTTGATGTCTATTGGTGCCTAAACGGTGAGGTTTATCGACTTTAATAAAAAGTACCATATTCTTTAGGTTTTTGATTGTCTATAAAATGGCGCTCCCAGCTTTGCGATATCTGTCAAAACAAAAAATTATGATGTAAATAAATTTTAAGTTTTAGTGTCTTAAAATTTTAGAATCTGCAAAGCTCGATTTGTGGGCCAAATATCAACTGGATTGGTTAAAAAATAAATGCAATATGGCGAAAAAAACCAAAATGAAAATTAAACTTTGAGGGCTTGTAACTCGAAAACGAATGACATTTTGAAAAAAATTTATATGAAGCTCTACCCTTATTTTGTCAAGTAGAATCGCCCCCTTAAGTTTCGTGATCGATTTTTGAATCTCCCTCTATTATATTTTAAAAATGCAGAAAAGCGTTTTGTGTTAAATATACAATAAAATTCTTTTACTTTTACTTTTTATTATTATTGTCGAACTAAAATCTTAGATTTTACCACCAATTATAGTTAAATTATCATGTTTTTTAGGGTGAATTGATAACAGAGGCTGTAAGCATATGCAAAAAGTGCATTGCACCAAAACCACCACGCACACACCATTGCTCAGTATGTAATCGTTGTATTTTGAAAATGGATCATCATTGTCGTATCCTTTTGTAAAAAAAAAAAATTTATTTTACAAAGAGTTTGTGCAAAGGTAATGATCAAAATATGTTTTAAATATTAAATAAAAAGTTTCTCTTCATCTCTCCCTTAGTAAATATAGTTTTTTTTTTTAAATTTTAAAATATTTTTCTTAACTGGGTTTAACAGCCTGGTTAAATAGCTGTGTAGGCTATAAAAACCATAGGTACTTTTTTCTATATATGGCCTATATGGTAGTGGGAGTAGTTTTTGTAATTACTGCTGGATGGGATCTAGCCTATGAGGTCATAATGTTAAATACCGGAGAAGGAGATGATCCAGAATTGGAGGGACATTCTGTTAAAATTAATAAAACTGGGGCCCTTATTCCTGTGGTAAGGCATTTAACTATTAGAGAATTATTGCAAGTTGCGTACTTAGGCTCGGGAATTACTAATACTGGCCTTATTTAAATAGTGCTTGTACCTATAATTTAGAGTTATTGCAAATCATGTTGTAAGTACCATTATCCTAAAAAAGGGGAAAAAATTTTAGTAGAATTTCTTTATTGTTTTGTGTTGTAGGGTTTTGTTTAACACAATTACAGAAATACATTTGAAAAAGCAAGGTTTTAAGTATTTTTACTTCTAAAAATTTTTCGATTTTTGGTCGGCAGCCGTTCGGTTAGACGAACAGTTCCGAAGTTAAAATAAGACCAAAATAAGGTACGACCTAAAACTGATATAAATAGGAGACATTTTGCACCCCTTATTTTTCAATTCCGTTGTGGTTAACGTTATTCTGAGACTGCGCAGTAACGCAAACATGATCCGTTATCGTTATTAACCATTTTCATGCCGTATTAATTAAAATATCATTTATACATAGGCTCTAATTAGCGAAAAATTTATAGCAGTAGTAAAAATCAAATAGTGTTAAGAAATTAAAACGGACTTGCACTTTTATGGATATTCTAAATCAGTAATTAATTTAGATGTTACAATTTGGCACACTTGCTTTTTATTCTACTACCAAACCTAACCTTACTTTTTGGGTTTGGCTTATACTGTATTGTTTGCATCTACTTTAAAAAACCAAATCAACAGAAGTGTTTGCATATATTTAAATATCAATTTATATCTTATGAAGAATAAAAGTAAATACGGATTTTTCGTTAACTTTAAAATCGGTGAACCACAGGCAAAACTAAGGTTATGTGTCGAAAGCGCAGACGCAAGATAAATTTCTTAAAAGAGGCTGCAAAATCTCTGTCTAAAACTGCTGTCGTAATCGTTATGTTTAATAACGATAACCATAAGGAGGCCAAAAACTTCTGTTATTTTAAGAGGTGCAAAATGTCTCTAATAAAGCCGGGCACTACACCTACTTATTAAGGAAGTCCTTATTCTACCATGCATCTGCGCAAGCTCAGATGTCAAAATAAGGCCGGTATTATTAGTGTCTGTCCTTGTTTCATTGAGCAATAATTCTCTATTATGTACATTAGGATGGTCCTTATTTAGGATATGTTTTATTTTTTTTCATGATAGTCCTAAATCGATTTCAAATAAATAAAAACAAATTCATGCCAAATGTTAATTTTAATATTTTTATTTCTTTATTTGGAACCGATTTAGGACTATTGTGAAAAAAATTCACATATCCTACATAAGGACCACTTTAATGTACATAAATAATACCATAATTTAAAGATATATAAAATATAATAAAGAAGACCTTTATAGTAAATTTAACATTTCTGTTATAATTTTTAGACTGGTACTGTTATGTTGGACGCAGCATATTTGGAAGAACATGAACTTGAGCCTGTTAAACCATACAGACGAAAATCCATTATTTATATGGCTCTGATTAATGTTGGTAAGTGTCAAGTTATTTATTTTTTATGCGTATTTTTTCATGGTTACAGTAAAAATTTTCAGACTATGAATTCCGATTTGTCTTTGTTGCGCGCTGAAATACATTATTTAGTAAGTTAGTGAATATACCGGGTGATGCATCGCCGGGCGGGACATAGGAAATCCCATGTAATTTTTAATGGGGTCAATTATTGGCTCCTCTAATTATTTTAGAGAAAAATTCTATTGAAGTTTATTGAAGAGTATGCAAATCTACGTCTATGGTAAAAATTTTAGATTTTTCGGTTAACCCGTTTGCTAGTTAGATGCTAATGTATTTTTAAAAATTGTTACATTATTATCGCCTCATATTTATAAACAACAATAAAAATACCAGTTAGCGGGGATTTTCGGACAACATATTATTGGACCATTTTTTCTTAATCAAAATTTGAATGCAGAATTTTATTTGGAACTACTCGAAGAACTAATTTTACCCGCTTTAAATGATGTATCCAGGGAAAATCAGGAAATTTGGTACCAAATGGATGGCTGCCCGGCACATAATACCCTGGCTGTTCGGGAATATTTACACAATGCTTTTAATGGAAATGTTATTGGCCTACATCACACTATAAATTGGCCAGCCAGGTCTCCTGATATTTCGCCAAATGACTTCTTCCTCTGGGGCCATTTAAAAAGCATGATATACAAGGATAAAAATTACTCTAATCTAGATGAGTTAAACAATGCTATTTCTGCAGAATGCAATAAAATTTCAATTTACCAATTAGCCAATGTAAGAAGACAATTTTATGAACGTCTGGGTTATTGTCTAGCAGTCAATGGAGGAATATTTAAAAAATTTCTTAAATCTTAAGTTTATTTCCAACATATTAATTATTGTAATAATATTAATAATTTATTGAAGCATGTAAATATTATAAATGTCAAAAGTTCTTGAAATTTGTTACTTTAGTTTAGTTTAACTTAACTTAATTTGCTTGTGTAAATACAACTTTAATCTTTTCATTGTACGTTTTTTAATAATAATAAAGCACTAAATTTCAAAATGACAACGTTATGTCACGCTAACTGGTATTTTTATTTTTGTTCATAAATCCGAGGCGATAATAATGTAACAATTTTTAAAAATATATTAGCATCTAACTAGCAAACGGGTTAACCGAAAAATCTAAAGTTTTACCATAGACGTAGATTTGCATGCTCTTCAATAAACTTCAATAGAATTTTTCTCTAAAATAATTAGGGAGGCAATAATTGACCCCATTAAAAATTACATGGGATTTCCTATGTCCCACCCGGCGATGCATCACCCGGTATAAAAGTAAGCCTCTTTATTACTACGAACCTATTTTCCATGTTTGTTAATTTTAGGGGTTCTCTTTGCTTTGGGTGCCTTATCTACTTGGCATGGTTTGCTCGTTACTAGAGGTGAAACCAGTATTGAAGCAAACATTAATAAAGCAGAAACTTTAAGGATGAAGGAACAAGGCAAAATTTATAGAAATCCATACGACTTTGGACCGAAAAAGAATTGGATGCTATTTTTGGGTTTAACTGAAGGAAGGTAAAACCTTACTATTTTAATTTCTCTGTACTTGGCTCTCTAGTTATCCTATCTGATCGACGTATATCAGTTATTGTGGACGGCCATTCTTCAAGCTTTCACCAAGTAAATGCTGGAGTCCCTCAGGGCTCAGTTCTGGCACCAACATTGTTTCTTCTTCACATCAACGACCTTCTCTCGTCCACAACTAATTCCATTCATAGTTTCGCCGATGATAGTACCCTACACTCCAATTTTCAGGTTCCTAAATCCATCACTAAATCTGACTTGGAATACAAACGCAGAGCGATGCAGATATCTCTTTCGCAGGATCTTAATTTAATATTGGATTGGGGCGCCAAAAATCTCGTCCATTTAATGCATCCAAAACACAATCATGTTCCTTGTCGCGAAAAGAGTCATCAAATACTCATCCTCTACTTATGAGCGGCCAAGTTTTTACAGAGCAGACACCTTTAATCTTGTGGGCGTCACATTTGAAAGTAACCTTAACTGGCATAAACACATTGTATCTATAGCCACGGCAGCTTCAAAAAAGCTTGGATTTCTCTTTCGAGCCAAAAAGTATTTTTCCGCTTCTAATTTATACACTTTATATGTGTCCCAAATCCGATTCCCCTTGGAATATTGTTCTCCATATCTGGGGCATGGCGTCCCCCACAACCCTAAGCATTCTTGATTCTATTCAAAGAAGAGCTATTCGTCTCATTAATGATCCTTCACTTACAGAAAGGCTTCCCCCTCTTGCCCATCGTCGGGCTGTGGGGGATTTATCGCTCTTTTATAGGTACTTCCATGGCTTCTGCTCTGAAGAATTGTCCAGTATAGTTTCTCCACTCACGGTTCCCAACAGAGAAACTTGTGGTGCCGCGCGTATGCATCCCTATTACAGTCCAACTGGACAGGCCCCGAACTTCTCACTTTGTTCCTTCTTTTATCCCTAAAGTTTCTAGATTGTGGAACCTGCTGCCCGCGGAAGTCTTTCCTTCCCCCCAAAATCTTCAAGTATTTAAGTCCTGTGTGAACAAACTCCCTCTTGCCTCGTTTAAGACACCCACGGTACGTTAGTATTTAGGCTTTAAGCCTGCGTGGTTTGTCAAAAGATAAAAAAAAAAATTGGGGTTTGCGGTGATATTTTAGTTATTATTTAAGGAACTAATATTGGAAATATATTTTTTAAAGTTTATATCGGAACTATGACATACAAACTTTTTAAATCTTTTTATTTTTCACATTAGCAAAGTTGTGCTGTTGATTCGGCATGTTTGCATTTCCATATGTTTAATTTTAGACTTCAAATTTTCTCTTTAATCTTAAAAAAACTAATAATAGCTGATCATTGTACAAATGTATGTGCACATGTCAAAATAAAAATAAAATAATTTAAGTCTTAAAACAGACACTAACCTGTTAAAATATTAAAATATGTTAAAATATACTTTTAATTTCTTACTAATTAAAATTACTGCTAAAATTTAAAAAGTCATAATTTAAAAATTCATGCATACTATAAAAAATGCATTGTTAAACAGCCCACACACGATCAATATTATTGCGCAAAACGCGTGGAGTGCATTTTACTATTTTTAACACGCTTTTATTAACTTGGGTTGTAACTATCTGGCTATGTAACGGAATTTTGAGCCTAATTTTAACCAACTTCCAGCTATTCGATTTCTTTGAAACTTTGCACACGTATTAAGGACCCATGACAATGCAATAATCTGCAAACAGTATCCCGTTATCCTGATTAGGACAGTCAGGATAAAAAATTCCATTATATTATAAAAACAACAACTAGGTTGCCATCTGTTGGCAACATTTCAAACTTTGCTATTAAATGAAGAAGAAATTTTTTAGTGGGTTGCAATATGTTGGCAACGGTCCAAACATTGCCTGGATTGCCATCTGTTGGCAAAATTTCAAACTTTGCTATTTAATGAAGAAGACATTTTTTAGTGAGTTGCAATCTGTTGGAAAAAATTTGAAAATTTGGTACTCTTGTTCATTAAAAAATTTTTCGCCATTTTGTCAAGAGTAGCAAAAACTAAAAAACGAAAATTAATTAATAGTTTAAAAACTAAAAAACACGCTTTTATATGCAACCGAACTAAAAATTAGAAAATAATTTTTCATTAAAAAAATATTGTCATTTCATAGTAAAAAGCGTGGGGTGATAAATATATTAAATGTTATAATTATTATATTTGCAAATATCTATGATGGAAAAGTTATGAAAAAAATAGTAAAATGCACCCCACGCTTTTTACTATGAAATGACAATATTTTTTTAATGAAAAATTATTTTCTAATTTTTAGTTCGGTTGCATATAAAAGCGTGTTTTTTAGTTTTTTAAACTATTAATTATTTCATAACTTTTCCCTCATAGATATTTACAAATGAAATAATTATAACATTTAATATATTAAGCACCCCACGGTTTTATTCTGAAGTGAATTATTCTGTTATTATCTTAAATTTTATTATAATTCTATTTTGAGGTATATAATTATGACTCATTGTTTGACCTTTTATTACTGTAATACAAACTCTTTGTAATGAAAAATTATTTTCTAATTTTTAGTTCGGTTGCATATAAAAGCGTGTTTTTTAGTTTTTTAAACTATTATTTATTTTTAATTTTTATTTCGATATATCAATTAGTTTTCTGCGGACATGTGATATTGAAATGTTTCACGAACTATTTCTTAATCTAATCATTTCATTTAAAGCTTTACTGTTGCATGGGGTTTCAGTACGCAACTACTCCAAAGAAGTTTCTGTCGGCCTTATGCTGAGAGTACGTCCGAAACTGCACGCATGCGCAGATCGCGCACTAGCTCTTTCTCTGTTACTCTCCTACAGAAAATCTATAAAGGAATTTATTTATCCTGGCGATCCTAATCAGGATAACGGGATACTGTTTGCAGATTATTGCATTGTCATGGATCCTTCATACGTGTGCAAAGTTTCAAAGAAATCGAATCGCTAGAAGTTGGTGAAAATTAAGCTTAAAGATTCCGTTACATACATACATACATACATACAACCCAAGCTAATAAAAGCGTGTTAAAAATCCATTAATTACAGGGTATTAGCTATAACTACAACTGCCACAAATCATATACGAACAGATTAATGTACTATACCATATATTTTTGTTTAATATGGGTATTTTTGGTTAAATCTTATTAAATTATTATTTTGGCATGAAGAATCTGATTTTTTGTACCATAAATTAGGAGACATCCTGTGTATGCTGTACAGTAAATTTAAAATTATTTTTTTAGATCTTTTGGAGACATATCCTTTTTCCATCCATCTATGTACCCGTCGGTGACGGTTTAAGTTGGAAACCATCCATGATCAAGACGCTGCTGAAAAAAGACTGAATGGAACAAACATTTTTACAGTGAGCAACCCAAAAAGTTTAGGAGAAAGTGGAGATATTTTTAAAAAATGTAGTCCCACGAGAAATACTAGAGTTAATCTACCTCAGACCAACCATAATAATGTATTTGAAACTGAATATTTTGAGAGAAAATAACCCTAAAGGTTCACTTTTTATTCTAGTCAGGAGTTTTGCTCCTTTTTACAGAGCGTTTCTATAAGAAAAACCTTAAAAGGCGTTTTTGTATTGCAATATTTTGAGCGCTCTGTATAGTAATTTATACGCTTTATAAATAAATTGTATATACAAGGCCGGGTTTATAAATTAAAATTTAATTTTTCATATTAAAAAAATATTTAAGTTCTTGTTATTAAAAGCAACAATATGTTAAGCTTAAAAACACTCTTATTAAAAATTTAAGTTTCAATTTTGCCTCCAGATATTAATTTTACGTTAAATAGACAATTGTAAAACTAAAGACAATTATGGTTTTTACTGTAGGTACACAAAACTGTGCTAAAATTATAATTGTCTGATTACACAGAAGAAACTGGGATTCCAGAAACTAATTAATTCGTAAAATTGTAAAAAAACATTTTTTTAACCAATCCTATTATTTTTATTTTGGGTATTAGTTACTGGTCACCCGTTCTTTACCATGATCTTGTTTTCCACTATTAGAGACATTTTGCACCTCTTATTTTGCAATTCCGTTGTGGTTAACGTTATTCTGAGACTGCGCAGTAACGCACACATGATCCGTTATCGTTATTAACCATACCGGACTCCTTTAATTACAGATGAATACCGAAGAGCTTATCGTTATCGTTATCGTTATTGTTAAGCTGCGTGGTTGCCGGATTGTAGAAATTTTAATATCAATAGAAGGTTGAAATTTTAATGCCGTATTTATTAAAATATTATTGATACATAGGCTCAAATTAACGAAAAGCCCATAGCAGTAAGAAAAATACAATAATGTAAAGAAATTAGAACATACTTGCACTTTTAAGGATCTTTTTAATCAGTAATTAATTTACATGCTACAATTTGGCACACATGCTTTTTATTCTACTACCAAACCTAACCATAATTTTTGTGTTTTGCTTTTTGCTTATACTGTATTGTTTACATCTAGCTTTAAAAAACGAAATCAAAAGAACTGTACTGTAAAGTACTTATTTTTCGTTAACTTTAAAATCGGTTAACCACAGGCAAAAATAAGGTTAAGTGTCGAAGGCGCAGATGCAAGATAAATTTCTTAAAAGAGCGCAGCAAAATCTCTGTTCAAAACTGCTGCCGTAATCGTTATGCTTAATTACGATAACCATAAGGAGGCTAAAAAAGTCTGTTATTTTAAGAGGTGCAAAATGTCTCTATTGTTGGTTTTGGACTTTAAGGGATATTTTTTAAATTCTTCTGTCTTACAGCTGCTAACAAGCTTGTCTAACAGATGACGTTATTAGAATGTGAATCGAAAAATAAAAGCGCTTACCGCCAGTGACAAATGACATTAAAAAATAATAATAATATAACCTAAAAATGGTAACTCCAGTTTTAAAACAAAAATGCGCAATATCTTCGATTGCAGTTAAATTAATCCATAACATGGTTTCCCACATATACTATTGTTATTGTTATTAGTATAGGTTTATCTATCTCTCTATCTCTTTGTTTTATGGCTCTGATACTAAGTCAATTCGCCAGTTCTCCTGTTCCGGTCATATAAGCTACTGCTTATAAGCTTTCCCGGCTTTGTCCGTGAAAAATCTGGATAATCGAGCTCGAAACTCCCAGACTTTCCTAGCATATGAATAAGAAACACTTCTAACAATCAACAACAGCGATGAACTTCTGAACATGCATAAATTGTGGCTGTCAAGCCAGAGGCTGCTACTGGTATCGCGCATAACCGTCACTTTCACTACTGACGTTTTTCCGCAAGGCATGCGCACCTCCTCGACCATACGAAGACACCATGTGTTCAACACCAAAACGTAAAAACTTCAGGCTTTAGGAATCTTCACTCACAGCGCTTAGCCCCAGAAGAAAGAAGCCCCAATTTAGCGTGAATCTTTTCTCGATCCCCAAGGGTACAGCTACGCTCGTACGACGCCTTTAGCCGCCTACCCGGGAAGTCTATATAGACTTCTACGTAAACGTGAACCAAGATTGTTTGACTAGGTAAGGTTGCCTCGTAAGCCTTGCAACATGGCGGACCATACGTCACATATATATTTTGCTCATTATTTAATGAAGTTTTTAACAGTGTAGTTTGTGTTTTTTGTCAATATTAAAGAAATACTTTTAAATACTGTTAATTCCAGTTGTTACCGTAATTTCTTTATTTCCTATTAATAAATTATTTAACAATGATTATTCTAGCTGATTATTAAATATTGTATATCGCGCTCTTTCGCCCTCATAGTATTATCCGTCTAGACATCCTTGTTGGCGCCAAGGAACCAGCAGTAAGGTAGATATGTGACGTAATGAGGCAACCTTACCTAGTCAAACGATCTTGAACGTGAACTGCACTACTCGAAGACCGCGGAAAGAGTGGTAGTATACGTTTAGTCAATTTTGTTTGACTCTTAACCTCAAATTCCGGTATATTTCACCCTCTTTGTTCTTCAACCTGTTAGACAGTGGTTAGACATCTCCCGCGGCCTCTAACAAGTGCTGTGAGCTGCTGTAAGACTGACGTCATTGATTTGTCAAAAAATTAAAGTGCTTACAGCTGCTGTAAGCAGCTAACAAAAAAAAATATCTCCTAAAGTAGGGGGAGCCCACGATGCTAATGGGGATTTACTCGAGCGTCATAAAGACCAAAGCTTAGATGATAAGAAGAAAAAAAAATTATATAATGTATTCCTTTTCATCGGTGGGAGAAGCGGCTATAGACTTTAAATATGTCAAAAAAATACTGGTATTAATTTGGCTTGTAGAAATCGTTCGGATCGTATCGGAATATACAGGGTGGCCCACCATATTCGACACGCTCTGTAGCTGGATAACCATGGGGTTTTTAAAAAAAGTAAATACTGGAACATATACAGGTCGGATAAGACCAAAGTATATAAATTATTTTAGGCTATACAGGGTGTCTCAAAAAGTGTGACGTATCAAAGTTATATTTTTTAAATGAAACACCCTATATTTTATGACGGTTTTAGATTCTACTTTAAAAATAACTCACTCAAGTTTGTTTATAGTACTAAGTGTCTAATTTTATTTGTTTTTGTGATATTTGATTTTTTTGAAAAATGCAGAGGTAAAATTAAATTGATTTTTCTTTAACACTTTTAACACTTTAAACTTTAAAATGTGTAATAAGATTAGAAAAAGTCTGCCATATCATACGTAGGTCAAATCAAGATCAAATATTGTACAGGGTGATCAAAAAACAATTTCAATTTTTCAGAAAATTAAATAGCCATATCTCTCTTATTTTAAATGGAACACCCTGTATTTTTTTACGTAACATGATGACAAATAAAATACTCTTTTAAATGATGTATAGGTTGCCTATACCTATCTTTTTGTGCTTTTTTAGTAAAATCTGTTTTTACAAATTTCTAGTCCAAATGTTTATTTAAATTAAAGTTGGCTGTGACATAGCAGCCATTAATATTTTTCTTAAGAAAATAACAACGACCATTTATTGATTACTAGTGTTTTAGTCAGTTTAAAAGAAATTTCAATGCTTTTAAATAAAAACCCTTCTTCTACAACAACAAGATGATATAATACTGGTAGGATGTGGAAAAAATGGTTTACTTTTGTCTAGAGTTAATCCTGAAAAATTTTCCAGGAGAAACCATCTGATAACCTTAATAGTTGCTTTAAAAAAATTGACACAGTGATTATGGATAATGGAAGAAACGAGTTATAGGTCACAGAATGTCGTCATAACTGACCAGAGGCGTTATTAGGATTGCTTAAAAACACAAGTTTTATCATTACCACATTCAGCTAAAATAAGTGTTATTGGAAGTAGCAATATAAGCAACTAGAGAATATTTTTCTGTGAATTTTAAAAATAGTGGCAGATAATACAAAATCTTTTAATTTTGTGCTTTTTTCCAAAAATTTACATTTTGCATAGCCTACTTACATTTAAATAGACATTTGGAATAAAAATATGTTAAAACGGAATTTACTTAAAATGTATAAAAGATAGGTATAGGCAACCTATACACCATTTGAAAGAGCATTTGGTTTGTCATCATGTGGTGTAAAAAAATACAGAGTGTTCCATTTAAAATAAAAGAGATATTGCAATTTGACTTTCTAAAAAATTGAAATTATTTTTTGATCACCCTGTATAATCTATGATCTCGATATGACCTACGTATAATAAGCCAGACTTTTCCTAATCTTGTAACAAATTTTAAAGGTTAAGGAGTTTATATTGTTAAAATAAAATTAATTTAATTGCACCCCTGCATTTTGAAAAAAAAATATCACAAAAACGAATAAAATTAGACACTTGGTACTATTAACAAACTTAAATTATTTTTTTATCTAGAATCTAAAACCGTCATAAAATATGGGGTGTTCCATTTAAAAAATATAACTTTGATACGTCACACTTTTTTGAGACATACTGTATAGACTAAAATAATTTTATACTTATGAAACATATACAGGTCTTATCCGACCTGTATATGTTTCAGTATTTACTTTTTAAAAACCCCATGGTTATCGAGCTACAGACCGTGTCGAATATGGTGGGCCACCCTGTATATGTCAAAAAATACTGGTATTAATTCGGCTTGTAGAAATCGTTCGGATCGTATCGGAATATATATTTTTCGTTACTCTTTAATTGACTACAAAATGACTTTTTTTGTAGCCCTCTGTTTCCTTTTCGTCACTCTCAAATAGTCAGATTAATGGAATATACACTGTTTAGCATGTAATTAACTTACCCTATCTTAATCTGACGCGCTTGACAAGTTTTGACTAATACATTTTTGGTTTTTATGATCGACCCTGTATACGGGGCTCATCCTCCGGTATATTAATCTGCCGCGCTGTAGTAAATCTCTAAATCCCCTCTTGAGCTCCCTACCATTAGTAAGATTTGTAATTTTCTAAATCAATTTGGTAAATTATAGTCCATATTGTATTTCTACATTTAAAATATAACTACCTAGCTAAGGGAAATGCGTAAGTTAGTTTGATAAAATAATAAAACCATATTCTAAGTAGTATGTAAGGGTATTTAGGTATTTCGAAAAATTATACAAAAATTAAACAATTTTTGTTTACCATTAGTTTTATATACAGGGAGATTCAAAACTTATTTCTCGAAATTAAAAGTGATGTTACTAGAAGTACGATAACGTAAAAAAAAGTTCAAAGTTCATTCAAACCTGATAAAAATCAGAAGTTTCTACAGTTCGGCCACCGGCTTTTTTGTCCGACCAATCAACGAACACTAAAAGTCACGTGATGCATAAGACGTCCTTGAAACTTAAAGATTTCGTTTTATTTGAAGAGAAAACAATATTGTGAACACCTAGTATAAAAAAAGTATACATTTTGGGAATTTTAAAAATATACATTTTTGGGAATTTTAAAATAAGTATACATTTTAATTAGTTTACTTAACATTGGCAAATTTGGTACATAAAAATATACGTGAGGTGTCAAGGTCTTAAAAGTATAAATTAAACAATTTTCTAGGTTACTCTTATAATAATAAAATAAAAACATTAAACAAACTGGGTAGCGTAGAAATGCAAAACAAACACTGGAAAATTTGATATTTAAAGAAGAGAGGAAGAAATTAAAAGGGATTTATTAGATAAGAAGTAGTTAGTGAAGTCAAGCATAAAGTTAAAGTTTTAGTTCAGCCCCGTACGGGCTACCCCGAGTGGGGGTATGCCCGTACCAAATTAAGTTAGTTCAATAAGTTAAGTTGGTCCTAAAAAATGGAAAGTTAGTTTTGATGGTCCACTGGTCTCATGGTCCCAAGAAGATAGTTCCATATGGTACATTTGCCCCAGTGACGTAAAGTAGTTGTATTTCAAACTATCTACGTCACATATGGTGGTTAAATATACTTTAATTTAAAAGTAGGTCAAGTTTTCTAACCTCACTTAAAAATATAGAATTATCATCCAAAGACTACAGTATTAAAAAGCACCGGAACCGGTAATTTGCTGGTTTGGAAGCGCCACAGGCGGTCATGCAAAACAGTCATATTGGGGGATCATGGTTAGTTTTGGTTTGTCAAATCTATTTTGTTTAATTCCTTAATAAAGCGAATAAAAAAAAGAAGAATTAACTAACCATATAAACAAAATCTTTTGTATAATTCAAGTTTCAAGGACGTTGTATGCATCACGTGTCCATAACTTAAAACTCCATTAAAAATATTAAAGCTTGTTTCAGAAAGTTCCACTTTTAAAAGCTTAAAGCTAGATAAAATTTGTTATAAACTTTTATGTTTTTTCGTATAAGTTATGTTAGCTTTGTTCGCGGGTCTAGTAATGAACCGATTCTAAACCAGAATCGAACTGGTTTAGAATTATTTTAAAGCGCATGTCTAGTTATTTATTAGTTCGGAATTTTTATTTACCGCGAACGGTTTTCTATACATCTGAGGATGTATTCTAACCTAGCCTTTTGGTTAGGATTTTTCATGGTTAAATTGGATACTACACAAAAAATTTAAATTCAAACAAAAAGGTAAATTGTTATACTGTCGAAAGCCACTCGAGGTCTCTCGGCGGAAGATGAGGGATTCCCTGCCCCCTCTCGTTTTTAACATAAGTATGTGTATTTAACTAAAGATAAAATTCAAACAACAAGAAATGGTAAAATCTTGTAATATTGTCTATATTTTTTAATTAAATCTTTATTTATTTTATTGCATACAGAATACAATTAAAAATCCTTTGTTTATATACGCTCAGAATCACAAAAATATAAAAAAATATTCAACCGCTATATTAACCCGCAGAAAAAGTGGCAGAAACAAATAAACTGTAATACAACGGTTTATTTCTGTACCACAAAAACAGAAAACAGCTGACCATGTCGACAATGCGCATGAAATTCCGAACTGAACTTTTAGTTCCAACAAAAATCCCAGGACTGCTAATCAGGTTACGAACCGGTAACGAACTGATTCTATTGTAACCCGCGAACACAGAACTGTTACTAAAAATTCAGGATTTTACTGTGGATTTTACTACCCGCGAACGCTGCTTTTTCACTGCGCATGCGAATAGTCCCAGAACCGGTTCAGAATCAAACCCGCGAACAAAGCTATTATATAGGGTTAAAAACAACAAACAATTTTATTTGAATAGAAGCTGTCAAAATTTAAAATCCTAAAGTTTAATATTTTATTGGACTTGTATATTCCTATAAACGATATTAAGCTATTAACATTTAAACTAAGGCTGTAAGAAACATTCCAAAAAACTAGGTTACCTATTTTAGTATTGTATGTGTGAATGCTCAAAAATATGGGAAAATAAAACCAAATAATTTTTTGTTACCATAGTTGTTTATTTTTAAAAATTAGTTCGTAATCATATAAGATTTACGTAAAAAAGTAAGTTAAAATAATTACTAACTTTACAATAACTTAATACCAAGAAATGTTACCAAATCGTATTTTCTATCCAACCCACATATTCCGAAACTCTGGTATATATAGCAGGCGTATTTACCTGCGCGCATAGCTTACCAAATGATGTCACACCTATTACATAAAATTTACACATATTTTCATTTTCAGTTATCAGTAACGGCCCTCCTGAATCACCCTAAAATGTAAAATAAACTTTTAAGTTGCTATACCTGAATAACATGTACACACGTAATATCGTTATATCCTACCTTGAAACCTAATAGTTTTTAAAATAATAGTCAAACGCTAAATAATATGTTTTCTTCGCTATTTTAAGGTAGCCTAACATTTTACTTTTATCTAAAACACTAGAAAGCTTAGAGATGGGATATAACTAACAAAAATATTAAGCAATATGGGTTAAATTTAAATTTAAGTCATAAGGTAGGGCTTTTTATTTAAATTATTAAAGTTCTTTACTTCCAAAAGTCAATGTTTATGGCACTTTTGGTAAAACAGACAACCTTATTAATAGTTTATTAAATATGTTTAAAAATATCGCATTAGCATTTTTCCACCTTCATAAGTTTTTAAACAAATTTCTAAAAATAAGCATAGCGTGTGCGCACGCATTTGCTTAAAATTGTCTGTAGAATTTATTTTTAAGAAAATATAAAGCGTGTTCCTTTTAAGATGGCAAAGTGGAGAGCACTTTCAGAAATCTGCATCTCATCCAACCATACATGCCACCAAAATTTTAAAATCGTATGACGCTTCTAAAGAAGATGAGGAAGTTTGCTAGTAATTTAGTGGGCACCCGGCATACAGGGTGTCTAAACTCTATACACGAATTATCTTTGCCCCTGTACAAAAAAAAATACACTTAAGAAAAAAAAGAATATAAGATTTTCATTGTCAAGCAAGTTTGTTTTTTAAATAGAACATCCTGTGTATTTTGACAAATTCTGGATCTATTAAATTCTACATCAAGAATGTATAAAATAATATACGTGAATTATGCCTGGATTTTGAGAAATTAACAGAATGCCAATGTTCTTATTGACCTTCGCCCCCTTCTAACTTCTGAACCGTTCGGTATATTTTCATAAAACTTGAAATGATAATATAAACGCAAGGTCTGCATTTTTGACATATCCATGACAGCTGTAAATGTCAAGGTGACAGCTGGGCGCCATATTGCGAAAAAAAAATGAAAATAGAAGTTTTGTGGCACATCATTTGATGCTCTCGACGAGTACTTTAAAACCCTAGAAATAGTTATAAAGTCAATACCTTTGTCTACTACAAATGGCAGTAATGTGAGGCCCGACCTTAATGCGTATATTAACATACCGTGGATATCTCAATAACCAACAAAAATTTACGTATAGTGTATTTTAATTTTTAATTTTTGACATAGGATTTAATAAAGAGTCAATGTATTCAAACAAACATTTTTGTATCTATGTATGTATAAATAGAGTTGGGACACCCTGTATAAAGAAAAATAATATATATTCTATTAAATAATGCTTTAAATTTTACAAAAACTTTTAAGAAGAATAAGTTTACTACAGAACTTCAAGCTCTACGTGTCGTAGCACACTTGATGCTTTATTACAACTTTCTGAGATTACTAAAGGGACCCACAGACGATCAATATTATTGGGCAAAATATTGTACAGTAATATTGCTAGTCGTCCCCACACACTGCAATATATTCGCGCAATGACTACTATATTTAATATATTGTACAATAACTAGTTTTGTTTTGTAAGTACTGGTTAAAACATGGATAAGAAAAAAGTAGCTGTTTGAAACATGTTTGAAAATAAGAAAAAGCTTTCTCTATTGCTTTTAAACCCATATTTGTGTAATTACTTTTGTAAAACAAATACTTTTTCGTATTTGAAAACTGAAATAATTGTGCAATATTACCCACACACGGCACAATAAATCACTATTGCACAATAAAAATCAAACTGTTTTTGATTGACACAATATATTGTACAAGCTCTTAATCTAAATCACAAACGGTCAATAATATTGTACAATATAAAATATTGCGCAATAATATTGAGTGTCTGTGGGCCGCTAAAGTGCTTATAATGCATTGACTTTGGCAAGTAAGTCGACCAACAGCGGTGTGGAACCGTTTAAAAACCGTTAGTTGCAAACGGTTTTTAACTGCTGTTGGAAGAAATCTTAAGATAGAAATTACTATTTTTTACCAGACAAGTATCCCTTCCACCTTTAAGGTCGCCAGCACATAACATTGTATTTAAAATTCCATTTGATATTTGTTGGTTTGAGTTAATTTCGTTTCTGTAGGCTCTCTGGCATTCACTGTTATCATAGACATTTAGTTGTACTTTTAAAAGTTTATCGCTATTCGGTCCCGAGTAATCTGGAAAAAAGATATTATACCAAAGATATAGATTTTTTAGGCTTGTGTTTACGGCAACATTTTTTAATACACGTCGTGCCAGCTCGATACGTTAAATCTGACTTTCAGTGTATTGAATACCAGCGGGTAGAGATTAGACAAAGAATGCCCGCGTGTAAACATTTGGGATAGGGTGACGTATCGGGCTCGCTTTGCTGTTTTTTTTTAATCTTTAAACAAACCACGAAGGTGAAAAGCCTAAATACTAACGTACCGTGGATGTCTTAAGCGAAGTAAGAGAGAGTTTGTTGACACGGGACTTAAATACTTGAAGATTTGGGGGTGAAGGAAAGACCACCGCTGGCAGTAGGTTCCACATTCTAGAAACTCTAGGGATAAAAGAACGAACAAAGTGAGAAGTTCGGGGCCTGTCCAATTGGACTGAATAGGGATGCATAGGCGCGGCACCACAAGTTTCTCTGTTGGGAACCGTGAGTGGAGGAACTATACTGGACAATTCTTCACAGCAAAAGCCATGGAAGTACCTATAAAAAAGTGATAATCCCCCACAGCCCGACGATGGGCAAGAGAGGGAAGCCTTTCTGTAATTGTAGGATCATTGAGACGAATATCTCTTCTTTGAATGGAATCAAGAATGCTTAGGGTTGTGGGGGACGCCATGCCCCGGATATCAGAACAATATTCCTAGGGAGGTCGGATTTGGGACACATACAAAGTGTATAAATTAGAACGGGAAAAATACTTTTTGTGTCGAAAGAGAAATCCAAGCTTTTTTGAAGCTGCCGTGGCTATAGATACAATGTGTTTATGCCAGTTAAGGTTACTTTCAAATGTGACGCCCACAAGATTGAAGGTGTCTTTGCTCTGTAAAACTTGGCCGCTCATAAGTAGAGGATGAGTATTTGATGACTCTTTTCGCGACACGGAACATTATTGTGTTTTGGATGCATTAAAATGGACGTGATTTTCGGCGCCCCAATCCAATAATAAATTTAGATCCTGCGAAAGAGATATCTGCATCGCTCTGCGTTTGTTTTCCAAGTCAGGTTTAGTGATGGGTTTAGGAACCTGAAAACTGGAGTGAAGGGTATTATCGTCGGCGAAACTATGAATGGAATTAGTTGTGGACGAGAGAAGGTCGTTGATGTGAAGAAGAAACAATGTTGGTGCCAGAACTGAGCCCTGAGGGACTCCAGCATTTACTTGGTGAAAGCTTGAAGAATGGCCGTCCACAATAATCGATATACGTCGATCAGATCGATAACTAGAGAGCTAAGTACAGAGTTTAGTTAAGAGACCATAGGAGAAAACTTTATTAAAAAGTGCGGCATGCCAGACCTGGTCAAAAGCTTTGGATATATCAAGAGCAACGATCTGGGACTCACCTAGAAACTCAAGAGACTTATTCCAGCAGTGTGATACGAAGGAAAGAAGATCTGCTGTAGATCTTTTGTGGCGAAATCCATACTGCCTGTCATGCTGTTGCTTTCCCTATTTAACGGTTTGAAGTGGCATGACGTGTATAATGGCGTACAGCCGGTTTTGATAATTTTATACTTGTTTACCACTTCATCAATATAGTAAAAAAATAGTAAAAATAAAAATAATTATTTAATTTTCAGGAATTTTAAACCAAACAGTTTTAAGCAAAATATTTTGATGAAAAAAACCTTACCAGTTTGTCCCCATCCTGTAGCTACAGCAACTCTTTGGGGAATACGTGATTTTGTGTTCAGGGCAAGCTGGTCGTATAAATTTTGTAAATCTCACTGTTCTGGTCGTCGACAGAAGGGCAATGTCGTTATACTTTTGGGGATATTTATATGCCGGATGTGCTATTATTTGATCTATGTCGTAGTCGCCATGTTCCGATTCACCAGTTCTGCTTAAATCTAAATCACCTAGACGAACCCATTTTGGTTCACTTCCACTAAAAAAGTAAAAAATACACTAAATATTTTTGTATTCCTTTTTTTCTACCTCTACAAACATATACTGCATCCATAAAATATCGCACAATTTCGATTAAAATTCAGGTAAGGTAAAACACCCAAAGGTTGACACATTAAGAGAAAAAATTACTTGTTAATTTTTTTTACAAATTTTTGTATTTTTAATGGTTTTTCTGGTATGAAAAAGTTAACTTGCTTATCACTTTATAATGTATATGTTTCAAAATTATCTAGCAAGCTATCTTTAAAAAATATACCCAAATCTTTAAGACCGGAATTTTCCACTAAAGATTGACAATAAAATATTTTGCTGCACTTCTTTATATTTATTAATATTTAATAGTTAAATTAATATAAATCAGTGTATTTTAAAAACACTTTTGTTTTCTATAGTTCCGAAAATGCCATGATAAAATTAAAAAGTAAAGATCTGTACATGTACTTAAAATACCCATTTATTGACATATTTAAATCCAATAGTTGAAACATCTGTAAATAACATTAAAATTAAAAACAAAATTATCTTAGCTAACTTAAATTATACAGAAATGCTAATTAAATACTAGTATATATAATACTTAAGAAAAGGAAATTTTTGAAAAACATAATAAAACGAAATAATTACTAAATAGCTAAACTACAGATACAATTTCCTAGAACTGGTAAAAGTAACTATCCATCGACGTTCAATTCTTTATTGAATTGGTACTTAAAACGATGGCCAGCAATTTTCATTTGGGGAAAACTCTTTTTTCCAGGAAATGTTACCAGGACATAATAATGTTTTCTAAAGCTTTCTGCTTCTTGTTTGGTCAGTGATTCTGTCATGACCTGATCATATTGTAGAATTTCTGAAGAACTTATTTTATCATCAGTATCAAAAGCTCGCCATTCTTCCGTTGTGTCAGAATCAGACGTGATATCACTCATTTTCTTGGAATTCATTTTATTCCCAAACAGCACAAACTTTCCATTGAGCAATCCACCATATAAGTAAAGCATGCGTCCACACTATTTCTTGACCTTGCTGCAGAGCTGGGCTACACAACCAAACAGTGGTTAAGCTGTTGAGCGGACATAAAGCATCGCGAGACCCATGCTTTACTTGTATGGGGATTGCCAGGTGGAAAGTTTGTGCGATTTGGGTTTCTTCTTGTTTTTTCTTCTTTATACCATTTTTTTTTGTTTGACGTTTCCTAGCATTTCTTTTTCTTTTGTCTCTTTTCTGTTCTAAGGCTGCTTCCATATCTTTAGGTGAGTATTTTAGCAACTGGCGTTTTTTGGGCCATTTTCGATAAATCCAATAATTCTGAAAATTGATAAATGCAAATCTAAAAAGATCTAATGGTTGACATTACAATACCAAAAGTTGACAGGGGGTGTCATCCAATAGTTCTGATTGAACAAATTTACTAAAACTTGTATTCCTAGAAATGGAAAAACTAGTGTAAATGAGGGAGAAAAAAAACAGCAAAACATGAAAAACCTCCATAGAGTCAAAAGTTGACACCCGGTGTCAATCTTTAAAACTTTCTACTTTTTAGGTACCAGTGGTTGACATCCCCCAATATCATAACAATAAACGATTTATGGCGTAATTCTATTAAAAAACTAAAGTTTTAAAGTTTAAGCATGCTACAGTTTAAAAAAAACATATCAGTCTATGCTCTTACCTTAGCTATGAAGCACCAAACCTAATTCATTTCTTAACAAAAATCTTTAGAATTGGTAGAAACAGGTCAAGACACATGTAAGCACCAACTTAAAAATGTGAAATATGGAAATAAATTAACCTATAAATATGAGGTTTTTAACGCTCAATGCAGATACCACTAGCTTTTATTTTCTAATTATATGTACTCTATAAACATTGAAAATTTGTTAATATACTGTATATTGCACATAAGTGTCAATCTTTAGTCCACTGTCAATATTTGGGTATTTTACCTTATGTATGAATATGAATATTTCTTGTGCCTTGTTCTGCTACAATTTTATTAACCAGCGCTCATTTTAAAACTTAAAAAATTAACCCATTAACGCCTACAGGGACCATATGGTGTCAGCAAGAGGCTCTAATTTAAACATTTAAAATTTTATTTATATACTTTTTAGATTAATGCCTATAGGGCTTACAAATGACTACTTACGAATGGGAAGTTTGACAGCACGAGCCGTTAGGTGAGTGCGGCAATCCCATGAGTAAAAAGTCACTTTGTGCATGTGTTACATACTATATTTTTTCCACAAGCGTAATTTTTTTCCAAAATACCATTTAATACATGTTTTATCTAAACCTATTTAAATTTTTGTAGTTCAGCCATTTTATTGCAATAAAAATCATAGCCTCCTTATTTTTACGAGACAACTATCCTCTTCATAACTATGCATTTATTATTTAATTTTAGAAAATTGTATGTACTTACTTTTTAAGAAATAATACTAAATCAGTATAAATTCTCAATTTCAATTTTTTAGTCAGCCAAATTCATTATTACTATTAATTTTCAATAATTTCTATTATATTTATTTGCAATCTGTCAAATTTTAAAACAAGTGACACATGAACTAAAAGAAATAATGACGAAATCAAAGGTAACTTGACCGTTTGGTTTAGTTGATGTCGCGTTTACATTGCATAAAATTGATTTTTAAGGGCATTGTAGTAGGCAGTGAAACAAAACACTAATTCAAAGTGTGAAAAAAGCTTTGAAGTGTTAAAAAAGTTACTTTTTTAACACTTTATGTAGTGTACTAGAATGGAGTGCTGGGGCACCCTGTATAATTGGTATGAGTGTCAAAAAATGCCGAATTTAGCAGAATTTAAATCGAATTTGTGTAAAATTTATTTATGAACGCAGTGTATATTTAAGGAGCGTTCATTTGAAATAGGACATGTCCAGGGACCAGAATTATTTTAAGACCAGCGTTAAAAAACGCGGATTAAAACTCCTAAATCTAAAAATTCGAATTTGATAAATTTTAACTCTGTTAAATATATTTTGGAATAATTCTTTTGTTTTTTTGTATACCAAAAATATTGTTTTCTTTTGTCACTCTAAACAATATTTTCGATATATTTAAAAAATAAATAATAATAATAATCGATTTTTTTCCCAGTCTAGTGGACATGTCTTGTTTTGATCGATTTATTATTCTTTCATATTGGTATTACACAAAGACGTGTTCATTTTAAAATAATTTAAATATTCGAATCGATCGACAAAGATAAAGGAGATTTTAAAATTAATGTAAAACGATTTTTAATAAAATGTGGACATCTCCCTTTTTGAATAAACGCTCCTCATTTGTTATTTATAATTTGTTATAATTACTCTCTGCTGAATGTGCAATGTGCAGCTGTAAGAACCCATTTTTCACTGATTAATGTACCTCCACATCTCCATTCCGGTCTATTGTCACTGTCAGGAAATCCTATAGCAGCCTGAAAATTAACATATACTAATATTATAGATTTTTATTATGCTTATAATGTAAAGGGTCTCATTTTGGCAATGCCGGATCAAGCGGAAATCCAAGCGATTTCCTTTCCCGTAAAACTGACGAATGTCGCTTACGATGTTTTGTAAAAACGCATCGATATATCCTATTCTGAAATAATAAATTTTAGAATCTTATGGATACTAGGTCCATTTATCGGGGATTTTATTTTTATTAAATTTTGCGTATATCCTCACTCTAACTGATCGGGCCGACTGCCCGTCAGCGACTGCTATCAATTTCTGATGGTAATCGTATTAGCAAAGCGACATCGTACTACTTTCGCCATCTGTTGGTCGCGTTAGGTACTAAAAATTTTTAGGGTACGCTGAAATCTCACTTGTGGAGTTCTATGGATTGGTATTCTTTGGTTTCGCTGAGTCATTCGAATCCTAGAGATCCAATTTTTGATGACATTTTGACACAAATTTGCCTAATTTACCCAATCTCACTAATGGTGCGAGTTATGTTGGCCTTTAGGGCGGCAATCGTTTGTGGTTTGTCCGCATATACTCGAGATTTAATGTTGCCCCACAAGAAGAAATCCAACGGAGTTAAATCGACAAAATGACTCTACAGGACGATCGTAAATACCATAAATTAAACGCAGTGCACGGAAGGTTTGGCGAAACCGAGCACTGATTTTGATAATAGGTTTTAACGATTTCTACGCGTTGTTCAATCGTGTAGCGTTTCATATTAAAATGTCAGTACTGATCGAGTACTCCGCCGAAATTTCTCTCTCTCTCTCTCTATTTTTTTCTTGGTTTTGGTCCCTTCAGGTCCAATCCACCACTCTCCACCTTCGGGACCATGCTTTCCAGGGCTTCGTCGGCGGAAAATCTGGATAATCGAGCTCGTAGCTCCCAGAAATTCCAAAAAGAAAACAAACAATTCAACAATCGATGCAATGCATAAATTGTCGGCTGTCAAACCAAGATCTGCTACTGGTGTTACGTATAACCTTCACTTTCACTACTGACAGTTCCCATGGCACGCCCATCCATTTCCCGCCATTTGAGAAATACCTCGTGTTCACCACCAAACAGGATACCATCAGCTTATAGGAATCTTCGCTCACAGCGCTTAGATCCAGAAGAAAGATGCCGTCAATTTAGCGTGAATCTTTCCTTGATCCCCAAAGGTGAAAAAACGTTCGTACGACACCTCTAGCCGCCACTCCGGGAAGAACTTTGTAGTCCTCTACGCACGTCCGCACTGTCCGGAGGTCAAACAAAGAGTGTCCGCCGAAATTTAAGGGCTGTATAATTTTTGCCTTGGCATGCGCTGTTGTCAAACATCGAGCGGTAAAAATGGAAAACCCTTTATAGAAGGAACAGTTTAAAAATGTAAATTCGGTGCCCTTTGATAAGAAATAAAAATCACAAAAAGTTTAAAGCAAATAAATCGGCATGCTTGTCTTGGCGGCCGCCTTTGCTATATTTCTTTTATGATATGCCGGTTGATGCAGCTGGTCATCGCACTATGGGATAGAAATTAATTTTTTTGGTCAAAATTCTGAAACTTGCCAATCTAACTTAAAATGAGGTGCTTTTTACTGGAAAAATATTATAAATTATTACAAATGCTTTTTGGAAACCTAAAACTTATTATATGTTATTATAAATTTACACCCCCTTATTATTTTTTATTGTACAAAATAAACTAAAATGTCAGCTTGTTTGGTTAATTCGGTAGTATTCTAATCAGTAATCAGATGATTATTATTTCATATGATATACAGGGTACGACAATAGGTATGATTGTTTTAAATGGAATACCCTGAATATTACATCACCACCAAAAAATCTTTTAAAATGCTTTAAAAAAATACTACATTTGATGTGTCTATCTCAATTAGTTTCGAAATACCATCAAATCTGAAAAATAATTTTAAATTATTCTAAGAAGCGTAATAGAGATACATCTTTCCAAACTTCTTTTATTTTTTAACGTATAAAATAATTAAAAAACACTGTTTTGTTGGGTAGATTCTGTAGAATCCATATCTTTTATCAGAATGCTTTTATCTTTTAGGATATACAGTGTAGGACAAAACATATTACATTTTAAAATGGAAGACCTTGTAAATTATAAAAAAATCTTGTATCTGTCCTTACACTCAGACGTACCAAAAGTAGGAAGGCAATTGTAAGTACAAAAACTGATAAAGAAAAGGGAAAAAATATTTGACAAAAGTAGCGAGACTTCGCGAGACTACATCGGAAACACAACAATAGCTCTTATTATTTAAACTAATAATAAACTTAGTAGATTAAATGTTGTATATTTATGTCTACTTAAAATACATTTTCAAGTTTCTTATTACCCCAATAGAAGTCGTCATATCCTTTTATAATTTTGCGTACATGTAGTTTGGAGTATCTACTTTGAAATACACAGACATGAGCCATTAAAAATTTAAAAGTTGCTTTTTGGCCAAAATAATGGATTTCTATCCCATAGTGTATCAGCGCGTCGCTGTAAAGGATAGCGGCGCCTTTGTATAAAATAGTCCGATTGCAAGCGGCCTTTTTTATTTTTTTTTGTATTATTTTCAAAGGTTACCGAATTTGCGCTTTTAAAATGTTCTTACTATACCTAGATATTCAAATATTTGTAAAAGCATTTACTTTTACCATAAATGGAATTCCCCGCTGATGCTGGTGATCCCCCGAACAATAAGGGCCACGCTGTTGTATTCGCATTTAGTTACGTTAATACTGATTGGCTCAACGTTGGTAACCAAAGGAATTGCGTGGACCACGTCAGTCACTGTTTTTGTGTATTCAAGACATTCTAAAACAGTAATTTAGTATGGTATTAATTATTTGGGCTAAATATTAAAAGCAAGTGAGGTATGACCAGTGTAATGTTAAACAATTATAGCAAGGACGGCAATTACATCACTATTTTCTAATGTTAGGTGATTTTGCATTTGTTTTTAAAAAATCTTTGTTAATAACCTTAAGTAAGGCATTGCTCAGTATTCGGGAAAAAACAAGTTTATGATGTTGGGATATTATAATTTTATTTTATAATTATAATATTATTATTTAATGCTTTACAAAGCTCACAGAAAATCTTTTTTTTTCTGTAAAAAAGGTGGCTAATAAAAACCACTGTATTCTTTTTCCAACGTTGCGTGGCTAGATAATAGAGACATTTTGCACCTCTTAGAAATAACAGACGTTTTTGGCCTCCTTATGGTTATCGTTATTAAACATAACGATTACGACAGCAGTTTTAGACAGAGATTTTGCAGCCTCTTTTAAGAAATTTATCTTGCGTCTGCGCTTTCGACACATAACCTTATTTTTGCCTGTGGTTCACCGATTTTAAAGTTAACGAAAAATCCGTATTTACTTTTATTCTTCATAAGATATAAATTGATATTTAAATATATGCAAACACTTCTGTTGATTTCGTTTTTAAAGTAGATGCAAACAATACAGTATAAGCAAAACCCAAAAGAAAGGTTAGGGTTTGGTAGTAGAATAAAAGCAAGTGTGCCAGATTGTAACATCTAAATTAATTACTGATTTAGAATATCCGTAAAAGTGCAAGTCCGTTTTAATTTCTTAACACTATTTGATTTTTACTACTGCTATAAATTTTTCGCTAATTAGAGCCTATGTATCAATGATATTTTAATTAATACGGCATGAAAAATTTTAACCTTTTTAAATAATTGATATTAAAATTTCTACAATCCGGCAACCACGCAGTTTAACAATAACAATAACGATAACGATAAAGATAAAGCTCTTCGGTATTCATCCGTAATTAAAGGAGTCCGGTATGGTTAATAACGATAACGGATCATGTTTGCGATACTGCGCAGTCTCAGAATAACGTTAACCACAACGGAATTGCAAAATAAGAGGTGCAAAATGTTTCTAATATTGACAAAAAAATTGTAAGTTCAGGTTTAAATGGTTTTCTAAGAAAATTATAAAAATTAAGCCGCGTTTAGACTTGGAACTATTCGCTAAACATCGGTTCAAACTAACCAACCTGTTTACCCGCTCCTTTGACGCCAAAAACCAACAAGCCCTGAATCATCGGCAAATCATTCGCCAAGCCCTTGAAACGACGTGAATTTTGTCAACGTCCACGTCTGCGCCACGTGGCGGGGTATGCAGCGTGGTGCGGCGCGGCGAATTGTTGCAAGTCTTCACGCGGCTTGTCAGATTACACATTTTTTAAAGGTATCCTCGTAGTAATATAGAGAAAATGTATTCACGAAACGCTGGGAAAAGAAAACGACAGTAGTTTTTATTTTTCTACCCTCATACCGCTATACAGGGTGTCCCAATTCTTATTATGTACAAAAATAGTCCGCCCCTGTACAAGATATAAAAATATACTTAAAATATAGTTTATTTGGATACACTTTTATATTGACAGTATTGGTCTATTATCAGTCTTTTAAAAATACTTTTTCCCTAATTTAAAAACCCCTCCTTTTCCTAATATCGCCCGCCCTTCATTTGTTTACTTTCCACCCTTTTTTCCACAATTTTTTGCCCCTGTAGCGTTGCGTCTCTATTGCCTGCAGGGCCGTGCCTACCGGGTGGTAGGCACGGCCCTGCAAGGTGGTACCGGTATAACACACTATCTGTCAATTATTGCTGCATTTTAGGTAAGTAAATATGTATCTAAAATAAAATCAATAGCTGACCTACCTTTTACCAGTTCTAAGAATGGAAGGTGGTGTCAGAATTATATAAAAATAGCATCAAAATCTTTTTACTCTTGATGAGTAATCAACACTGTGTTGAGATCTCAAAAGCCAGCAAAACTTTACTATATTGTGCCAAACATTTTTTTGTAAAAGTTAATAGTTTTTTTTAAATATACAGGGTGGTCTATTAAATAAAAAACAAAATATTTGACAATAAAATTCTGTTTTTAGGACATCCAATTGAGGATGAGATGAATCAAATACCCAATATATTATAATAACTAATACTGTTAATAAGTGTAACTGAATAATCATTTTTATTTTGGGACCCCTTCTCCAATATTTTTAAGATTTGCATTTCCTTATTCAGAATGATTTGTTGTCTGAGGAGCTTCAAATCAACACGCAGTTTTTGATAAAACAAAATTTTTAGAATACCAAATTTTTGCGTTTTCTATTTATGAATTTTAAAAGGTTTGGAATTAAAAATTCAATATTTCAATTTGAAGCTCCTTATATTATATTGAATTGATAATTTCAACATGGTTTCATAATTGGCAATAAACTCAAAGAAGTAAATTAATTATAGTCTTGTTTTAACTTTTTCTCAATACATCTTGGATTTTTTTTCTTTAAAATAAATGTATTCTTACTTTGCTCACTCTTTTTAGCAGCTCCACTGAAAAATGAGTTTCCCTGTAAATTGGGCGTTTCTTCTAATGGAAACGATATGCTATCGCCTTCAATTGCCAAGTCATTTGGTGATGGAAGTGTATCAATTTTATCTAAAAATTAATTATTATATTATACAAGTCGTTTTAAACATAAGAGGCATAAAACTATTAGTAGAAAAAATAAACTTTATCAGTAAGATTTTGCAGTTGATACGCGTTAAAAGTTATTATACAGGGTGTTTCCTAACGACGGTATACAACTTTAGGGGTTGATTTCTCATGGCATTCCATTAAAAAAGTTCTCATAAAGATATGTTCCGACTTGCTTTATACACTTATTTAATGTAATAAAGCGGTTTTAAAGCTCTACCTACATTAAGAATATTGGATTCAGTTTTGTCTTAGTGGGTACCACCAAAGTCGATTGATGAGATAAAGGTCACGACATGCGCCATATTGGCTAGCGCGGCTATGACGTCAAGTCGGGCCATTTTCGGCCATGTTTGATTTTAGGCAGATCAGTGGCGTAGAATTAAGAAGAAAACAAAAAGAACTGTATGTTGTAAACAAAATTTATTGGATTATTTTAATTGGCATAACTTAAAACAAAAACATAAATGTGCTTTAAATATTGAAAATTAAAAATTATTAAAGCGACGACACGACGATGAGGTACCTGGCAGAACAAAACATTTTCCATGGTTCCGTAAGTCAAAAACCATTTTAAAAACTTTGTATACAGGGTGTCCGCTAATGAATCGTACACAGAAAAACCACAGATTCCTTATGCCAAAATATTAAGATTTAACCAAACATACCTAATATCCAAAAGTTTATAATAAGGAAGATACGGGGAAGTCATAGTAAAAAGAAAAAGTAAATTTATTTCGATAATTGTTCCCCCTTTTTAAATATCTTAATAAAACGGTATCTAGGGGTTTTTAAACATTAGCTTTTCAGATCGAATATTAATTTTTTTGTGTAGACAGAGGGCGATGGGTACACTATTTAAAATTCTCTAAATCTACCCAATTTTTTGTTACTACTCTGTATGTATATAAACTAGTAAGCTTCTCTATGCTTTCTGCACAAAAAAGGTATACTTAGTAAGAATCGGTCTTGACAACCGTTTTTAAGGTATTCACGTTTTAGTTGTTCAGTGCACGCGAAAGTAGTGTATGTACCTTCAATAACATCGTATTAGCTATAATTACAACTGCGCAGATATCAATAGCTGATATCTAAAAACTCCTGGATACCAAGTTTTATTAAAATGTTTAAAAAATATCAAAAATTATCGAAATGCATGAATAAAAAATATTTATATCTTTTTAACACCCCGTATCTTCCTTATCATTAACTTTTGGATATAGGTATGTTTGTTTAAATCCTAAATGGGTATTTTCGCATAAGAAATCTGTGGTTTTTCTGTGTACCATTAATTAGCGGACACTCATCTGTATCATATGTATATAAAAACACGAATGACTGAAAACTATTCGACTAAACACTATCTAAATCTCTAAAATAAAACGAGTCCAAACCAATAATATGTGAAGTCTCTAAACTAACCAAAAACATTAACAACTGGAAATCCTTGCAAAATATACAATCAAAATGAAAATGGCAAATTTCCACAGTTTTTACCCAACAAAGATTCGACAAGGCACGACTCTGTCATCAGCTGATAATTCTACCAACTTTGAACAGGACTGCCAACCGAAATCGTAATTCTTACACCCTCACGTCCCTGACAAAAGCTATCACCGGTCTTGCTTATGTCTAAACCCCTTCTCATAAAGAAACTCTGGGTACCACAGCAAATATTATTGAGGAAAAAAGGGCACTGACTGAAAAAAAACTCCATAAAACCCAGTGACGTACTTTTTCTTGATAATATTGGATATGGTGTCCAATGAGACGACACTGAACCTAATAATTTTATTCTGGGTAGAGCTTTACAAGCCAAATCGATGAAAGGGTTTTTAAATATTTAGAAAATACCGACGTTTTTTAAACTTCAACGCAGGTCATTTGTTCATAGAGACTTTTTTCATAAAATTAAATTAGGAAATCAGTCTCTAAAGTTTCATGCCGTAGTTGGCACACACTGTATTTAAACAGAAAGTAGAAGAATGTTTTTAATTGTATAGGTTTACTGGTGGACATATTAAGTACCAATTAGTTTAATGCTATTATGGAATATTTTTAAGTCATTGACCCATGGGCCCCATTAGCCTAGTCAAGAACTTGATTTCCAGCAATACATAGTTCCTAGATGTAATTCTCGATCCATAATTTCATCTAGAAAACGACGAATTTTGGATTTTTTCTGAAAAACAAAACTACTATTTTTATTAACAAAAAAACCTGAAAAAATGGCCGTTCAGCTTTTTTTAGTTAAAAAGTATAAGAAATAGCTTAAATATTAACTATAAAAGATTTTAAAAGAGCAGAAAATTTTAGTAGACTACGATTTAGCTAAGAACTAACTACGCGGTTATCAGTTTGGTCTCACTTTCAAATTATTTCCCTTTTTGTTGCTCGCACACTTTTAAACGACACGGTTAGAAAGAAATAGTTGATTGCCGTCTTTATTTGTATGACGCCTCTAGCTTTTTCTTAGCTGAATTCTACTATACTAAAGTTTTTATTCCCGGAATTCTAGCTCCAATATTTACATTTGCCACTATAGTGAGCCTAGCTTTTACATAATTTTATTATGCAATTAAATTTTAATTTAAAAAATTGAAAAAATTCTGATTTAAAGAACATGATTCCGAGATAATAAAATTTGTATCACATTTTTAAAAAAGTTATTAATTTTTTTTTATCTTTGGACAATCCACGAAGGCTGAAAGCCCAAATACTAACGTAACGTGGGTGTCTTAAGCAGGGTAAGAGGAAGTTTGTTAACACGGGACTTAAAAACTTGAAGATTTGGGGGGAAGGAAAGACCTCCGCTGGCAGCAGGTTCCACAGTCTAGAAACTCTAGGGATAAAAGAACGAACGAAATGGGAAGTTCGGGGCCTGTCCAATTGAACTGTATGGGGATGCATACGCGCGGCACCTCGAGTTTCTCTGTTGGGAACTGCAAGAGGAGGGACTATACTGGACAATTCTTTGGAGCAGAATCCGTAAAAGTATCTATAGAAGAGCGATAGATCTCCCACAGCTCGACGATGAGCAAGAGAAGGAAGTCTTTGAGTAAGTAAAGGATCATTAATAAGACGAACAGCCCTCTTCTTTGAATGGCATCAAGAATGCTGAGGGTTGTAGGGGATGCCATTCCCCAGACATGAGAACAATATTCCAGAGAGGGTAGAATTTGGGACACATACAAAGTGTATAAATTGGAAGGAGAAAAATACTTTTGGCTCGGAAAAGAAATCCAAGCTTTTTAAAGCATTGCATTAATTGATTGTTTTTACGGGTTTGGTTGTCATGTCATAAAATTGTTGTTTTTAAAATTTTTACTTTTTGGAGCCCTTTTAATAAATACACTTGACAAGATGACGTTTTGGAAGTTTAAAAAATGATTTTTTTTTAAATTCCAAAATTAATAATTATTGAAATAAAAATATTTTATAAACTTTTAAAAAGACACCTTGTTAAATATGTTTATTAAAAAGGCTCGAAGAAATAAATAAAAAAATAATAAAAAATTATTTAAACTTTTATACCGCCTTTTTATGACAACCAAAACCCATAAAAACTGTTAATTAATAAGTAATAACTTTTTAAAAAATGTTAATGGAACTTTTATTATCGGAATCATAAATGTCTAGATGACACAGGAATTTTTTAAATTTTTAAAGTAATATTTAATTGCATAATTAAAGTATTTAAAAACTATGCTAACTACTAAAAGCAACGCGCGCATGCCAAAGTCGCCGCGCGAATGCCAATTTTGAACGTTAAATAAGAATAATTATAAATATTTTAGCTAGAACTCCGAAAATAAAAAAACTTTTTACTAAAATTTTCTGTTCTTTCATTATTATTTCTAATATTTAAGCTATCACTTATTTCTTTTGAGATTTTAGCAAAAAGCTGGACGACTATTTTTTTTTTTTTATCAATTCCTCGGGGATAGTGCAAATCTGCATTGGATAATTCCTTGTATCTGACAAATGTAGCTAATTTTAAATTTTGCGGGCCAAAGATTCCAAACGGATATTAGGCTGTGTTTATGTTGGAGAGGTTTTGAGCGAGGTTAGCAGCGCGGCTCGACCGAAGCATCCTTATGTTATTGTACCATAAAGGTGATTTTGTTGAGCCACGCCGCTAACCTCGTTCCTGGTCGCTCCGATATAAACAAACCCTTATACAGGTATGGAAACCAACTGGCTGACCATAGGGAATAAAAAGCATAGGAAATATTCGAGGTGGGATCTTGTCGCCGGCCGACACGGCGGACGGCAGACGGTAGCGGGGTAAGCCAGGAGCCCCTGATTGCGTTCTGTTTGAATATGCGGGCTCGTTGCAGCGGTGGATTTTAGGAGAGTACATAGTAAATTGGTGGAAGGGATTTAGTGTATAATTTGGCTATGGTCGACGGTTTGGTAAAAATATATAAATAACATTTATTCTCTCTCCAAATAATTGGTAAAAATGAGCCAATTTGCCCTTAAAATAACAGGATTAAAAAGTTTAATCTTCCTGTGTAAAATTTGATTAAATGTAGATACCCGGTCTTCACCTATGGCGATTCGCGGTTTTGCACTACCCCAACAAATTGTATTTTTTCTTCGGAAAAATCCAAAATTCGTCTTTTCCTAAATGCTATTTCGGATCCTTTAAGCTATCAACCATATTTTTAAAAGAAATTATTTTCCACAGAAAATTACTCTACTACATTTGAAGAACAACTTATTATTTTGTTTTTTTTTTATTTTAGAAACATGATACGGTTGTTCTAGTTCTTTTTTATTATTTTGACATTTGAAGAAAATAAATTGGCTTTAATTTTTTTGTTCTCAAAAACAAAACTACATACGAAGAAACCACAATAAACTAAAAAGTTGCACTTTTAATTGCTTAATCGGAAAAAAATAAAAACTTTGAAAAAGTCAGTGGGGTACTTTTTTCTCAATAATATTGGCTGTGGTGCCCACTGAGACGCTACTGAACCCAATATCCTTTATCTTATAGCTTAACAAGCGCCCTATTACATTTAATAAGTAAACCAAATTTGATTTAAATTGGTTAAAGGGTTTTTAAAATATTACAAAAAAAAAAAACCATTTTTTAAAAATGACTATTTTTGATAAAAAATATTGACTTTTTAAAAATTTTAACTCCCTGTATCTCAGAAATTAAGCAAGTCCAGACATATGCTTATAAAAACTTTTTTATATAAAAAGACCTCAAAAATCACCCTCGTAATTTTCATACCGTAGTTTGAAAACACCCTGTATGTATAAAGATAAGCAAGTAATTTTTAACACCAATTTAAATAAAATTATTATGTTTAATTAAAAATATATTAAAAAATAGGTAAATTAATGAAAAATACTAAAGTTGAAAGCTATTTTAAAATACAAAATATTACTGACATAAATATGTAATTCTCAGGGATACCTAGATTTATTTTTAATATTTCGTTGAACTAACAAAATTTCTTTTAATAAACTATGTATTTTTAATTAAAAAAATGATTATTTTTGAATTGTAGGTAATAATTTAGCTAAATTAATACATGGAACAATTATTTTGAATACTTTAAAATCACATTGTAATATACGATTTTTAAATCCTAATAAAGCAATTCTATGATATAGTTAGAACCATATTTAATTCATTCTGAAAGCAATGCCGCCAAGTACACAAACCTTTTTGAAAGCACATACCCTCTGACAGAGCCTGATTACATATTTTTTAAAAAAATAAATAAAAATTGCGAAAACACGTATCACGTACTTAAAAAACATCCTCTTATTTCGTCCCTGGCGTGCCATAAAACCTGTAACGCGTCGCGTAGCCGTCGGGTTGAATATTTTTTGCTGCAATAAATCATTGTTCGCAAAAGGGTTTCTTTACTTTATCATTTTTTGTATACTTGGCGGCATCGCTTTCAGAATGAAATAAATATAACCAGAACTAACTATAACAAATTTAATAAAAAAACTTGATAGCTTGATTAAAATGGCATCTATAGTCAGGCATCAAAAGAACTGAATTACCGAAACCCATATAAAATTTTTTGCCGGCGTTGTACATTTAATTTACTGGCATTGCCAACACTCTTTAATGGCAAGGCATTGGCAAAAAGGTATCAAAAAGACACGAAAGTAGGCAATTGGCCGTTATTAGGCCACGTGTTGCAGATAAGTGATGGCATCCATCATTCCATCATTAATAAGTTATTGGCAAGAAAACCACGAAGAAAACAATTGCACAAAGCGGCCAAACAAAAGCAAGGTTGTCTCATCTCTCAAATTGTCAAATCTTGTATTTTGGCTAAGCGGGAAATTTGAATTTATCACCTTCGGTCGAAATCGTCGAAATTAACCTAGCTAATTTTACCATCATTTTATTTTTATTCTCTCAAAAATACATAATAAACATTTTGTTTGACTTAATTTTTATTTGCATGATTTGTATCAATAAAATGTTAGGAAAAGGCCATTTCCTTTAAATTATGTAAAAAACATAAAATAATGTTGTTTAGCCGCCATTATAAATAAAACAGATCAAAAAAATTGCTCGAATGTTAGTTAAATACCAATGTTAATAATATGGTTTGAAAAGTATAAATATGCGTTGAAGGTTTGCCTTCAAAAATCCAATATTTATTTGCCTGTACCAAAGAGGCATGCTTTGTTTAATCAGGATTGGTATGCCGCCATTTTTGTATGCTTGCCGGCAATTCGCCTGCATGTAAAATTTATTGGCAATTGAGTGTTTATTTAGGGTTAACTTTTTAATGCGTATTAGATGCTGGCATAATATTGCCACCAATTGCCAATGCTTTACCATCAATGCCAATATGAAAAATGTATATTGCCGGCAAATAGTGTTTGCTGGGAAAGTTTTAAGATAAACTTTTTATAAATTTTCTTTGCATACATATAATTTTCTACTATGTTCAGTTTGCTTACCAGCGCCCCATGAGACACCATCGGTATCAATTGCTAAATCATTGGGTAAGGGACCTGTATTATCTTTATCTAAAAAATTCCAAAAGTTAGATTTTTTGTCTTTCGTTTATTATGCCAAATAATCAGGCTGTCAGTGGTAATTAAAACTTTTATTCTTACAAAAAAATAACCCTAGTGTAACAAAGTAACCTAGTATAAAGAAACTCCGCTCTGCGCACATGGGTCGGTTCAAAGTCGGTCTATATAAGGTCACGACATTCGGCCATATTGCTTTGACGTGCTATGACGTCACATCTCCCATTTTTCGGCAATGTTGTTCAGTGCCGGAGATATACAGTTTATTGTATTAGTAGAACAACCGTTTATACGACAGTTTTTAATTATTATTAAGTTGTAAATTCATTTACTTTAAATAAAAAAACATTTGGAATAATATCTTTCAACAAATATCACTACCAAAACAATTGAAAATGAAATGCGCAAATTCTAGACGCCACTGGATTGATCATCAGCTTTGATTTTACCCAGTCTTGCCAACTTTTCTCCGTGAAGTGCCCTTCCTTGCGTCTCCGACCTCGAACCGCCTAAAAGTTGAGGATATGTCGCAACCTTATAAATATAAACTAACCTTGGGTCGGTTAAAATAATATTAATTAATATTTATTATATTAAAACATATTTTAAGTAAAGTATTTTAAAAGTTATTTGAAAAAAATCGATATTCAGCTGCGTCCCTGAAGCATGGGCGTAGCCAGGATTTTGTTTAGGGGGTGGGCATGCAGTGAAAAACTGATAATAGCTTTGTTCGCGGGTCTAGTAATGAACCGATTCTGAACCAGAACCGAACTGGTTTAGAATTGTTTTAAAGCGCATGTCTAGTTATTTATTAGTTCGGAATTTTTATTTACCGCGAACGATTTTCTATACAGATGAGGATGTATTCTAACCTAGCCTTTTGGTTAGGATTTTTTATTGTTAAATTGGATACTATACAAAAAAAATAAATTCAAACAAAAAGGCAAATTGTTATACTGTCCAATGCCACTCGAGGTTTCTCGGCGGAAGACGAAGAATTCCTTGCCTCCTCTCGTTTTTAACATAAGTATGTATATTTAACTAAGGATAAAATTCAAACAACAAGAAATGGTAAAATCTTGTAATATTGTCTATATTTTTTAATTAAATCTTTATTTATTTTATTGCATACATATATTCATACGGAATACAATTAAAAATCCTTTGTTTATATACGCTCAGAATCACCAAAATATAAAAAAATATTCAACAGGTCTATTAACCCGCATAAAAAGTGGCAGAAACAAATAAACTGTAATACAACGGTTTATTTCTGTACCACAAAAACAGAAAACAGCTGACCATGTCGACAATGCGCATGAAATTCCGAACTGAACTGTTAGTTCCAACAAAATCCCAGGACTGCTAATCAGGTTACGAACCGGTAACGAACTGATTCCATTGTAACCCGCGAACACAGAACTGTTACTAAAAATTCAGGATTTTACTAACCGCGAACGCTGCTTTTTCACTGCGCATGCGAATAATCCTAGAACCGGTTCAGAATCGAACCCGCGAACAAAGCTAATAGGTTTGTTCCAGCAGGCTGTCAGAAATGTTTGCAACCGTTCGGATTCTGCGCACGTCAAATTTGTCGTTCCAGCAGTGCCATATTTGTAACATTATACAATTGTTTGTTGTTCCAGCAGTAGTTTTAAGTTGTTGGAAACATGTTGGAAACTGTTTGAAAAGTTTGCAAACTTTCTTCAAACATTACTGACAATTCTTAACATCCTTTCTTGTATTGACGTATAAGCAGTAAGCATGCCTTGTTTAATTTTCGTTTCAGCAGAAAACTTTTGCCAACATTTCTGACTAATGTTTGTAACAATTTCTGCGTTTACGATTGTTGCTAACATGTTTCCAACATTCTGCTGGAACAAACCTAATATACTCTTCTCAAAAGTAATTCCCCAAATAATTATTTTACGTTTTAAGATATAAAACTTTGTATGTCAATGTTTGACACACATGTGCATTGGTAACCCGAAAATGACTGCTATTTTCGTAATTTTCGTAATTTTAAATCTCTCTGTATATCATAAGGCGATTTTTTTAATGCTTTTATACTAAAAAAATCTTTTACTGGATTGTAAAAGATATTTTTTTTTAACGGTAACATTAATTTTTCCTTAAAAACCATAACCAATAGAAGAGAAATATTAGAGACATTTTGCACCTCTTAAAATAACAGACTATTTTTGGCCTCCTTATGGTTATCGTTATTAAACATAACGATTACGGCAGCAGTTTTAGACAGAGATTTTGCAACCTCTTTTAAGAAATTTATCTTGCGTCTGCGCTTTCGACCCATAACCTTATTTTTGCCTGTGGTTCGCCGATTTTAAAGTTTGCGAAAAATCAGTATTTACGTTTATTCTCCATAAGTTATATATTGATTTTTTAATATATGCAAACAGTTCCCTTGATTTTGTTTTTTAAAGTAGATGTAAACAATACAGTATAAGCAAAAAAGCAAGTGTGCCAGATTGTAACATGTAAATTAATTACTGATTTAAAACATCCTTAAAAATGCAAGTCCGTTTTAATTTCTTTACACTATTTTATTTTTCTTACTGCTATGAATTTTTTGCTAATTATTCGTTATGTATCAATAATATTTTAATTAATACGGTATTAAAATTTCAACCTTCTTAAATAATCGATATTAAAATTTTACAATTTGGCAACCACGCAGTTTACCAATAACGATAAAGATAACGATAAGCTCTTCGGTATTCATCCGTAATTAAAGGAGTCCGGTATGGTTAATAACGATAACGGATCATGTTTGCGTTACTGCGCAGTCTCAGAATAAAGTTAACCACAACGGAATTGCAAAATAAGGGGTGCAAAATGTCTCTATTAAACACTTTTGATTAATTCTTTATGCTTTTTTATTAGGTAGTGTTAAAAAATGTGTTTTTGATTCCCGTTATTTTTCTAAGCAATATTGTTGCGATTTTGAATCACAATGTATATTCTGTGTCGATTTTTAGTATAGTTTTAAGCATTTCAGATAAAGCAAAAATTTTTAATAAAAAATATAAATTTTTTTGAAATATTAAAAATAAAAAAATATATTTTTTATTAAAAATTTGTCCATGGCTAGGGGGCAACTACCTCCCCTGCCGGTACCTGGCTACGCCCATGCCCAGAAGGGCACATATCTCTATAAAGATGAGTTAAAAAAATATATAAAACTCTGTCATTTCATGTGTTGTATATGCTATCTACAGGGTGTCCCACCGGAAACTGCTGCGATCGATTTCTGGGAAAGAAGGCTTTGGAAAATTTTGAAAATTTGGTGACATTATAAAGTCGGTGGGGACATACAACTAAAATATTTTGACAATTCTACCACTTCTTGGCGCTGCATTTCGAGGCCATGGCCTACTAAAAGCCAAACTAAGTCGCACTTAAAAGCATTGTGAGAATAGATAAATATTAAATTGTTAATATTTCAAAAACTATACATTTTTGGAATAAACATCCTAATACAAACTTACCCTTATTTTTAGTGCTTAATAGGATAAGGTAAAAAAGATAGGCGTTTCCATTTGAAAAATTGACTTTTTGGGTTTTTGTCGTTATTATGTTTAACTATCATTTTTGACCACTCTGTATTTATTAATTGTGATAATATTAAAACATTTTACTAAAGTAGTTCTTTTTCTACGAGAAACCCAACCCCAACTCTTATTAAAGGCTTTTGTTTAGAATAAATTGATGGATATGTAATAGCTTGCAAATGTCATTTTTAACATAAAATTTAAAATAGGCCAAAAACGGTTGGACTTAGGTATAGAACACTATACATAAATTATGTTTAGAATTTTACACAGAATCTGAAAAATAAATAATATATAGGGTGTTCTATTTAAAATAAGGAAGTTGACATTAACTTCCGGTATAACCGGAAGTGGTAGAACTGTCAAAATATTTTGATTGTATGTCCCCCACCGACTTTATAATGTCACCAAATTTTCAAAATTTTTCAAAGCCTACTTTCCGAGAAATCGATCGCAGCAGTTCCTGGTACGTGACCCTGTATAGCCTTGTGAATTATTTACTAAATATTAAACTTAAAATATATTGTTAAAGCAGTTTTTGTGACATTAAAATTATGTAAATATTTTTTTTGTTAGCTTAGTTTAACTTACTTTCACAGCATACAATGGGTATAATTAGTTGATGAAAACCACATATCGTAGGACTTATTCCACGTTTGGCCTGTTCTTCAACTAATGGGCATTCATTTGAAATTTTGCACACTCCCGGTTCTCCAGTGCTCTTTACTGTGCAAGAATCACCTACTAAAAATCATATTATATTTTAAATACACTTACAAGGAAAGGTTAAAAAAAACTAATTTAATACTCTACTTATACCGGGTGATATAGGATGATGTTACCTCCTGTCCCCAACTTTTTTGTAGCTTTTAAAAAACTAATAAAAAAATTTACAGTATTAATATAGCATAAAATAACATGTTTTGTCATTATCGTGACCTGCAAAATCGCTTTCGGTTGACCCGGAAGTACCATAAACTTTCTTATTTTAAATACAAGTAGGTACCTCTTTTTTCTTATATTAATATTCTGTATAAAATTTTTATTTTTATTTCCACGAGTATGACTTTTGCAGCACGAGCCACAGGCGAGTGCTGTAAGTCAAACGAGAGGGAAATGGCTACTCAGTGCGAGTAGCATATAATATTTTTTCTACGACTATTAAAATTGAAAAACAATTCCAAAATTATTAAATTTGACTTGATGATCACGTACAAATATTATAATATCGAAATGAAACGTTTTTTAAACATTATTATACCGTTATTAAAAATAGTTCTGAAAGTTGCAGGGGGAAGGAAAAAAGTGAAGCAGAAAGTAATAAAACAACAATAATACATTTTGTGTT
Organism: Listronotus bonariensis; assembly: GCA_014170235.1. Lineage (NCBI taxonomy): Eukaryota > Metazoa > Arthropoda > Insecta > Coleoptera > Curculionidae > Listronotus > Listronotus bonariensis. The sequence goes on along the minus strand of JACEGR010000046.1, from coordinate 252,910 downwards.
GCTTTGAAAATTTATGCTTCATATAGGTATATTTAATTTTGCTTTTTACAAAAATGGTATATCGATACCCAAAAAACTAAGAAAAAAATATATCTTTTAATTAGAGGCTGAACGACCTAGATCGTGTTTAAACGTTTTAACACACTGTAAATAATAATAATTTCTGTTTGCAAATAATAGCTTTGTTCGCGGGTCTAGTAACTGAACTGATTCTGAAGCAGAATCGAACTGGTTTAGAATTGTTTTAAAGCGCATGTCTAGTTATTTATTAGTTCGGAATTTTTATTCACTGCGAACGATTTTCTATACAGCTGAGGATGTATTCTAACCTAGCCTTTTGGTTAATTGGATACTACACAAAAAAAAAAAAAATTAAAAAAAAAAAAGAAAAAGGTAAATTGTTATACTGTCGAAAGCCACTCGAGGTCTCTCGGCGGAAGACAGGGATTCCCTGTCTCCCTCTCGTTGTTAAAATAAGTATGTGTATTTAACTAAAGATAAAAATTCAAGCAACAAAGAAATGGTAAAATCTTGTAATATTGTCTATATTTTTTTAATTAAATCTTTATTTATTTTATTGCAGACATACATTCATACGGAATACAATTAAAAATCCTTTTGTTTATATACGCTCAGAATCACCAAAATATAAAAAAATATTCAACAGGTCTATTAACCCGCATAAAAAGTGGCAGAAACAAATAAACTGTAATACAACGGTTTATTTCTGTACCACAAAAACAGAAAACAGCTGACCATGTCGACAATGCGCATGAAATTCCGAACTGAACTGTTAGTTCCAACAAAAATCCCAGGACTGCTAATCAGGTTACGAACTGATTTGATTGTAACCCGCGAACACAGAACTGTTACTAAATATTCAGGATTTTACTAACCACGAACGCTGCTTTTTCACTGCGCCTGCGAATAGTCCCAGAACCGGTTCAGAATCAAACCCGCGAACATAGCTAATATTTTTCTACAATGCTTAATTGGTTTTTATTAGTTTGTTTCATTTAAAACCGTTTTTTATAAACTCACGTTGTTGCGGATATTATTATACTAAAATTGAAAACAAATGTGACTACATACTAATAATGGTGGCTTTATTAAACCATAATAAGTAATAATCGGTAATGATTTTATTGAATAGATACACTGCATTGTTGCTTTTAATTGAATACTAATATTAAATATTTAAAAACCCAGGATTTATTAGTTACCAGACACCGGCACCGGGCCAATAAAAAAATCCCCTGAGTTTATTTTTTTTTCAATAGGTCAATGTTACAATAAACTTACTGCATGTAATAATTCCAATTACTGTTTCTTATCAATAGAGATATATGGGTGGTGCTGTAACGTCATGCGGTATTAACGTAAGCGCTATTATGACAGTTAAGTTATGCGCGATTCGATTTTACCGTCGCCGGTGGTAATAACGTTACCGCATGGAGTAATTTGCGGGCTGATAACGCCGTGTGCTATTTAAAATAGCGAATAGAATTGTCATGCGCACAATATTTTTCATTGTTTATTTTTTTAAGGTTATTTATTTATTTCGACGATTTCTAAAAATATTTTTGTAATAGAGCCACAGAGTAAAGTTAAACTACTAATCTTTGATAAGGCCTTGCTTTTTTATTTTGATATAAATATCGCAGGTGGAAAAGAAACGAAAAGGTTAAGATTCTCGGCCGACAATGACCTGGCTTTACTGAGAAAATGTCTTAGTCAAAATTCATCTGGAAAAGTAGGAAAATGTACAGTAAAATGTGTTTGAAATAACGGGTAAAACTTTAGTATTCGCACATTAAAGGATCATTTGTTTTTGATTTTGTAAATTCGCAGACAGGTGTAATTAACCGTTCGTAATACGGCGTCTTCCATATCTCTAAAAACAAACACTAAATACCGTATGCGGTATTTAAATAGCGCATTACGTAAATAACGAACGTAGGCGGTAACCAAATTACCCATATCTCTCTAATATATTGTGTTAAAACTTCTTATTTGACGTCATTATATCAAAATTGAAAGCAACTGACATCTCTATTATTTTTTGTTTTTTGTATTAAATCAGATTAAATAAACATCTAAAATGATTTTTTGAATAAAATTGGCGCGTTGCTATTTTATATTAATATGTTGAATTTATTATTCAGAAAAACCCAGCAATTATCAAAACCGGGTTAATAATAAAATCCCTAGATTACTCAGTCGGTGAGTTATTGGTACAAAATCTATAGACATTTATCCAGAGATTCGCGTATTTTAAATAATTGACTCTAAATATTCGTTTTAGTGACATTGTTATCAGAGTATTTAACTTTTAACTCAGAAGACCCAGGTTCGATCCCTAGCCGGGAAGACATTTTTAGGTAGTAGTTACTTTAAAATAAGGTTTGTGGTGGCACTTCCACGTTGTTTAAAATGTACTGTGAAATGTAAAAACTGCATGTTTCAGTGCTTGGACAAGTTTGCTGGGGAAAAGGTGGGTTAAAAATCTTTTAACCCCACACCTCCGGTACTCTGGTACTTAGGCAAGATACTTTGTGAGCCTACACAGATAAAAAATAAATTGTTGTGGCAAGGATCGCGACACATGATGGAGATAAAGTTAGATGTTCTGGTATTTTTCTTTAAAGCTCTTTCAAGAACTTTTAAATGGTAATAAAATATACAGGGTGCCTCAGAAAAAAATATCACCCTGTATATTATCACCAGTATCACTGTTAAAAAGATCTCTAAAAGAGCTTTAAGAAAATACCATTAAATATACATTAAGTACTTCTAACTTAATTAGTTTTGCAAATATGGCCATCCAATATAGCCACACCTTTCAGTTCACCTGGCAAACCTTACTATGAATGAACTAAATCCTAAAAAATTTATAGCTTACAGCTCAAAGATTTTTTTTTATATTATTATTTTTAAAACTTCCAAAAATATACAGGGTGATGATGTTCAGAGCTAATGCTTGCCAGGTAATGATTGTCGTATTAAGCTGCTATGACCATAGAGTAAGAGAAATTATAAGAGTTATCATGGAATAGCCGATTTAAGGACAGGTCATGCGAAAACTCCCAATATAATTTTATTCGTTTCTCGTTGAAATACCGCCAGTTAGTCATTTCAGTAAGCTTACGTGTCTCCCCACCGCTGATGTTACACGAGGCGAGGCTTCGACCGACGCATTTAAAGCGTAAACCGGAAAATGACAAGCCTGCCGCAAAAGCGGTACGAAAATTTTAGCATGCCATGGTTTCTCTTATCCGTAGGTATGTTACTTTATGCTATGACTCATCAGTATCAAAGACAATTGTAGAATTGTAGTTTCACTATAGACACCCAGAACAATGCTAAATTTTTGGTCATCAGCTTGGACGCTCGCTTCGTGGGTATCCATCGAGTACACACGTAAACAGTACGTATAATTTGCCGCCTCATAAATTTAACCAAGCTAGCGTCCAAACTGATAAGCAAAAATTAGCATTGTTCTAGGAGTCTATAGAAAACTACTATTGTCCTTTTCAGTATACAAATTAGCCTTACAGGCCCTACTTTACTCGAAAGGTTCAATAGCTCTGGGACTATACCATGATATATGTAAATAAAATTATTTAAAAAATTTAATTAAACCAGACTGCTCTTTTTAATTAGGTGCCATTAACAAACTTGTATGTAAAAATTTTTTCAAAACCTATTATTTGATCATGAAATATTTTATAAATTTAAAAAAGAAAAATACATTAAGCTAATTGGTCATTTTTGGTTATAATTAATTTGTTGTTGTTTCGTATTTGTGCAACAACAAGTTTTTTTACCTAATTTGTGAGGTTTTATATGGGTTAAGAATATAGAAAATATTTTGGACGACCATTTATTTGTTACACGTGTGTCTTTAGGCAAAGAATACCAATCCATAGAACCCCACAAGTGAGATTTCAGCGTACCCTAAAAATTTTTAGTACCTACCCTGACCAACAGATGGCGAAAGTAGTACGATGTCGCTTTGCTAATACGATTACCATCAGAAATTGATAGCAGTCGCTGACGAGCCGTCAGGCCCAATAAGTAAGAGTGAGGATATACGCAAAATTTAATAAAAATAAAATCGCCGATAAATGGACCAAGTATCCATAAGATTATTAAATTTATGATTTCAGAATAGGATATATCGATGCGTTTTTACAAAACATCGTAAGCGACATTCGCCAATTTTACGGAAACCGATTTTTCTTCCCATCGCGTTATTTTTAAAGAAAAACCGAGATCTGAATGTTTTTATTTTAGATTTCTTTTAATTTGAAATTTTCAGAATCTCCTAAAAAAAAGCTAAAAATTTTAAAATTCTAAACCTAAATAATAGTTAATTTTAATTTTTTTTAAATTTTTATTCAATTTATCTTGACAACGGTGGCAGACTTGCCACCAAAACGTCGATTTTTAGTTCTCTATTTACTTGCTTTATTTTTTTTGGTTTTTTGGTACTTTTAATTTATTTTTGGCGTGTACCCAAATAACTACCATTAATTAAATGAACCGCCGTACCAATATAGAACATATCTTCATCTGAAATAAAGCAAATGAAAAAAATGTTTCCCGTAAAATTGACGAATGTCGCTTACGATGTTTTGTCAAAAACCCATCGATATATCCTATTCTGAAATCATAAATTTAATAATCTTATGGATACTACGACTTATCAGGGATTTTATTTTTATTAAATTTTGCGTATATCCTCACTCTAACTGATCGGGCCGACTGCTCGTCAGCGACTGCTATCAATTTCTGATGGTAATCGTATTAGCAAAGCGACATCGTACTACTTTCGCCATCTGTTGGTCAGGGTAGGTACTAAAATTTTTAGGGTACGCCGAAATCTGACTTGTGGGTTCTATGGATTGGTATTCTTTGCTTTAGGTGAACCAACAATTAAAAATATTTAATTTTTAAAAGACAAAAAGCGTCTCTTAAAATCTCAATCGGGACTTAGTGGGTTTAGTGATGTAGATTAGACTAGGCCAAATAAAAAATAAATAAAACAAGTTAGTAAATGTTCTTAAAAAGATCAACTAATTATTTAAAATTGAAACATCAAAGTGTAAATCTAGAGACAAATAATGATTACTAATAAAAAATAAATTACTAACCAATCTTTGTTTTAGAAATATTATACAATGCTTGTCTAAAATCAGTGCCCCCTACTAACTTTGAATTGTTTGGTATTTTCTCACAAAAATTTGAGGACTTTAGTAAGACAATATAAACCAAATTGGAGACAAGAAATGACAGATATAAATGTCAAACTGGGAGCTGGGCTCCATTTTGAAAAAATATAAAGATAAAATGGGTGGTCTTATGGAACATCATTTTAAAGCTCCTGACGAGTACTTTGGAACCCCAGAATATAAAATCTATACCTTTACGTACTACAAAATGGCGGTACTTTGAAAATTACCTGAATATCCCATTTAGATGGTCATATTTTCGAATCTAATAAAGTTAGATACACTTAATGTGGTATTTTTAAACCCTTTTAATGATCTATTTAATGGTGATATTGGTGATAATATACAGGGTGGTAAAAAAGTATATATTTTTTAAATCACCGCAGAGAGTCGAGTTCGAATCTCGGCACCCTCCATTGGCATTTTAAATCGCTCACAGTTGGCAATGGCAAACCACTGTGTAGTATTCTGCTGAACCCTAGGTAGTAGTTATTTAAAAAATAACGTCCGTGGTTATTGACTTTATATTTTAAAAAGTATAAGGTACTCGTCAGGGGCTTTCCATGAATTTTTTTCTCTCAAAATAGCGTTCAGCTCTGAGTTTGACATTTATATCTGGTATTTTTTGCCTTAAAGGGGGTCTTGACTTTAGACAAGCACTGTATAAAAACTATAAGCCCTAATTGTAATTCTAATTTCGTAAAAGAAATCACACCTGAAAGTGGCAACCTATTACTAATACAAAACATTATTATCGTGACTTGCTAATTGGTTATTTTTTTATAAAGAACAAAAAATTCAGTTAATTTTAAAAAGCTGTTTAAAAATAGTTAACTAATTATCAAGTGTCTTTATCATTAGCGTTATTTAATTTAAAATAATTGATTATCTCAACTAATTAGAAACATGGTGCTTATTTTTTTTTCATTCTTAGTCATTGTTTGTCTTTAACAATAATTTCCCAAGTTTATACGTATAGGTTAAGAATCGCCTGTAGATAAATACAAACATAGGCCAATCAACAACCAAAACTTTATTAAACCTCGTAATAAAATTTAAAGAATAATAGCTTTGTTCGCGGGTCTAGTAATGAATTGATTCTGAACCAGAACCGAACTGGTTTAGAATTGTTTTAAAGCGCATGTCTTGTTATTTATTAGTTCGAAATTTTTTTTGCTGCAAACGATTTTCTATACAGCTGAGGATGTATTCTAACCTAGCCTTTTGGTTAGAATTTTTCATGGATAAATTGGATACTACACAAAAAAGAATTAAATTCAAACAAAAAGGTAAATTGTTATACTGTCGAAAGCCACTCGAGGTCTGGCGGAAGACGAGGGATTCCCGGCGTCCTCTCGTTTTTAACATAAGTATGTGTATTTAACTAAAGATAAAATTCAAACAACAACAAATGGTAAAATCTTGTAATATTGTCCATATTTTTTAATTAAATCTTTATTTATTTTATTGCATACATACATTCATACGGAATAAAATTAAAAATCCTTTGTTTATATACGCTCAGACTCACAAAAATATAAAAAAAATATTCAACAGGTATATTAACACGCATAAAAAGTGGCAGAAACAAATAAACTCTAATACAACGGTCTATTTTTGTACCACAAAAACAGAAAACAGCTGACCATGTCGACAATGCGCATGAAATTCGAACTGAACTTTTAGTTCCAACAAAAATCCCAGGACTGCTAATCAGGTTACGAACCGGTAACGAACTGATTCCATAGTAACCCGCGAACACAGAACTGTTACCAAAAATTCAGGATTTTACTAACCGCGAACGCTGCTTTTTCACTGCGCATGCGAATAGTCCCAGAACCGGTTCAGAATCAAACCCGCGAACAAAGCTATTAAAAAGGTAATAATAAAAATCTCTTATTGAAGACGACTAATGTGAATAATGTTAAAATCGATTTAGTTTTTTTACCTTTTTTTTATCAATCTACAGTGTGTCCCAGGATAGGTGTTACAAGAGGACAAATGGACCAAAATGTTTGAATTTCAAAGCGATTTTAATTAATTGTGTATTACAACGTAAATAATGGGCAAGAGTAACAGAGGAAGCAAAATTTAAAGTGAAGACCTATTTATTTATAAAAATGACGTCTTTCGTTCTTTTAATAAATAAAGGAATTAATTTTCTTAATCAAAAAAATCAGATTTTTAATTAAAACTAACCACCTTGTCCAAGGTCATTGTAAAGACAATATCTTTTAGTTTAAGTTACAGATGTTTCTTGGACTTCCATTGTCCTAATATATTTAAAAATGGTTTCAACTGGTATGCATCTCAAGTCGTCTTCAGGTAAATACTGACAAGAAGTCACATGACTTTATTATACCAGAGACATGCGCATTAAAGCATGATAGCGGTAGATGCAATCATAAGTGTAACGCGTGGAATGGTCTAGTTAGTTGGTTAGTTAAGAGATGTGTAAAGATGGTTTGCTAAAATGTCTAGGGTTTTGACTTCCGACGCAGTATTTATCAACCGAATTTCTGGATGTTTAATATATTTATCAGTTCTGATAAACAGAATGGATATTTATGGTCAATCGGGGCACCATCAAGGCGTCGACGACCTGAAGCGGCTGTGACAAGTCTTAACGAAGACGAAACACATGTCGCCGTCTTGGTCGGGTCCGTGGTATTCCATTTGCTTTTGAAGACTCCATAATTTATAAACAATCAATTATGGTAGCCGAAATCTTACAGGTTATTTATTTTATTTTTTTACTGTCATTAAGGAGCCATATGCCCAAAGAACTTTACCTTTTATTGACATATATAACCACTAAATTTCCGACCAACTTATAAATAAGTATTTGGCCTCAGCCTGACCTCAGATTCGAAACCACCTCACGTTCGTTGCGCTCAACGACCTAACGCCTTACACGCTAAGCCATCACCGGACTAGTATATATATATAGGGCAATTTAAATAGGTAGGTTAAACTGTTGGAATTATTCATAGGGATATTAAATCATATAAAGTAGTTTTTTTAACACACATTTAACAAAATTTAAGTTTACCTACCTTTATACAATGCATTTTTTAATTCTTTTTAAACATTAGAAAATAAAACTGGTACGTCAATACCTACTATATTTTAGAGGAAAGTTGGCTTCCTTGGAAAAAAATTAAATTGTGGTTTTGTGACACATAATTTTAAAGCTTCTGACGAGTACTATAAAATCAACATTTTACCTACCACAAAATGACTTTAATAATTACCAGAATACCTGATTTGGATGGCCATATTTACAAAAATATTAAAATTAGATATAGGTAATTATTAATGTGGTATATTTCTTAAAGCTCTCTTAAGATCTTTTGAATGGTGATATAATACACAGGGTGTTTAATTTAACTAAAATTTAATTTTTTGTCCTTATAATATCACCGGTAAAAATATCTGGTAATTTTCTAGAAACCTGCGGCAACTCCGATTTTGACGAAATTTGGTATACGGGGGCTTTTGGGGCGCTGAACGAATCTGAAAGATTTTTTGGCGGAAACGTTTCGTTCTTGCGATATTCATCGTCAGACTTGAAATGAAAACAATTGCAATGCACACAATTCTTGATTTTAAGCTAAAAGGCACACAATATTTGTATACTCTTGAATCATTTCAATCACAGTGTGCCATGGAAGCCCTCTGTGTATATATGGTTGTGGCATTATCAAAGAAAAGCCACGCAATTTAATGCAAAATAATGTAAATAATTAATAGTTTAAAAAAACTAAAAAAACACGCTTTTATATGCAACCGAACTAAAAATTAGAAAATAATTTTTCATTAAAAAAATATTGTCATTTCATAGTAAAAAGCGTGGGGTGCATTTTACTATTTTTTCATAACTTTTCCATCATAGATATTTGCAAATATAATAATTATAACATTTAATATTTTTATCACCCCACGCTTTTTACTATGAAATGACAATATTTTTTAATGAAAAATTATTTTCTAATTTTTAGTTCGGTTGCATATAAAAGCGTGTTTTTTAGTTTTTTAAACTATTAATTATTTTTCATTTTTTAGTTTCTGCTACTCTTGACAAAATGGCGAAAATTTTTTTAATGAACAAGAGTGGCAAATTTTAAAATTTTTCCAACAGATTGCAACTCACTAAAAATTTCTTCTTCATTAAGTAGCAAAGTTTGAAATTTTGCCAACAGATGGCAATCAGGCAATGTTTGGACCGTTGCCAATATATTGCAACCCACTAAAAAATTTCTTCTTCATTTAATAGCAAAGTTTGAAATGTTGCCAACAGGTGGCAACCTAGGTGTTGTTTTTATATTTTTATAATATAAAGGAAAATTTTTTCCTGGCGATCCAAAAAAAGAATGTTAATTTTTATTAATTGCACATTATGTATTATGTATACATTACACATAATGTAATTTTTATTATGGAATCCTTGAACTCATGGTGCAACTAACCCTATATTTTTATTGTTCATAAAAATTGAACACCCATGGTGCAACTAACCAAATTGTGTAAAAACTAAAAAATTTCTTCTTCATTTAATAGCAAAGTTTGAAATGTTGCCAACAGATGGCATCCTAGGTGTTGTTTTTATAATATAATGGAATTTTTTTCCTGGCGATTCAAAAAAGATAACGGGATACTGTTTTTAAATTATTGCATCTTCATCGGTCCTTGACACGTGTGCAAAGTTTCAAAGAAATCGAATAGCTGGAAGTTGGTTAAAATTAGGCTCAAAGATTCCGTTACATAGATAGATAGATAGATAGTTACAACCTAAGTTAATAAAAGCGTGTTAAAAACGTAGAAAAACGGGGTTTTAAAAGGTGAAAATCAAATATTGTGTGACACTTTAGCTTTAAATCAAGAATTGTGTGCAAAAAGACGGGGGAATATAGTGAAAAATAAGCTTAGTTCAAATTTAAACTTTGATGATGAATATCTCGAGAACGAAACGTTTCCGCCAAGATTCGTGATCAGCGCCCCAAAAAACCCCGTATACCAAATTTCATTAAAATCTGAGTTGCCGCAGGTTTCTAGAAAATTACCAAATATCTTTATTTTAAAGAGCTTTAGAAAATTACCACAATAATTATATCTTGTTCTATTAATTTTGAAAGTATAGGCATCCAAATAAGGTGTTCATGTAGTTATTAAAGTGACGTAAAGGTATTGATTTTATATTCTGGGGTTATGAAGTACTTGTCAGAAGCTTTAAACTAATGTTGTAAAAGACTCCTTTCTACTTAATTTTTTTTCCACCTTGAAATTTTATTTGTCATTTTACGCCTAAATAAAGTATCTACGCATTAATTTTATTTTTTAAAGTTTTAATTATTTAAATAGATCCGTTAATAAAAATATACAAGTATTTATTACTTCTAAAATATAGTTGCCTAAAAAGTGTCATTTTTAAAAATTATGATAACTCATACAGGGTGAATTGTAGAAAAACCGGTTTAAACTTTTTTTTGTTTAGGAACAAGATAACGGTTCTAAATTTAAAAGCCGCAAAGAATGTATTTTTTTGTAAGCTAATTGTTTATCTAAATTAGAAAAAATTGGAACATTGTTTTCATCACCCAGTGTTGCATATTACATTTCTTTCACAGAAAACAGCAGAAAATTGGTGACCGAATAATTATTTTTATTCCTATTAAATTATGATTACATGCATAATTACTAGATTTTTTGCTATTTACTGTTGGTTCCAGAATATTTTAATAAAAACACTAATGTTTATTTATAATTAAAATTAGACAGATTAGAAATAATAAACTACTTATAGGTAAATAAAAATTACAATAACTAAAACAAAGAAATAACTTTTTGTACCTTCTTGGCATTGACATCCTAAACTAAAAAGTATAAATATAAACACTGTCACAAGAAAACCAGTCGTCATACTTCGCTGTCATTTTGGCCACCAAACCGCACTGTACAGGCCTAAAAACTCAGGCATATTTCTAACTGTTTTATTTTTAGTAAAAGTCTTCTTCTTCGAGTACCTTGATAGTACTGGATCCACTCAAGTCAACGCCATCACTTTTTATTTTTTTTTAGGTATACCAGCATTTAAATAACTAACGTTTATTTCCGATCAGAAATTCCCACAACGTGCATGCCAATTCGCGAACTTGGAACTGATGAACATCAACTACAAAATAAGTAAACAATTATTGTTTCCACTATACCTACGTCAGTTTATATTAAAATGCTTACTATATAAGTTAATTATAATGAGTTATAATTATTCACATTCCAGTTTTTCAACTCTTACGTTTGCCTTCGTCTTGTTTGCACCGTGATATCTATGGTCAGTGGTAAAATATTTTTGTTGTGCTTTTTTATTTTTAATTCTTGTTTTAAATTTGTTTAATTTTAATGTACCTTGGGAGACAGTGGCGGGCGCAGCTCATTTGAAATGGGGGTCGAAAATGGTCAGACAGGGTATTTTATTTAAAAAATGAATTTAACATTTTTAAATATTAAGTTGTTGGCCACATAAGAAATACCCTGTACAAGATGTTATTACCCATATAACATTTTTTGCCGGCAAGGCATTGGCAAAAGGTATCAAAAGACATCAAGATGGGTAATTGGCCGTTATTAGGCCACGTGTTGCAGAAAATGTGAAGGCATCCATCATTAATAAGTTATGCTGAAAAATGCATTTAGGATGATGGCATCCATCATTAAAAAGGTTTTGGCAAAAATATGCCTTTTAGATGATGGCATTACATTATTTTTCCCTAATGACAATAAAATGCATTTTTTACCGTTCAGGGAACTAAAATGTGCATAAATAATGCACATGCATAATGTGTGTTTATGTACAGGGTGTCCCATATAAAATTAAATACTATAATTTTGGAAAACCATAAGAGATACATTTTTAGTATTTTTATTGTATCTCTTATAGTTTTTCCAAAATTATAGTATTATATTGGCAATCACACGACAGAGTCTGTTTCAAATTTTTTTTAGTGTAAAACTTATTTATGGTGGATTTATTGATAATTACTATAAAAATACAGGGTGATTTAAAAATCGATCACAAAACTTAAGGGGTGATTCTACTTGACAAAATAATGGTAGATCTTCATATAAATTTTTTCAAAATGTCATTCGTTTTCGAGTTACAAGCCGTCAAAGTTCAATTTTTATTTTGTTTTTTTGTCATATTGCATTTATTTTTTAACCAATCCAGTTGATATTTGGCACACAAATCGAGCTTTGCAGATTCTAAAATTTTAAGATAAAAGTACTTTTTTAAATAACCGTCAGAGGGCACTTTACCTAAAACTTAAAATTTATTTACATTATAACTTTTATTTTGACAGATATCGCAAAGCTGGGGCACCATTTTATAGACAATCAAAAACTTAAAAAATAAGGCACTCTTTATTAAAGTCGATAAACCTCAACGTTTAGGCACCAATAGACATCAAAGTTTTCATCAATTTCAATCAAATTACCTACATACATACAGGGTGTCCAGTAACTCAACCGACAAAGTTAACCAAACGATTCTACAACAAAAATAAGAAAAAAACTTTATATAAACATATGTCTTAAACGTCTTAGTTTTTAAACTGCGGGGCGTTAAAAATAAAAAAATAGTTTTTATTTTAAATATTTAACACACCGTAGTTCAAAAACTAAAACGTTTAGGACATATGTTTATATGAAGTTTTTACTTATTTTATGTTGTAGAATCGCCTGTAAAGTTTGTCGGTTGAGTTACTGGAAACCCTTGTAATTTGATTGAAATTGATGAAAACTTTGATGTCAATTGGTGCCTAAACGGTGAGGTTTATCGACTTTAATAATACCTTATTTTTTAAGTTTTGATTGTCTATAAAATGGCGCCCCCAGCTTTGCGATATCTGTCAAAATAAAAAGTTATAATGTAAATAAATTTTAAGTTTTAGGTAAAGTGCCCTCTGACGGTATTTAAAAAAGTACTTTTATCCTAAAATTTTAGAATCTGCAAAGCTCGATTTGTATGCCAAATATCAACTGAATTGGTTAAAAAATAAATGCAATATGGCGAAAAACCAAAATAAAAATTGAACTTTGACGGCTTGTAACTCGAAAACGAATGACATTAAAAAAAAATTATATGAAGCTCTACCTTATTTTGTCAAGTAGAATCACCCCTTAAGTTTCGTGATCGATTTTTGAATCACCCTGTATATTTATGTTAGCAATATACCGAATTGCCTAGCCATTTAAGTGAGGTTGACCGTTCAGTTGCATATAAATCCAGTCAATTTAATTTTTTGGATCTCGTAAATGAAAGTATAATGTATTGTTCCTTGTGTGCAAAAAAACTAAAAAATTAAAACCCATTTTTGCACTCTGCAAATTAAAACCACAGCATAATGTTTTTAAAAGTTTTTCTTAAAAAATAACATTAGATTCAACGATACACTTGATTAATTGCACCTTTCTTACAAAACTTTTTTCCTATTAATTGCCATTTAACGAAATTGTTGCCTTAAATTATTTATGCATTGTCATTCATTATGTATAAAAGATGTGTACCAAATACAGGGTGATTTTGAATAGTTATGCAAAGTGGCTATGGCAGAATCCTCTCTCTAAATAAGAAAAAAGTTCATTTTTTATCCTTTTTATCTCGAGTTTTTAGAATGTGAAACCTGCTTAGGGGTTAAGGGGTGATTCTACTTTGACAAAATAAGGGTAGAGCTTCATATAAATTTTTTCAAAATATCATTCATTTTCGAGTTACAAGCTGTCAAAGTTCAATTTTTATTTTAGTTTTTTCGCTATATTGCATTTATTTTTTAACCAATCCAGTTGATATTTGGCACACAAATCGAGCTTTGCAGATTCTAGAATTTTAAGTCAAAAGTACTTTCTTTAAATATCCGTAGGTATGTTACTTTATGATATTACGGTTGTATTACTGATAGTTCCAGAGCTTTAGTTCGGGTATAGAAAGGTTTAAAAAATTGACAGGAATATTCGATGAGCACAAGTACCTGCCAGGCGAACTGAGAGGTGTGGCTGATTTTAATGGTCATATTTCCAAAACTAATAAAGTTAGATGTACTTAATGTGGTATTTTCTTAAAGCTCTTTTTAAGATATTTTTATGGTAATATAATATACAGGGTGCATGACAGAATTTATAGGAATATTCGATTGGAATATTTGCCCATCGCGTCGTGTCTTTTTTATCTTTTTGACATCCCACAAAGGCATATTTCTAAATACCATAGCACCATGGGTGTCGGGTTTTTAGATGTTTAACCCATCGTTCCCCCCTGTTCCATCAACGTTGTTCAAGCATCGAAACATGCAGTTATGCATTCCACAGCCCCTTTTAGACAACGCGTTCGTTATTTTTAAATAACTACTACCTAAATATGTCTCCCCCGCTGGGAATCGAACCGGCGACCTCTGGCTTCAAAGATCAAAGCTCTGTCTACTGCGCCACGGGGAGATATCACTAGGTGTAAAAATGTATTATTATCTTAATATAACCCAGCAAACACTATTTGCCGGCAATATACATTTTTCATATTGGCATTGATGGTAAAGCATTGGCAATTGGTGGCAATATTATGCCAACATCTAATACGCATTAAAAAGTTAACCCTAAATAAACACTCATTTGCCAATAAATTTTACATGCAAGCGAATTGCCGACAAGCATACAAAAATGGCGGCATACCAATCCTGATTAAATAAAACATGCCTTTTTGTTGCAGGCAAATAAATATTGGATTTTTGAAAGCAAACCTTCAACGCATATTCATACTTTTCAAACTATATTATTAACATTGGTATTTAACTAACATTCAAGCAATTTTTTTGATCTGTTTTATTTATAATGGCGGCTAAACAACATTATTTTATGTTTTTTACATAATTGAAAGGAAATGGCCTTTTCCTAACATTTTATTGATACAAATCATGCATTCATGTAAAATTAGCTAGGTTAATTTTGACGATAACTTATTAATGATGGATGCCATCATCTAAACGCATTTGCTGCCAGTATCTGCAACACGTGACCTAATAACGGCCAATTGCCCACTTTCGCGTCTTTTTGATACCTTTTGCCAATGCCTTGCCATTAAAGAGTGTTGGCAATGCCAGTAAATTAAATGTACTAACGCCGGCAAAAAATGTTATATGGGAAGTACATATAACATTATATGAATTACCAAATTTATATGTGTCAATATCTTAAAATGTGGAGCGTTCCAAATGGTTAAATTATGTAAACCGTTTATCCCATAGAAATGAGATTGTCAAATAAACTAAATAATAAACTACCTAAAACACTTAATCTAAAGTGAAATTTGTAAAGTGTAACCGCAAAGCGACGATAAAAGTTGTTAATAAAAATAATATTTTAATCAATTCGATTCCTAAATTGCTCCAATTCGTGCACTTCCTAAAACGTTAAAATACAAAAATTTAATCGTTTAGTTTCTCTCTTTTGTTATTTCTACTTATTTCATATTGACTGTAGAGTCTGTCCCCTCTTAAGACTATATTGCTCTTAATAACAGTCCTAGTATAAAACAGGGAATTGGCTAATTTTTGTTAGTCCCTCAATAGCTTTACAAAGATTAGTCTAGGATTATATGTTTCTTTGGTAGGTGCATCGTCTGTGCAATATTTGTGTTTTGTGTTATTTTGTTTTTATTTGTGTTTTTGGTTTTTACTAAAACGGATTTTTATCGTTTCAGCTAAGGAAGATGATACTAGTATCGATACTGATTGTATCATGTGCCCGTAAGTACATGAGTTTATTTTTCCAAACTGTAAGCTAATTATTTTCATGATAATTTTTGTTTATTTTTGCCATGAAAATTTTTGACTTATGGTTAACTTATATTTATAATTTTTTAAAAATTAAAATCAATAAAAGCAAAATAAGAAGTAATATTTTAAAACCTTTTTAAATCAAACCGCAAAAGCTACTTTAAAGGATATAATACTTCCCTCGAAAATCAACCAAATTTATTTTACAGCACAGTTGTTATTTTTGTTGTTTACCCTTCTACAAAATATGTTTTAAAAATTTTTTCAAGCTTCTTTATCTATCGATGACTTGATCAATAATAATATTTGACAAAAATATAGAGCCTATTTAACGGCCTAACATCAAATTTTGATCTAAATAACATATTAATAATATTTAATAATTATTGTTCCCATATGTTTTAAAATTAATTTAGATTTTTTTATCCGTTAAATATCTACTTATTTTTTTATTGTTATTTAAGGGGCTAATAACCCTTTGTTAGTATCTTACCTGTTTAGTTTTGGTTATAAGTTTTTTTGTCAGAAAATTATTGTGTTAAGTTCAAATTTTATTTTCCTTATATAGGGAAGAAACTTGTTTTTTTTTTTGTATTCATCAATTCAATAGGGATATTATAAAATATTTTTGTATTTTGTTAGTAAAGCGTATAACTGTAAAAAGTTTTTCAAAATTAATCTTTTTTTTAATTAGCAAATTAATACTATAAAAAGCATTATATTAAGCTAGTTCTAAAAGAAATTTGTTTTAACTTAGAGCAAATGTCTTAAAACAAAAATAATCACAACTAATATATATGTCTTAAATTGTGACTGATACTCCAGCTAAATTAAAAATCAATGGCAATTTTATTTTTTATATTATTTACATATTGTATACTTTTTGACATAAAGTTTAATATAATAACCTTTTGCAGTGTCTTCCTCCTTGTTTCCCTTCTTGGTAATGTAAAGATTATTTTATAGAACTTCTTAGGGCGGAGTATTAAACTGTGTGGTATTTTATTTTAGTGATTCCCTCCGCTATTACTCAAGAGTATGATGATCTGAATGTTCTCTCCAACTTCGACATCGAGTACCAAACTGATATTCAAACCGCTGGAGGTGATCAGGGTGGCCAAGCTGGCTCAGCAGGAGATAAGAAACAGGGTCTCAGTGTTGGTGCCAGCTTAAGAAGCATTGCGGAAGGATCTTCCAATACGGCCAAAGATGCAGTTAATAATCAAGATGCTGCTGGACACCAAGCGGCCTATGTAGCTAAAAACACATTGGCGCAGTCTGCCGCTGGAGTAAGATATATATATATATATAAATTATATTATTTTAGTTATTGTCAAAGACAATATTTTTGGTTATTATTTTAAATTTTGTCCCTCTTAAGGTTAATAGGAAAAACCTGGGAATGATCTTCTATTCTGTTTATTTAAATCATGCTTTTGGTTATATACCAAAAGTTCTGCTTTTTAGGCACTATGTTATTATGACTATTTTTTTAAAAATTTTACTCATACGCGCTCGTGGTGTTTGCTTTCAGATAAAAAGAATGGTACATATACAGGGTGTCCAAAAATATGTGGGCAGTCTCTTGGATTCATAGAGAACACGTTAAAATAATGTATGCCTAATTTTCGATAATTAAAGCTACGAAATGCATAAAATAAGAGGAAGCCTATGTCGAACCGACAAACAAAATTATTAAATACAACCCTATTTAATAAATTTTTTTTATTCTCAGAAATGCTTTACTTTATTGATATCGGACAGAAGTATTTTTTTAGCTAAGGTTTAGGCTATTTAAAAATTATATTTTTGTTTCTTTATTATACAGGGTCTATAAATTATTAGTACACTTGTGTAAGGGTTAGTTCGCCCCTGGCGAACTAAGGAAGACAAGTGTTTATACCATGTAAAGAAGTCCTAACTGGTATTTATTATATTAAAACATAATTTCATTATACCAGGTGATATCATAAAATAAAAACCGATTTCCAGTGGCGTCATTTAAGGGGACATATCTCTGTAAAGAGGGACTTAGGAAAATATTTTATATGAACTTGTCACAATATTTTCACGTATTCTATATAAATCCGAGAAATTGCCCACATATTCTTGGACCCCCGCCTGTAAACAATTATGTAACTAGCATGCTCTCTTAGTATATTATGCTGTTTTATTTTGACTGAGATCTTTATACCAGTCGCTATTTTTTAAAACTTTTGGAGAGTTCTATAGTTGTTTTTTTCTTTATCTGTAGGCATCAGCTACAGCTCAAGCCGCTCTGGCAGGGAAACAAATTATCCTGCAAGGACTCGAACAACAGTATAGGGATGCACAGCAAGCGCTTATGGGCGAACAACAGCAGCTCATGGGGGCGCAAAGGGCTGCTGATTCCACAGCTCGTGCCGCTCAAGAAGCTCGCGCGCACGTAAACGTTCTACAACAGACGCTTAACGCAGCTCAAGCGGCCTCCGAACATGTGACTCAGGCTGCCTCCAGAAGCCGCCGGTGAATTAGCAGCACAGCAATCTATGGTAGGTGCAGCGATACAGCGACTGGACCAACTTGCGCAGCAGCTGAAGAGTGTCAGAATTGACTTTCAGGCCACTCAGGCGGCGGCACAAAGGCTCAAGCTGCAGCACAAATTGCAGCGGCAAATGCAGCTGCAGCTGCTGCTAAAGCTGCTGCGGGATTGGCAAAAGCCGCGCAACTCCCTCCACCACCTCCACCACCGCAGTTGCCCAAAGATAACGGTGGTGGTGCAGGTGGAGCAGGCGGTAAGGGTGGAAGCAATGGTGGTGCTGGTGGGAAAAACGGCGGTGCAGGAGGTAAAGGAAAACTCAGCGCTCCTTACGAGCGTGAATTTTTTAAACGCTTTGATTACGAACGATAAGGGTTATATAGTCAATTTATTGTTTTTATACGTTTTGTTTAAATAAAACTCCACAAAAATAAACAGGTATTTTTCTAAAAACATGTTAATTAACCATATTATACATATGTTCATCCTCTCTACATAAACATATAAATAAATTGAAAACTGCCAACCGCTTTTTATTTTGGGTTTGTCAATTTAATCTTTTTGTGGATTGTCATATTAAAACTTTGCACGTTTCATTTCTTTGTTTTGCTTATTTTAATTAGCAATTTTTAGTCAGAACTAGCCGTCCTAGGATAATTCTATTTTATCCTTTAGGATGGCTGCGTAGTATACCTCTGCTGGGAAACATAATAAACTTCTTCATGCCATAAAAGAGTTCTATTGCAAAAATCACAAAAACTGGCACCAAAGACTGAGAGACTAGCTGTTAGGTAAGAAAATAACGTGTTTTGTTTGCACAAAAGAATAAACATTTCTTTAAAATCTCATCCAAAGAAGAGGATTAAATGGAGATTCAAAATTAGGTACTATATAACCTTTGTATATGTTTTAGGTGTAAATAAATAAATTTTAAATTGTTCGTATTTTATTTAACCGAACCTTTTTTCTAACCAGAAATAATACCTGAAGTTAATAAACAGTTTTGATAAATATTATATGTTATTAATTATTTCCTATTAAATAACTGTTACCAATATCCGTAACCATAATTTTAAAGTGGATAACTAGATTCTTAAAATTATTTTTGTACTTTTAAATGTGGTTTTTGTGGCCAAAGTTTATAATAATCGTTTTGTTAGCAAAAACCGAAACACTTTCATATTCTAACAATAGGCACTGAGGAATAAAATGTAATACCTGCATTTGGTGGATTCTGTAACATTATTATCTATTTATTCAACAATAGAAATAGTGATATTTAAGCAACTAATTAACTTAATAAATTGTATGTTATTAAAATAAAATGCATGAAATTTGTTATTTAAAAACTGCTTTTATACCAACTATTATAAAATTTGGTCCCTAAAAACTATGATACACATTGTATCTTAAGCGAGAGCCCATTCGATATATATATATATATATATATATATATATATATATATATATATATATATATATATATATATATATATCTGACTATGACCAAAGTTGTTAAAGTATGGCTAAGGGTAAAAAGTACCTGGATTGCCACCACTGGGACCCATTGCCTGTTGGTGATTTCTGTTTGTGGTTATGTATGTATGGCATATAACAGCCCAAAATAAAGAGTTGGTTGGTTGTACTACTGTTAGTAAGACACTAGTTTATTGTAGTACGACTATAATATTAACATTCCAAGTTTGATAATTAGGTTTGGTAAAAAATATTAAAAAGAGTTACATGGTGTTACTAAATAAATTAGCCACACTATCTTTTCATGGTATACAAAAACATTTCACACAAAAGTTAGATAATGAAGGATTGCTAAAACATTACCAATACTTACTTTAAAAAGTGTAGGTACTTATGTGTTAAATTTTTGATCGTTTTGCCTTTTTACCATGTAGAATCTTATATATGTTAAATGCTTTTAAAAATATTAAAATCCAAAGAAAAAAAAATATAATAATTTATGGTTTTTAAGAATATTAATTTTGAAAAACTGCACATTTTTTTATAAATAGGAATTCTTATTGCGTAAATACCAACCTAAAAATATTATAATTTAAAATTGTGGCCTGATTCAGTTAGATCCTGTATTTCAAAATGCATACGTAATACTATTAAGGTGGTTTGGTAACTTTATAAATTTCCTGGTAATACAAAAACAGTAGAATTAAACAAAAAATCTTATGGAATTAAAATTTTTAACATTTTATTAAATTGTAATACTTATTTACACCTAAACCAATAAAGTTAAAACGCTTTGGTGAAAGATTTTAAAAAAATTTTACGGTAATTTACTTGGTTTAAAATATAAGTTTTTTGTTGATTATTTCTTTTTTAATCACACTTCGGTTTATATTAATTTAAAAGCTAGAATTTCAAAATTAAACATAATCCGTAACTGTGCTCTTTCTCAGGTTTTCAAAATTTTAAACTTTATATCCATGCTTCTTTACATTTATTTAATTATTATTAAAAAGACATCTTTACACACTGGTTGTCTGATTTCATTTAGCTTTATTAGACAAGCACTTTAACCAAAAAGAGCTTTAAGAAAATAACACATTAATTATATTCACCTTAATTAGTTTTCGAAATATGGCCATCCAAATAAGGTGTTTAGGTAATTACTAAAGTACTACCATTTCAGAAATTTTCATTTGTCAATTTTACCAAATAATATAGCAGGTATTCTCTCATTAATGTTATTTTCCAAAGTTTTTATTGTTTAAATTAATCCGTTTAGAAAAAAAGGGGCAAGGTAACATTAAAGAGAAATTATATATAAATTACACATTCAATTCCAGTTGATACCGAAAGTCGGTCTATATAGGGTCACGACATTCAGCCATATTGCTTTGACCTGTTATGACGTCACATCTCCCATTTTTCAGCCATCTTGTTCAGTAGTGTATTAGTAGAACAACCGTTTATACAACAGTTTTTAATTATTATTAAGTTGTACATTCTTTTACTTTAAATAAAAACATTTGGAATTACATCTTTCAACAAATATCACTTCCAAAACAATGCAAAATGAAATTCGCAAATTCCAGACGCCACTGGATTGATCATCAGCTTTGATTTTACCCAGTCTTGCCAACTTTCCTCCGTGGAGTGCCCTTTCTTGCGTCTCCGACATCGAACCGCCTAAAAGTTGAGGATATGTCGCAACCTTATAAATATAAACTAACCTTGGTTGATACCTACTAAGTTTGGCAGATATAAAAATTAACCCTAAATGCTACTCTTTCCGCGATCTTCGAGTAGTGCGGTTCATGTTTACGTAGAGGTCTACATAGACCTCCTGGGTAGGCGATTGAAGGCATCGTACGAGCGTGGCTGTACCCTTGGGGATCGAGAAAAGATTCACGCTAAATTGGGGCTTCTTTCTTCTGGGGCTAAGCGCTGTGAGTGAAGATTCCTAAAGCCTAGAAGTTTTTACGTTTTGGTGTTGAACACATGGTGTCCTCGTATGGTCGAGGAGGTGCGCACGCCTGCGGAAATACGTCAGGAATGAAAGTGACGGTTATGCGCGATACCAGTAGCAGCCGCTGGCTAGATAGTCGCAATTTATGCATTGCATCGAAGAAAGTACAATAAGTATTAACAATTAAAAAGTGAAAAGCTCGGGAGCCACCAGGGGCACAGGCCCGACTTACTGGAGACTCCTACCCAGAATACAACCCCCTCTCACAGAGGGACGTACTGGCAATTGGACCTTCGGGGACCTAAGCCACAAACAAAGAAGTCAAGTCAACCCTAAATGCAGCCAAATTTAAATTACCTTTTGAATAAACCTGTACAGGGTGCCTTTATTTAAATCATATCAAAGAAGTTACTATTGAAAAATTGAAAATCAAAAAACTGATGATTCCTTTCTATATTACCGCCTGAGCCTATTGACATAAACAAAACACAATTATAATTAACAAATGGAGCAACATATATGCTTGTATACAGAATCATATGCATTATGCATAAATTAGACTTAATTCGCATTATTTGCCACAATATTTTAAAGTTTTTTTAATGTTCAAGTGTAAAAGTACTGTGTGCATATATCCGTAAAATGTGATTTACTGGATGGTCGACTAACTTTTCAAACTGAAAAAGTCTAGCAAAACCATGACATTATGTATGGTTAATATTGACACAGAGATTTGTAAAGAAATTGTAAGATCTATAAAACTCACATAAGAAATATTATTTTCTATAAAATAGAGTAAAAAATTAAATTCTTATCATAACAGCTGCACAACTCTACTTATATTAACCATTTACAAGATCCCCAGCAAACACTATTTGCCGGCAATGTACACTTTTCATATTGGCATTGATGGTAAAGCATTGGCAATTGGTGGCAATATTATGCCAACATCTTATACGCATTAAAAAGTCAATCCTAAAAAAACACTTAATTGCTAATAAATTTTACATGCAGGCGAATTGCCGGCAAGCATACAAAAATGGCGGCATACCAATCCTGATTAAATAAAGCACGCGTTTTTGTTGCAGGCAAATAAATGTTGGATTTTGGAAGGCAAATCTTCAACGCATATTCATACTTTTTAAACCATATTATTAACATTGGTATTTAACTAACATTAAAGCAATTTTTTTGATCTGTTTTATTTATAATGGCAGCTAAACAACATTATTTTATGTTTTTTACATAATTTAAAGGAAATGGCCTTTTCATAACATTTTATTGTTAAAAATCATGCAAACTAAAAATTAGGTCAAACAAAATGTTTATATTATGTATTTTGGAGCGAATAAAAATAAAATGTTGGTAAAATTAGCTACGTTAATTTCGACCGAAGGTGACCGCTTTGTGCATTTGTTTTCTACGTGGTTTTCTAGGTTTTTAGTTTCTTTTTAAAGAAAAGAGTTTTTTAATAGACATAATTAAATGTATTCATTACCTAATAAGTGTGTGTTGTGTGATTAATTGGTGATGGCTAGTCGAGAAGGCAAGATATTCAAGTAGACTGTTAGGAGCTGTAAACATTTTGTTTAAAACTTTATTAAAAGTTTTAAAGACGTGTTAATAAAAATATTATATATATTTAATAGTTTTTGACATACCGATAGATGGCGTAATGGACAATAAACTACTACGTTTCTGCAATATCTTCGCTTTTTATCGTCTAAACCGTACCCATTAGACAAAAATAATTCGAGAGCGGTCTGCGGTAGGTAATCTCACTTAGCTTTGAAAGAAATATCTTCGGCTAGTGTAAAAATCTGCATCTCCAAGTTGGACAGTGTTCCGAGAGATGGTACTTTGCATTGCAAGGAAATTGCATGCAGTAAGGAGTTTTTCCTATTTTAATTTTCAAATAAAATATCGCATCATTTTAGCTTTTAAAAAAAGTATATGCGACAATTTTCGTCAATAAGACGTCAGCTTGCTGCTTGGGAGTATCTGCATTTGCCCACTTTTGTGTCTTTTTGTTATCTTTTTGCCAATAACTTATTAATGACGGATGCCATCACTTTATCTGCAACACGTGGCCTAATAACGGCCAATTGCCCACTTTCGCGTCTTTTTGACACCTTTTTGCCAATGCCTTGCCATTAAAGAGTGTTGGCAATGCCAGTAAATTAAATGTACAACGCCGGCAAAAAATGTTACATGGGTCACTGCTAAGACAAAACTATAAAGAATATACCGCATCAGCTAAGTAAAAGGGTTCACAAGCCATGCGTGGAAAAGAAACGATCTAACGCGTTTAGAAACCCAACAGGTAGAGATTAAATAAATAATTCCGTCATGTAAATACGGTGACACACCGCACAGTGCGTCGAAATGTGGACAAAAATGTACTTTCGCGTATCTGACAATTCTACGTAAGCAGGGCCGTCGCCAGCCGATGGCCAAGGGGAGGCAACTTAATATAAAGAATGAGAAAAGTATAAATTGTAGAACTGTCAGCCAGGGACAAAACGTTGGATTTCAAATCGAAAATCGCCAACTTAAAACTGAGCAAAAGTGATACTTAATGTAAATATTTTATTCGTGTCTAACTAGCTAATTAAAAAAAGCCAAAAAAAAATCTGCACGTCTATTCTTCAGAAAGAAGTTGCCGGCCGGTCCAGACTTGCAACAATTCGCCGCACCGGTTTGTTTGGACGGATGTTTGGCAAATTGTTGCAAGTCTGGACGCGGCTTAAGAAGTACCTAACTCTCTTCAGACCAATAAGCACGCAAAGCAAATGAGAAAAAATATTGCTAGTGCTTTTCTCTCTCTTACAAGCTGTTCACACGGCAAAGCACCAAGTTTGCTTTTAGTAGATATATGCTCTAAGGTGGAAACAATTAATTTAAAGAAAGAACTTTAAAGCAGAATACTTTCTCCTGTCAAGCTTGTACATTTCTGTAACTTGGTAACGCTTATTTCAGTTTATCTTTTATTTAAAAGATGTCGATATAAGTAGTACCTAAGGCTCTTCTCTTTAGGTACCTACTACGCAGCCTAGTACTTCTTTGACTTGGTCAACATTTTCTTCTTTTGTTAACTTAACATTACAATAATTAAATTTCTGAAGTTTGGCGATAGATGTCAGTATTATGTAGTTACTTGTTTTAAATTTAGTACTTTAGTGTCTAAAACAAAATCCTCTTAATAATTTTTGGTGGTACAATACCAATAATAGAGAATTATTGCAAGTTGCCTTATTAAGCTCGGGAATTATTTTTTAGAGTTATTGCAAATCATTAACCTAAAAAAAGGGAACAAAATTTTAGTACTTTTTCTTTGTTGTTTTGTGTTGTAGGGTTTTTTTATAACAAAATTACAGAAATACATTTAAAAAAGCAAGGTTTTAAGTATTTTTACTTCTAAAAACTTTTCTATTTTGTGATCGGCAGCAGTTGGTGTATTCCTTTTATACTCTAGAACCGCCCGAAACCGTTCTTGAACTGTCAAGTGTGTCAAAAATACAATAGACTACAATTAAAAGGAACACTTTTGGTGTCGTTCCGGGCGGATCTAGACTCTAAAAGGAATACACCAAGTTCGGTTAGATGAACAGTTCCGAAGTTAAAATAAGGCACGACCTAAAACCGACATAAATAAAACCGGGCACTATACTTATTAAGGGAGTCCCTATCCTACCATCCATCTGCGCAAGCTCAGATGTCAAAATAAGGCCGGTATTATTAGTGCCTGGCCTTATTTCATTGTGCAATATATATATTTGGGCAACAAAATTAGCTAATAATCATGCTTCTTTTAATAGGTAAATGGCTGTTTAGTAAGTTAGGAGTATACAGGGTGAGATGATTTTTATCCTACAACTTTTTTGGGAATATGAAAAAAAAATGTATAGGTATATTAAAGGTAAAAAGTAAAAGTTGCCACCTTTTTTTCAGCGCACTGTTTATAAGGGCCGCCAATTTTAATTTGCATCAAAGCTCATGATCAAAAATTTAGCATTGTTTTGTGTGTATGCTCTATGATGTGGACCTATTGTTTAGAAATTCATAACTAAAGAAAGGATTAAAAATTAACGTATATGGGATACATTTGTTGCCTCGAACGATCGCTAAGAAATAACAATTTACACAATTTAAAAGCCAGTGTTAAAAACAAGCAAGTTGGCAATATATCTAATATGATTAGAATTAAAATAATAAAGTTTTAGATTAATGTTATTGTCCTGTAAACTACTTCCTTTTATACCCAAACCACAAATTCATGGTCCATTTACCACTTGTACTTTTCGTTGGATCAAGACTTTGGCTTGATTGAAAAACAAATGTTATTTTAATATATATTCGACCTCAAGGTGTATGGTACTATTATTTCTTGTAGTTTTTTAAATATTTAAATTTAAATTTTTGTTTTTGAGCATGCCCTGTATAAACACATTCTTTTATAATAATATTTTAAAATAAATAAATGTACCAATTAGGATATTTTTATGATTTATACTAACCTTAATACATATATTTTTAAAAGTATTAACACAATAAACAAAAATTAATACCTACCTATGTATATGCTCACTAAAATGATTCTGTTCTACATATGTTAACAAAACGCTATAAATACAAAAGAATATTACCTCTTTTAAAAACCATGCTACAGACTAAAAGGCTCTAAAACAAAAAAAAAATGATATTACACCTGATGCAGGGCCGTATTAACTGTTTGAGGCGCCCTAGGCTAGAATTCTCAGAGCGCCTATTTTCCACCAAAAAATTTTTTGAAGAGCAAAAAAAAGGTCATTCCGTACTTTTTACTCCTATTTGCCTATTTCAATACAAAGTACCTTATTCCCAGAGAAATTATTCACCAAAATCCCCACTCAACCTAAACTTTTTAAAACCCCCTGTCTAGCGCCTATTACTCCCTGTCTGGCGCCTATTTTTTCATGGCGCCCTTGGCTGTAGCCTAGTCAGCCTAATGGATAATACGGCCCTGACCTGATGACCTAATGGCATCATTCCCATTTAACTAAATTTAAAATGTTGGAAGACAATTAAAAAAATATAGCTTTTATCCCAAATCCACACATTTTTTTACTGTGTTTATACATTTAAGGGTATATTAAAGTTAGTAAAAATTATAAAAAATATTTTAGCTATTACATTTCATTATTATTTTAAAATATTATATATATTTTAAATAATATATATAATTAATAGTTTAAAAAAACTAAAAAACACGCTTTTATATGCAACCGAACTAAAAATTAAAAATAATTTTTCATTAAAAAAATATTTTCACTTCATAGTAAAAAGCGTGGGGTGCTTAATATATTAAATGTTATAATTATTATATTTGCCAATATCTATGATGGAAAAGTTATGAAAAAATAGTAAAAATGCACCCCACGCTTTTTACTATGAAGTGAAAATATTTTTTTAATGAAAAATTATTTTTTAATTTTTAGTTCGGTTGCATATAAAAGCGTGTTTTTAGTTTTTTAAAACTATTAATTATTTTTCATTTTTAGTTCGTTATATTGCACAAAATTCTTAATATAACAGTAAATTAGAACATACTATTTAATTAAGCAGCAAAAGAAAATAACCAGCCCCCTATGAAATGACAATGGTAGCAAATTTTAAAATTTGCAAAAGATTGCAACTCACTAAAAAATTTCTTCTTCATTAAGTAGCAAAGTTTCAAATTTTGCCAACAGATGGCAATCAGGCAATGTTTGGACCGTTGCCAACATTTTGCAATCCACTAAAAAATTTCTTCTTCATTTAATAGCAAAGTTTGAAATTTTTCCAACAGATGGCATCCTAGGTGTTGTTTTTATAATATAATGGAATTTTTTTCCTGGCGATTAAAAAAGATAAAGGGATACTGTTTGCAAATTATTGCATTGTCATGGGTCCTTAATACGTGTGCAAAGTTTCAAAGAAATCGAATAGCTGGAAGTTGGTTAAAATTAGGCTCAAAGATTCCGTTACATAGGCAGCCAGATAGATAGTTACAACCCAAGTTAATAAAAGCGTGTTAAAAAAGGTGTTTATACGGGGTACGCTTAAAAACAAATAATAAAATTTAAATATTTAAAAAAGGTACAAAAGATAATGATACAATGTTTTACATCTTTATTTGTTATCGTAGTGACAAGGGCTAATAATTAGTTAAAAAATATACAGGTTGCTCTATAAGAAAAAACATCAAGTTGGCATCGTAATTTTTTAACGCAACCCTGTATAAAAATTGAATAATTTCTGTAGATTCTTCGTAAAAGATCTAAAAAAATTGTTTCTTGGTTTTTGCTATTTCTTGTATTAAAGGGTAAAATAAAAAAGGATTTTTTTATTTTTCCTCGTATCTCTTGGATAAATAATTTTATTAAAATTCTAACTACGAAATTTTTAGCTTCTCCAAAATCGAGCCCATAACACCACATCGGTTGGCAATTTTCTAGAAACCTGCGGCAACTCCGATTTTGACGAAATTTGGTATACGGGGTTTTTTGAGGCGCTGATCACGAATCTAAAGAATTTTTGGCGGAAACGTTTCGTTCTTGAAATATTCATCATCAGACTTAAATTTTAAACTTATCCTATTTTTACAATATTACCCCTTCTTTTTGCACACAATTCTTAATTTAAAGCTAAAGTGGCACACAATATTTGATTTTCACCTTTTAAAACCCCGTTTTTTACGTATTTTACATTATTTTTGCATTAAATTGCGTAGCTATACTTTAAATCATTTCAATCCCAGTGTGCCATGAAGCCCTATGTGTATGTATGGTTTGCCGCATTATCAAAGAAAAACCACGCAATTTAATGCAAAAATAATGTAAAAACGTAGAAAAACGGGGTTTTAAAGGTGAAAATCAAATATTGTGTGACACTTTAGCTTTAAATCAAGAATTGTGTGCAAAAGACAGGGAATATAGTGAAAATAAGCATCCTAAGCATGGGAGTCTCAGTACCTATTGGAGATACAGCTTAGGTTAAACTAGAAAAAGTTGTGTTTTTAAAGCTCATTTACAT
The DNA here is from genome assembly GCA_014170235.1 of Listronotus bonariensis. Lineage (NCBI taxonomy): Eukaryota > Metazoa > Arthropoda > Insecta > Coleoptera > Curculionidae > Listronotus > Listronotus bonariensis. Next base: position 223,843 of record JACEGR010000046.1, on the reverse strand, counting down.
GCCGTTTAGAAACTTGAAAAATTTTCATGGCCTGCTGAAATATTTGGCAAAAACGAAAATTTGACTATATCGATTTTAGTTTTTTTCTGACTTTATTTGAAGAGATATAAAAAAAACTAATAACACTTTTCATTGACACTTTTAAGCTACTACATGATGGTATTTTTAGATTTTATACCCGACGTTTCGTTTTCAAGAAACCATCATCAACTTTATTTTTTTATATGGCTCGAAAAAAAAGGACACCCTGTATCTGATCCCATTTTTTATTACAAATTCAACGATGTATACATGTCATATTTTAATTTTTAGTTAAATGAAAAATTGCATTTTTTCTATTTTTTTTAAAGTTATTTTTAAGTAGGCCTTGCAAACAGTATATAGTGAAAATAAGCTTAGTTCCAATTTGAACTTTGATGATGAATATCTCGGGAACGAAACGTTTCCGACAAAAAAATCTTTCAGATTCGTGATCAGCGCCCCAAAAATCCCGATATACCAAATTTCGTTAAAATCGTCAATTTTTCAATTTCCCCTCGTAATAAATACAATATTAAATGATTATACTATTCTAACTATGCCATTTTTAGTATCTTTAAAATCGACCCCATAACACCTATATCGGTTTTCTAATACTCCCAGTAATAACTGAGATAGTCCATAAAAACGTCCAATTTTGCCCACCCTGTACACATGTATTGAACAATGCACCAAAGAATACACCTGTTACAGGGCGAAGATACTCATTAATTGAGCTGCCATCAGCAATGCAAAGTATTTTCAGTTATCAGTGATACCGTTAGCAGGTAATGCCAAGAAGGACTTGGCACTAGGTCACCTTTCTTTAGTCTTAGCAGTTTCAGCGGATAGGTAACACTAAGTGCTATTGCAAATACTAATCGCGCGCAGACATTTTTCAATTTTTCGGAAAGTGGTGCGCCTTTGATTTTGTTACGTTTCTTTAGTTTTAAGTGTAAAAATTAAACAATGAAGTGTGTTAGTCTGTTATTATTTATTACCATTTTCGGTAAGTAATAGTATAAAATTGTTATATATTAATTATTTTAAATACAAATAAATTAGAGCGTATCGGCAGGACAAGTTATCTAATAAATATTCTTGTTTATGTTGAGAGACAGATTTTAACCTCTAATATGTGGAATAAGGTTATTTTTGGTTGCTAAAACTAGATCGACCAAAAAAGTGGTAAAATTAATAATAGTAAAAGCTGAATCATAAAAACTTCAGATTTTACTGTTAAATAAAGCAGGTGATTCGGGAAATCAAAGCAACTGATAAAATTGTGGTATATATTAAGATAAGCTGCATATTGAACAGCTTATTTATGTTTTTTAATTAATATAGATATTTTGATATTGCCCCTAAAGTTGTTAATTTGCTTCTTACAATTTTACCCTGATATTTCGGTTTAACTATATGTTTAAACAACAAAGTTATAAAGGATAGTGGATGGGGCATACAATCCCGAGCCTTTTTTGCAATCACGGGGCACAGACAATCCCTGGATTTGAGGGTAGAGTACAAAAAAATGCTAAAATATTCAAAAATCAACTTTTATTTTTTAAACGTTCTTTAGGTATAGAAGAACAAAAAATCTGAACAAAAAGAACTAATAAAAATATGGAAAAATTAACTTGATACAAACATTTCTACAGTCGTCTTGATTAGGTACCTTACCCTCTCATAACCACTAATTAATTGCAATAAAATATTTGATATTCTCATATAACATTTTTTGCCGGCAAGGCATTGGCAAAAGGTATCAAAAGACATCAAAATGGGCAATTGGCCTTTATTAGGCTACGTGTTGCAGAAAATGTGATGGCATCCATCATTAATAAGTTATGATAAAAAAAATGCGTTTAGGATGATGGCATCCATCATTAATCAGTTATGCTGAAAAAATGCATTTAGGATGATGGCATCCATCATTAAAAAGTTTTTGGCAAAAATATGCCTTTTAGATGATGGCATTACATTATTTTTCCTAATGACAATAAAATGCATTTTTTACCGTCCAGGGAACTAAAATGTGCATAAATAATGCACATGCATAATGTGTGTTTATGTACAGGGTGTCCCATATAAAATTAAATACTATAATTTTGGAAAAACCATAAGAAAGTTCAATCCAGAAGTTGTTCAGTGAAATGAATTTTTTAGTATTTTTACTGTATCTCTTATGGTTTTTCCAAAATTATAGTATTTAATTTTATATGGGACACCCTCTATATATAAACACACATTATGCATGTGTATTATATATTATTTATGCACATTTTGGTGCCCTGGACGGTAAATGCATTTTATTGTCATTAGGAAAAAATAATGTAATGCCATCATCTAAAAGATATATGTTTGCCAAGAACCTTTAATGATGGATGCCATCATCCTAAATGCATTTTCAGCATAACTTGTTAATGATGGATGTCATCATCTAAAGACATTTTTTCATCATAACTTATTAATGATAAATGCCATCACATATTATGCAACACGTGGCCTAATAACGGCCAATTGCCCATTTTGATGTCTTTGTTACCTTTTGCCAATGTCTTGCCGGCAAAATGTTATATGGGTTTGTAATACCATACAACAAACTTCAGGCAATAATAAACCTTATAAATATTAAATAGTTAAATATCCAAAATATACTTTAAATAAATTATAACCGCGGTAATAATTAGTGACAATTTTGACGTATAATACATTGTTTAAACGTCAACATAACCGATTGGTAAATGTCGTTTCAGAATTGGTTCTTCGCCTAAAATTGCTGATGATTTTCCGCGTAAACCTAAACTAAAATCAGCTGGGAACTAAAAATGGCTGACGTTTTATTTTTATTGGCATTGACAACTTGATAAATTGACAGAAAAACTTCGTTTCGTTTCATGCAATATTAGGTTTGTTCCAGCATAATGTTGGAAACATGTTAGCAACAATCGTAAAACGCAGAAATTGTTACAAACATTAGTCAGAAATGTTGGCAACAGTTTTCTGCTGGAACGAAAAAATAAACAAGGCGTGCATACTGCTTATACGTCAATACAAGAAAGGTTATGTTAAAAATTGTCAGTAATGTTTGAAGAAAGTTTGCAAACTTTTTAAACAGTTTCCAACATGATTCCAACATCTTAAAACTACTGCTGGAACGACAAACAATTGTATAATGTTAGAAACATGGTATTGCTGGAACGACAAATTTGACGTGCGCAGAATCCGAACGGTTACAAACATTTCTGACAGCCTGCTGGAACAAACCTATTGAATGAAAATCCCGGGCTTTGAGGACTTTTATCCCAAAGATTTCTGGACTTTAAAAGGGTCGGAATTATATTCCCTAATAGTAAATAACGTCCCTGGCATACCTACCAAAAGATTTTTTTGCATAAACCTTAAATGTAATTATTTTAAAAGAGGGTATATTTCATCTAGTGACCTTGGGCTTATTTTTTTAACAATATATTTGCTTATTTTTTAACAATATATTGTTTTGGATATTTTATATACCTTAAAATGTAGAAACAAATGTAAAAATGTATTATAAAAAATATTATTTCTAAGATACAGGAAAGATGTGGCAATTGCTGTATTCCTTTTATGCTCCAGAACCGCCCGGAACGACACCATAAGTGTTCCTTTTACAATTTTTTGACATTTTTTCATGTTGTAGAACCGTTCTTGACACTTTTGACTATTCAGAGAACGGTTCAGAACGGTTCTACAAGGTAAAAGGAATACACTAAATGTGATCGTTTTTGATTTGAGAATAAGAGTCTTGTTTATTAAAGCTAGGCTATGAAAACCTATAGCTAAAAATCGATTTAAAAAACGAGGTGCTTTCATGACAAAAATTTGACTACAATAAGTAATTAGACATTTTGGCTCGACTGCAAAAGTAGGTAAATTGTTGTAAAAGCTGTTACTTTTGTGTTTAAATGCGGTTTTAATTAGGTTTCTATAAGTGGATTTTTAAAATGTTTTAATATTTTACGAAATATGAATTTGGGTACTAGTTTTTGAAGCTTAATATCTGTAAATAATTAAGCTTAAGTTATATTTTTGCGGGATTAATAATTATACTAATGCAAAATATTTTAAATTGTGTTTTTAAAAAAATGGATACAATTGTCATGATGATTTTGTTTTTATCATATTTAATAAATTACTAAAAAGCACTATTACAAACTTAGTAGGTGTAGATATTTGGAGAAAGATAATAAAAAATAATACTTGCAATAAAAAATTTAATAGTTACAAAAAAATATACCGGGTGTTGCTCCGTCGAGCGGGACATAGGGAATCCCATGTAAATTTTGAAGTGGTCCAATATTGGCTCCCTTAATTATTTTAAAAGAAAATATTATAAGGATTTTTAAAGAGCACGAAAAGTTGTACCCAGTGTACAAATTTCAGCTCTTCTCAGTCCGCCAGCTAAGAGATAAATGCTAAAATAAGTTACGAATCTCCTATCTTCTTACGCGCCTTTTATTATTAGAAGTTTATAATAAAATACTAGAAAAATTATTTAACCTCTTACTCTCAAGTTGTCAGATCAATGTCACATTATTTTTACATACTGAACTACTAAAATCAAGAAAAAATCACTAATATAAAATGGTTTTACCAGGGAAATAGTTATCGAAGGCCAATACCAAGTAAATCGACAATAGAACGGACGATAAAAAATTTGAAACTACAGTAATTGCAAATATGAAGAAAATCGACGTGATCTTTCGCCAAACGATTTTTTTCTATGGGGACATTTAAAAACTAAGCTACCAATAAAAAATATGAAGCTATTTCCGCTGAATGTGCCAGAATATCGATGTACCAACTAGCCAACGTAAGAAATGAGTTTTATAATCGTTTGGGTTATTGTCTGGCAGTTATTGGGGGAATATTTGAGCATTTGATTAAATCCTGATATTTTCGTCATAAATTGATTTCTAAATGTAGAAAAATTTGTTTTATTGTCTTGCGTAACTGTGAGTGCATGTGTTGTGTGGAATTAGCTGTAAACTAAAATGAAATGCGAGGATTCTTTTGAAATTCCCGTATAAAATTGTTCAGTTTTGGCAATGACATTATAAATTAATGATCTAAATTGTCACTGATTAATCGATATGGTGTTTTTATTATTGATTTCTAGAGTACAGGGTGCATAATGAGATACTACGTTACAGAAGTATTAAGCAGTTTACTCTTTACTAGTTGGTTGAAAAATGCTCAAATTTTCATTTTGGGTGGAACTTACTGTGCTCTTCAATAAATCCTAATAGCATTTTTTTCTAAAATAATTAGGGAGCCAATATTTGACTACTTCAAAATTTACATGGGATTCCCCATGTTTCGCTCGACGGAGCAACACCCGGTATATATCGGCTTATGGTAAAAACAAGTTAAATTATATAAAATTGGAATATTGTTGTAATGTTAAGAACTGGGTTATGCCAATGTGAAAACGCAGGAAATACCAATACATGTTTTAGTTTCTAAAGAACGATTTATACATGCGTAATCTCTTATTAAAAGTACCTGGGTATTTATCCCTTTAAAATAATAAAAGTACATGAAATATTTATTTTATGGATTGTAATATCACGTTGTAGTTGAATTTCTGTAATTTTTATTTGACCGTACTTTTTATGTTTCTACCACGCAAAAATAATATAAAACTATAGATCCAACTGTGGTCTCGTTACAATCATATTGTAGATCAAAGTCGGTCTATATAAGGTCACGACATTCGGCCATATTGCTTTGACGTGTTATGACGTCACATCTTCCATTTTTCAGCCATGTTGTTCAGTGCCGGAGATATACAGTTTATTGTATTAGTAGAACAACCGTTTACACAACAGTTTTTAATTATTATTAAGTTGTAAATTCTTTTACTTTAAATAAAAAACATTTTGAATTACATCTTTCAACAAATATCTTCCCCAAAACAATGCAAAATGAAATGCGCAAATCCTAGACGCCACTGGATTGATCATCAGCTTTGATTTTACCTAGTCTTGCCAACTTTTCTCCGTGGAGTGCCCTTCCTTGCGTCCCCGACCTCGAACCGCCTAAAAGTTGAGGATATGTCGCAACCTTATAAATATAAACTAACCTTGTTGTAGATATATTATTAATACTCTAGTTATATACTGGATATGGGTAAAAAAAAATAAATACCTCCGTTTCCCAATCAAAAACCAATCACCATTTGATTTTACCCAAGGTCGTACCCACCATATATATATGCCAGATGCTATTGGCCTATAAAAAAAGTTTGGTAAAAGGAAAAAACTTGGGAATTTTGCTAGTTTAAAGTATACAATTTTCAAAATTAGATTGTTATGTCACTCTTTCCGCGGTCTTCGAGTAGTGCGGTACGTTTACGTAGAAGTCTACATAGACTTCCCGGGTAGGCGATTGAAGGCGTCGTACGAGCGTAGCTGTACCCTTGGGGATCGAGAAAGATTCACGCTAAATTGGGGCTTCTTTCTTCTGGGGCTAAGCGCTGTGAGTGAAGATTCCTAAAGCCTGAGGTTTCTTCGTTTTGGTGTTGAACACATGGTGTCTTCGGATGGTCGAGGAGGTACGCACGCCTTGCGGAAATACGTCAGTAGTGAAAGTGACGGTTATGCGCGATACCAGTAGCAGCCGCTGGCTTGACAGTCACAATTTATGCATGTTCAGAAGTTTATCGCTGTTATTGATTTAAATATTTGATTTTTTAAACCCGAATTTCTGGGAGCGGAAAGCTCGACAATCCAGATTTTCCCACCACATTGAGCTGGTAATTGCCTTGCAGCAACGCCATAAACAAAGCAGTATCCAGTATCCAGATTGTTATGTTGTATCAATAAAAAAATGAAGAGGGAACCTATACAGTGAATGTGAAGCATTTTTCTCAAGTTTTAACACTTTATGGATGTAGTCATGGCTTAAAATTGTGTTATAAATAACTTAATGCATTAAACAAAAGGCCTAGATGGCTGTGATACTGCCCTATGGTTAGAGCTAACGCCTGCACAGTAAAGGCTGTACCGTGCCTGCATAGCACAGACAATAGTGTCAAAGCCTACCTAATGTAGCATTTATCTACCTTTCCTATTAAAATAACTTGGCAGATAACGGGTACAAAGATCAACATACCTTTCAGTCTGGTCGAAGTACATGGAGAGTCTGTTAAATTCCTCTACGAGCTCATGGATTCTCCATTCTTCATGTAACATACATGGCCTAAAAAGTTATTTTTTTATCTTTGGACAGTCCACGAAGGCTGAAAGCCTAAATACTAACGTACCGTGGGTGTCTTAAGCAGGGTAAGAGGAAGTTTGTTAACACGGGACTTAAAAACTTGAAGATTTGGGGGAAGGAAAGACCTCCGCAGGCAGCAGGTTCCTCAGTCTAGAAACTCTAGGGATAAAAGAACGAACGAACGAAAAGGAGTTTCTCTGTTGGGAGCTGCAAGAGGAGGAACTTACTGGATAACTCGTCGGAGCAGAAGCCGTAAAAGTATCTATAGAAGAGCGATAGATCTCCCACAGCTCGACGATGGGCAAGAAAAGGAAGTCTTTGAATAAGTAAAGGATCATTAATAAGACGAAGAGCCCTTCTTTGATTGGCATCAAGAATGCTGAGGGTTGTAGGGGATGCCATTCCCCAGATATGAGAACAATATTCCAGAGAGGGTCCAGAGACTTTTTTAAATTGAGCTCTAAAAAATAAAGCTATGGGAACATTCATATCATTATTGTATCAAAAAAAAAAATAAATGGAAATTGTACACTTTGAACCTAGATCCCCCAATAATAAATAAATTAAAAATTATAATAATATAAATAAATTCCAATAACTCTCATCTAGATACTATCATTGGGCATATAAAGCAATAAAAACGCAGTTCGAACTGCTAAAAAACCATGGTTTCAAAATTACCACCAAAGAAATTGACCTTCAGGCAGTTTAAAATTTTGTGGACATATCTGAAGTGGAAGGAAAGTTATAATACAATAGTAGTTTTTTTCTTAAAACTTTAACACCCTGTATATCGGAAAGAAGCATTTTCGGGCATAATTTTATTTGAAAAATGTTCTTATTTTCTTGCATTTTTACATTGTTAAAAGGAACATTAAAATAACCATGTATTATTCTCTCTTAAATTCCAAAAAATAGGAGGGGAGGGGTAATAACATTCTGTGCCACCCGGTATATTTACCCATGAAAACTGTACTTGTGGGATTTAAAAAAAAATGTGGGCGTTCATATGGCGCAATGAAGCATTTAATTGTTATTTTGAAGTAAATAGTGTATATAGGTACCTAATAAGTAGTATATGAATCACTTTTTCAACTTTCATTTGATATGGTTACAGATTCTTTTGATAAACAACTTTTACTTTAAAATTTAAAAGTTTCAATTTGCGTTTTTAGTACCTACTGGTAAATTCCTTGTAAATTTACTAGTTAACCTTATTTTAAATGTACATACATATATATGTATATACATATGTATTTTAAGTATGTTCCTACAAAAAGAAGATTTTTTGGACTGTCTGTCAAGTGTTAAATCTCCCATTTTCCTTTTATTCTTAAAGAAATATATAATGTTTTAAATTTAAAATAGCAATTACCAACATTTTTCAATGCTATGTTGCCCCAAAGTTTTTTTTAATTTTAGCTACTATTATCAGTTAAAATGGCTATCTAGCCAGATCCTATAATTTTAGGTAACTAATAGTAATGCTAAACTTAAGTTTTTGGACTATTTGGCGTCCGTCGCCGTCGAATAGCCCAAAAACTTAAGTTTAGCAGAAGATTACCCTGAAAGCCTTACACAGGATATAACTAATAGTAGGTAATAAAAATTAAGATAAATTTTAGGTCTTTTAAAACTCAATGAGATTAAACTTATATACTTAAGGACTTGGGGAATCTTTTCGCGGTGATTCAGAGCATATATTATGACGATTTTAGGTCGTCCATTATTTTGGTCTTATTTTAACTTCGGAATTGTTCGTCTAACCGAACGGCTGCCGACCACAAAATCGAAAAATTTCTAGAAGTAAAAATACTTAAAACCTTGCTTTTTCAAATGTATTTCTGTAATTGTGTTAAACAAAACCCTACAACACAAAACAATAAAGAAAATCTACTAAAATTGGTCTCCTTTTTTTTTTAGGTTAATGGTACTGTCAACATGATTTGCAATAACTCTAAATTATGGGTACAAGCACTATTTAAATAAGGCCGGTATTAATAATTCTCGAGCTTAATTAGGCAACTTGCAATAATTTTCTAATATTCAGTTCTACAGTAAAAAATCACATTCGTTATTTATTCTTCAATTAAATAGGAAAAAGTATCAAAAAATTTAATTTGTTCCAAACCTAATGGAAATTGTTAAAAGAATTTATTTGAAAAAAATGCTGTGGCATACCATTTTTTATTAAAAATATTTAACCTTTCATGGACGACACTGGGATTTTTTTGTATGCCCCAAAATGTCTTTTGATGCATAAGAGGCGTCGCCCCTTTTTATTTAAATACCTAAATTAATATAAAAGTTATTACAAAAAAAGGTATTTTAAATTTTTAGCACCCCGTAATTTAAAAACTAGGACGTTTAGGACATATCTTTATAGCAAGTTTTTTCATATTTTTTTATAAGTTGTGGAACAAAAGTAAATACAAGTGTAACATTTACTGTTTATACGTAGAAAACTTAAGTTTGTGGATGGGAATTGGAAGATTTTAAGTCAAAGTCACACGTAAATAATAAAAAAACTACAATTTGGGCCCCTTACCACAGACGATCAATATTATTGGGCAAAATATTGTACAGTAATATTGCTAGTCGCCTCCAAACAGTGCAATATATTCGCGCAATGACTATATATACTATATTTCGCAATAACTAGTTTTGTTTTGTAACTACTGGTTAAAACATGAATAAGAAAAAAGTAGCTGCTTAAAACATGTTTAAAATTAAGAAAAAAACTTTATTTCTTTCTCTATTGCTTTTGAACCCATATTTGTGTAATTGCTTTTGTAAAACAAATACTTTTTCGTATTTGAAAACTGAAATAATTGTGCAATATTACCCACACACGGCACAATAAATCACCATTGCACAATAAAAATCAAACTGTTTTTGATTGACACAATATATTGTACAAGCTCTCAATATAAACCAAAAATGGTGTGCAATAATATTGTACAATATTATTGATCGTCTGTGGGCCGCTTTAGATGTCGCTATTTCCTACCAAAAATAACCATATTTCATAGTAGAAGTAGTAATTTACGCAGTTACAAGTAACATTTTTGTTGTCTGTAGGTACGCTCAGTACTTATAGGTCGGTTTTAGGTTTGTTAAACTATATGTTTTAAAATAATAAAACATAATGTATCGTATTTAGTTTGGGTAACATACCCACAAATTTAGACATGGTAAAATAAAAAAATATTAATTTAAGCGATTAAAATCCACCTATTTCTTTGTTTTAAAGACAACTCAAAGTAGCAAGTTTTGTTTTTTATTGAGCCCTTTAAATTTATTTTTGTGTGTTTTTTTTTAATGCAACCACTTTAATTATTAGTATTGGATTTTCTTTAAAATCGATTAATACCAAATCCATTTCCAAGCAGCAAGCTGACGTCTTATTGACGTCTCTTTTTAGTCATTTTTGGTCACATTTGGTCAGCAAAGACGTCATAAGATGACGACAAAATGACGTTAAATTGACCTTCCTAAATCACAGACAAAAAACGTCCCGTTAATGACGCCATAATGACGTCTTTAAGATGACGAAAAATTGACGCATATACTTTTTTAAGCTAAAATGATACGATATTTTATTTAAAAATTGAAGTAGGAAAAACTCCTTACTGCTTGCATCGGTACGGTGTAGGCGATAAAAAACGAAGATGTTGAATAAGCGTAGTAGTTTATTGTCCATTACGCCATCTATCAGTAGAGTTTTTCCTATTTCAATTTTGTAAAATTATTAGTCTTATTTTTCTGTCATATGATATTTCAGGTTGCACTTTGACAGGAATCATATATTGCCACAAAATTTTCTGACGGGTTTTCTAAACATGACGTCATTAGATTTTATGAGCTAGTATGACGAAAAAATGACGTCGAAAAGACGTCACTTTAACGACGTCAAAAACACGTCATTAAAATGACGTCATAATTTTGGTCTGATGACGTCCTATGACCAAAAATGACTTAAAAATGACGTCATAAAGACGTCAGTTTGCTGCTTGGGTTCTTTGTCAAAACTTTCTTTATTCTGTCTACTCGTAGTTGTGGAATGGTAATTTCGCATAAACCCTAACTATATTGGTGGATAATAAAAATATTGCGAAATATTTTAGTTTACTAAGTATGTTACCAACATTTTTAGTAATTCTATGGCATATTATTTACCTATTTTATCTTGATTCTTATCTGTAAAAATCTACTAGCATGTGTTTATAAAATTGCTTTATTTTTCCTTATTAATATGTATGTATAATTTTATGGTATTTTTAGCTAATTTGTACTTAAACTTTTTATAAATATGTAATCTGTGTACAGTATCTTTTCATTAAAACATCTAATATTAGGAAATATCCAAAAACGACTAAATATATTAAAAATATACAAGATATAATCAAAATATCTTGCTCATTAATGCATAAAACTAGGTTAGTGGGTATGTATTACAAATCAACCGAATATCTTCTTTGGTGACTTATACAGATTTCTTTTAACTACAGGTGCACATGGTTTTTAAATTAACTTCCGGGTTAAACAATTTTATCCAAAATATTGGTTTTTATTGTTAAACCAGAGGCGCACTTATATATTTGCCGCCCGTAGGCTATTTTATTTTCGCCGCCCCTATGTTTATATTTTTCCTTCAAAAAAAACATCATCACTTTTATTTCTTTCTATTCTACGTACAAAATACAAAATAAAATTCAAAATCCACACAAATATGTACAAAATCTGCCGCCCCCTAAAAAACGCCGCCATAGGCTTCAGCCTACTCAGCCTTTTGGTAAATACGCCACTGTGTTAAACACTTACTGCGTGAAAACAATAAAAAGAGGTTAGAGGACCTTTTTTCTTTTTTTGCTCTTTGAACCTCCTTTAAAAATTTTTGTTTTTGCCACCTCACATACTTCTCCTCGGCCCATGGCCCCCCTCAGAAAGTCGATCTGACCGCCCCTGCTTAAATGAGAGCAAAGACAATTGTAGTTTCACTATAGACTCCAAGAAAAATGCTAAATTTTTGGCATCAGTTTAGAGGCTGGCTTGGCTGAATTTATGAAGTGGCAAATTATAAAGCTAAAACCATATTTAATTCATTCTGAAAGCGATGCCGCCAAGTAAACAAACCCTTTTGTGAACAATGATTTATTGCAGCAAAAAATATTCAACCCGACGAGTACGCCACGCGCCACAGTTTTATAGCAGGCCAGAGACGAAATAAGAGGATGTTTCTTAAGTACGTGATACGTGTTTTCGCAATGTTTTTATTAGTTATCTAAAAATATGTAATCGGGCTCTGTCAAAGGCTATATGCTTTCGAAAAGGTTTGTTTACTTTATCATTTTTTGTGTACTTAGGCGGCGTCGCTTTCAGAATAAATTAAATCTAGTTCTAACTTTATTTACCGTTTAGATATATAGTTAGACCCATATTTATTTCATTCTGAAAGCGATGCCGCCAAGTACTCAAAAATGATAAAGCAAACAAACCCTTTTGTTAACAATGATTTATTGCAGCAAAAATAATCAACCCGACAACTACGACACGCGTTACAGGTTTTATGGCATGCCACAGACGAAATAAGAGGTTGTTTCTTAAGTACGTGATAGGTGTTTTTGCAATATTTTTATTTATTTATCTAAAAATATGTAATCAGGCTATGTGCCTTCGAAAAGGTTTGTTTACTTTATCATTTTTGTGTACTTTGCGATATTGTTTTCAGAATGAATTAAATGTGGTTCTAACTATACGTACTGTCTACGTGTGTACTCGGTGGATACCCGTTTCATAAATTCCACGAAGCGAGCGTCCAAGCTGATGACCAAAAATTTAGCATTGTTCTGGGTGTCTATAATGAACATACAATGGTCTTTGATGAGAGTTAACATTCATTTCAAGTTGGAAAATTTATGAAAATCAATTTTAAATCCGTTATTAATACAAAACGACTCAAGTTAGAAATAACACGCTACAAACGTATTACAGTGAAAAGTGGGACATGTTGTATTTAAATTATAAAAACATAGAAATTTTAGGGTGAAAGTAAAACCTAATAATGTGAAAGACATTAAATATCCGTTATTTCGGCGATGAGTATTGAATGACTTATTATAACGTCAAATGAATTTATTGACAAAAAACATATCAGAAAATGGAGGAAGAAAGTTTGCCAAAAATGTCAGTGTATCGTAGTAAGCCAATTTATTTATTTATTAAAATTCAATTTTTATAAGAATTTATTGGTCATTTCAATGTATACTGTCAATAAGAGTGAAAGTGATTTTTTATTCTGACTTATACTCGTGTTGCCATCTAAAGCAACAACTAGCGGGCTCGATGTTTAAATGCAGGCATTTTTTGTCTAATCTCTACCTGCTGGTGTTCAACACACTGAAAGTCAATTTAAAAGTATAAAATAATTTGTATGTTGGAAAAGTGTGGCCCTTTTATTTGCTCCTCCCTTTTTTTTACGAAAGACCTTTATTGGTTTTTAGAAAAGTGGGGATTTTTTTGGTCGTCAAAAATTTCATTACTACCTGGCGGCGGCGCTTTCTCATTATTAGCCTAGGACAGTCACATATATATATATATATATATATATATATATATATATATATATATATATATATATATATATATATATATATATATACATTTTTGTCTTAAAATTTATCACTGTTAAAATTACCAATGATTGTTGGAAGTGTTTCTTATCTAGGAAAGTCTGGGAGTTTCGAGCTCGATTATCCAGGTTTATGAGTGGCCAGGTTTTGCAGAGCGGGGACACATTTAACCTTGTGGGCGTCACATTTGAGAATAACCTTAACTGGCATAAGCACATTGTATCTATAGCCACCGCGGCTTCAAAAAGCTTGGATTTCTTTTCCGAGCCAAAAGTATTTTTCTCCTTCCAATTTATACACTTTGTATGTGTCCCAAATTCGACCCTCTCTGGAATATTGTTCTCATGTCTGGGGAATGGCATCCCCTACAACCCTCAGCATTCTTGATGCCATTCAAAGAAGGGCTGTTCGTCTTATTAATGATCCTTTACTTCCTCAAAGACTTCCTTCTTTTGCCCATCGTCGAGCTGTGGGAGATCTATCGCTCTTCTATAGATATTTTTACGGCTTCTGCTCCGACGAATTATCCAGTATAGTCCCTCCTCTTGCAGTTCCCAACAGAGAAACTCGTGGTGCCGCGCGTATGCATCCCTATACAGTTCAATTGAACAGGCCCTGAACTTCCCATTTCGTTCGTTCTTTTATCCCTAGAGTTTCTAGACTGTGGAACCTGCTGCCAGCGGAGGTCTTTCCTTCCCCCAAATCTTCAAGTTTTAAAGTCCCGTGTTAACAAACTTCCTCTTACCCTGCTTAAGACACCCAGGGTACGTTAGTATTTAGGCTTTCAGCCTTCGTGGATTGTCCAAAGATAAAAAAATATATTTTTCATTTTGCAAATCTTAACAAAACACCCTGAAAGTCGATTCTGGGTAATTCTGGTTAGCAGAGCAACCCACTGGATTGCATAAAGATGTTATTTCGATGCTTTGTCTTACCTATTTATAAAAAGAACTTTCTTAGATAAACTGGTAAATAAAACCGTTATATTTACTAAACTTTTATTTCTCATAACGGTGAATCTTGGTTGACCTAAACTACCAGGTCTTCATCACATTTTTTTATAATACCAATTTATATAAATCAATTTAAATTTTTAAACGGAAATGTTGCTTTGGTCAGATTTCTCTAGCTATTATCAAATTAAATATTTAATACGCAATTTTTAAGGTTGTGACAAATGATATATAAATTAAGCTGCCTTTATTTTTAAATTACTAAATTTTAATTTGAAATGCTATGTATAAGCTTTAATACCCATGAAAAAATGTTTACAAAAATAATAAAGATTTTGGTGTCACAAGTGAAAAAATTGGTAAATAAAGGGTTTACGCCAATATTTCTTGTCGAAACTGGAGAGAATTATTACTCTTCTAAAAGAAATTAATTAAAAATAATTATGTAATGCAGAGCGTAAGTTGCCTGTAATTAAACATTAAGAAAATATGAGGTGTATTATTAAAAATAACATCACTAGAACGCCTAGAAGTAATTTATTATTTTAAGAACATTTATTTATTACCATTTTTATACAAGGTGATTCCTAATCGATACACATAAACTTGGGACATTAGAGATATTTTGCACCCCTGTTTTTGCAATTCCGTTGTGGTTAACGTTATTCTGAGACTGCGCAGTAACACAAACATGATCCGTTATCGTTATTAACCATACCGGACTCCTTTAATTACGGATGAATACCGAAGAGCTTATCGTTATCGTTATTGTTAAACTGCGTGGTTGCCGGATTGTAGAAATTTTAATATCAATTATTTAAAAGGTTAAAATTTTATTGCCGTATTAATTAAAATATCATTTATACATAGGCTCTAATTAGCGAAAAATTTTTAGCAGTAATAAAAATCAAACAGTGTTAAGAATTAAAACGGACTTGCACTTTTACGGATATTCTAAATCAGTAATTAATTTAGATGTTACAATCTGGCACACTTGCTTTTATTCTACTTCCAAACCTAACCTTACTTTTTGTGTTTTGCTTATACTGAATTGTTTGCATCTACTTTAAAAACGAAATCAACAGAAGTGTTTGCATATATTTAAATATCAATTTATATCTCATAAAGAATAAAAGTAAATACTGATTTTTCGTTAACTTTCAAATCGGTGAACCACAGGCAAAAATAAGGTTATGTGTCGAAAGCGCAGACGCAAGATAAATTTCTTAAAAGAGGCTGCAAAATCTCTGTCTAAAACTGCTGCCGTAATCGTTATATTTAATAACGATAACCATAAGGAGGTCAAAAAACGTCTGTTATTTTAAGAGGTGCAAAATGTCTCTACTATTTCGCAAAACTTCGTTATTTTATTGATGAACCAGGTCTTATTTATTGCCTATTTCTAAAACTAGCATACTATAATTATAACAAAGTATATTCCATGAGGGTGGCCAATACAAAAATCTTGTCTTGTCGGGCAATTTTTCTTATCTAGTCTTGAAAAAAATCAAAAGATCTTGACTTGACGGTTTCTTCAGTGTCGTATTATCCATTAGGCTGACTAGGCTACAGCCTAGGGCGCCATGAAAAAAATAGGCGCCAGACAGGGGAGTAATAGGCGCTAGGCAGGGGAGTTTTAAAAATTTTTAGGTTAGGTGGGGATTTTTGGTGACTACTAATTTCCCAGTTGTGAGTAAGGTGTGTGTGACCTTTTTTTTTTGGTGGAAAATAGACGCTCCGGGGCCTAGGGCGCCTCAAACTGTGAATACGGCCCTGGGTTTCTTGGCAACTTTTGTTTTGTATTGATTCAAGAAATTTCAAGACTCTTGATCATTGAATCAATCTTGAATTATTTCATTTTAAAGGGTTTTCCATTTTAAACGCTCGATCTTTGACAACAGCGCTACATCAAATTCATTACAAAGAGTTTGTACTACAGTAATAAAAGGTCAAACAATGAATCATAATTATATACCTCACAATAGAATTATAATAAAATTTAAGATAATAACAGAATAATTCACTTCAGAGTAAAAGCGTGGGGTGCATTTTACTATTTTTCATAACTCTTCCCTCATAGATATTTACGAATGAAATAATTATAAGATTTAATATATTAAGCACCCCACGCTTTTTCCTCTGAAGTGAATTATTCTGTTATTATCTTAAATTTTATTATAATTCTATTTTGAGGTATATAATTATGATTCATTGTTTGACCTACCTATTTTATTACTGTAATACAAACTCTTTGTAATGAAAAATTATTTTCTAATTTTTACTTCGGTTGCATATAAAAGCGTGTTTTTTAAACTATTATTAATTTTTCATTTTTTAGTTCGATATATCAATTCGTTTTCTGTGGACATGTGATATTGAAATGTTTCACGAACTATTTCGTAATCTAATCATTTCATTTAGAGCT
Source organism: Listronotus bonariensis (assembly GCA_014170235.1). NCBI lineage: Eukaryota > Metazoa > Arthropoda > Insecta > Coleoptera > Curculionidae > Listronotus > Listronotus bonariensis. Next base: position 206,555 of record JACEGR010000046.1, on the reverse strand, counting down.
TCACTGTTTCATGGGGTTTCAGAACGCAACTACTCCGAACAAGTTTTTGTCAGCCCTATGCTGAGAGTACGTTCGAAACTGCACGCATGCGCAGATCGCGCACTAGCTCTTTCTCTGTTACTCTCCTACAGAAAATCTATAAAGGAATTTATTTATCCTGGCGATCTTAATCAGGATAACGGGATACTGTTTGCAGATTATTGCATTGTCATGGGTCCTTGATAAGTGTGCAAAGTTTCAAAGAAATCGAATCGCTGGAAGTTGGTGAAAATTAAGCTTAAAGATTCCGTTACATACATACAACCCAAGCTAATAAAAGCGTGTTAAAAATACAGCCATTGCAATATAATTTTTATATCGTCCTCTTTAAAAATATATATAAAAAACTTAGTACCTACTTTCAATTACTCTAATTTATATTATACGTCAAAAAATTTAAAAACACTTAAAATTTCACGTTTTATTGTTGTCTTGATTTCAAGACAAGGAATATTAGGAAACTGGTCACCTTTAATGTGTCCTCTAATTTAATAATAAATGTGCATTAGAAATCTGTATAAGTTTGTAAAAAGTTGTAAGTATTTAAAATATTAACATTTAATTTGCAGGCGGCATATTCCGGCATGGCCGATCAACCTGCGTTTTGGAATCTGATTTCGGATTTATCCTCAACTGTGCTTTTAAGAAATCAGGCCTGTTCCGAGTTAGAAATCTTGGTGGTGTTAAAGCTCACATTGGCTTGGGTAAATTCTCCTTCAATCTTTGTTATGTTTCGATCATTCACAAAAAATTTGTTCATGTCTCATATGTTTCATACACATTTGCTCGTTAAAAAGCACCGGCAAATTGCAGCTAGTCAGTTTTTAAAAAAGTAAATATGCTTAAAAAGTAATTTTATACGTATGGTTTACTCTAAAACATTTGTCGGATTTCAAATTTATCATTTTATTAACAGTATGAGCGATATGAAGATAAATATGAAGTCCGACAAATACAATTTATTTAACTTTTAACACTCTGTATCTTCGTAGAATAATTTGTTGACTTGCTTTATTGACCGCGTTTAACATAAAGGGAATGCTTTTCTTTTTATTTATTAACTGTAAGTGAATGCACTTCTCTGCAATTGTATAACACATTATTTTCACACGAAGTTTTAGCTTTGTTTTTCATTATCATCCATTTTTAGTTTACAATGTAAAAAAATTAAATAAGAAACTAAGCAAATTGTTTTCAAAATTTAAAACCCCACGACTTTTTGAAAATTCTTATAAAATTAATTTTAAAAGCGGTGCTTATCTATTGGATCCATTGTATTGGATATCTATTTAATTCATATTTTTTGGTAACCCTGTATTTACCAGTGCCTTCTTGGTGGGGTAATAAATAATGCTACAAAATTAGGCAATCCTCTTTGGGCAAATCTATAACTATAACAAAACTACCTCTCTTTTAGTATGGAAAAGATGTTAGGTTAATGATAAAAATATCATTACGCTCATACACAAAAAAAAATAGTGCCTCCAGAATAATACAAATAATATTAAAGAACCCTACCTTTTTTAGAATGTTAAATAGAAATTAACTTAAAACTATGATTAATCAGCCAGTAGCACCTTTATGAACTGGTGATCCCAAAGTAATAAAGAAATTTAGATAAAGAAAGACATCTAAATATATTTCACGAAACAGTGCTTGTCTAAATTCAGGAACCCCCGCCTAACTTTTGAATTATTTGCTATTTTTCATGAAAATAAGACGACATAAATTAAATTTTAGACAAGAAATTGCAGATATTAATGTCAAACTGAAAGCTGGTCGCCATTTTGAAAAAAATATGGGTAGGAGGGTCTTGTTGCACATTATTTTAAAGCTCCTGACGAGTACTTTATAAACCTGCATATAAAGTGAATACCTTCACCTACTACGACATAGCGTTACTTTGAATATTATTGATGGGCCCATATTTAATTCATTCTGAAAGCGATGCCGCCAAGTACAGGAAAAATGATAAAGTAAACAAACCTTTTCGAATGCACATAGCCTCGGACAGAGCCTGATTACATATTTTTATATAAATAATAAAAATACATTGCTAATACACGTATCACCTAATTACAAATCATTCTCTTATTTCGCCTCTGCCTACTATAAAATCGGTGGCACGCTGGCGTGGTACTAGAAACTTGTTGGGTTTAATATTTTTGCTGCAATAAATCATTGTTCACAAAAGGGTTCCTTTACTTTATCATTTTTGTGTACCTGGCGGCATCGCTTTCAGAATGAATTAAATTTGGACCCATCTTTACCTGAGTACCTCATTTAGATGGCCATATTTCCGAATCTAACAAAGCCAGATACACTTAATGTGGTATTTTCTTAAAGCTATTTTAAGGATTTATTTATTGTTTATATTGGTTATAATATACAAGGCACGACAAAAACATAAATTTTTCTAATGACGCACCCTGTACATTATATTACCTTTAAAAGGATATTAAGAAGACCTTTAAGAAAATACCACATTAAGTATATCTAACTTTATTAGTTTTGGAGATATGGCTATCCAAATCAGATATTCAGGTAATTTTCAAAGTACCGCCATTTTGTGGTAGGTAAAGGTATTCACTTCACATTCTGGGGTTATAAAGTACTCGTCAGGATCTTTAAAATGATGTGCAACAACACCCCTTTTAATTTTTTTTTAATGACGCCCAGCTGACAGTTTGACATTTATATTTGTCATTTCTTTCCTTAAATTTGGTTTATGTTGTCTTACTTAAGTGCTCAAATTTTCATGTAAAATACCAAACAATTCAAAAGTTAGGAGAGGGTCCTGACATTAGAGAAGCACTGTGTAGTGAGGTTTTTAAACGTTTTGCAGCGAAGTGTATTTTTGTCATCCATGATTTCTCATTTGCATGGTAAAATTTGCAAGTAATTCTTATTTGTCATTTTAAGTAGTGTAGTTTAATATAGTTTTATTGTAATACATAGTAGTTTTGTAGCTAACCATAACCACACTATAATAAAAAAGCACCTTGTATATTATATTGTTTGGATCGTTCAACCACAGTACTGGAATTTTTTTTGCAGTTGCAGTTTAATATTCCTATTAAAGAAACAAAGCAAGGTTAATGGGATGTATAAAATATACTTTTGCATCAGACTTTCAAAAAATGTGTTTACGTTAGAGAGTTATAGAGAGTTAGGATCATTTAATTTAGTTTGTTAATTTATTTAAATAATTAACCTTTATTTTTTTCAAGTTCTTTCATCACTTTCGAAGGTTTTCGAAACCGCCCGACTTATCCATTGAGAATTTTATGCTATCCTGTACTATGGAATTTTCGCGATATTTCTCCAAAATTCTAGATCATTCTTCACACTTCCATATTACTATAAAAGGGCGACAGAAAACCTTCGAATGATTAGTATAGATTCGACTTTTGTACTGTAAACTTCATGACATTGACAAGTAAACATTTTGTTAACATAGTAACGTTCCATTGTTATTAAAAGTATAAAAACGAAGAAACTTGTTTTTATACGAGGTGTTTCGGAACAATATTTATTCTGTAATAAAAAAAATGAAACTTGTATAGAGTATCCGGTATACAGAGTGTAACCTAAGTGATGACTTTCATTTTAGGGGATGATTCCTTGTAATTTTTCAAGACAAAAACTTTTTAAACGTGTATCCAGTGATGCTACGTTTTCAAAATACAGAGCATTAATTTTTTTAAAAAGTCGGTAATTTTAAAATATCTTAAAAACGCTTCAACCGTTTTGGATAAAATTTGCTACACTCATTAAATGTAATAAGGCGCCTGTGAAGCTCTACCTAGATTAAGAATATTGGGTCCAGTGGCGTCTCAGTGGGCACCACAGCCAATATTATTGAGAAAAAGGTATGCCACTGACACAAAATACACTACTCAAAAGAATGATCGCATATGCTTGTTTAATTTTGAATCGCCCTGTATGATTGCTGTTGAAAGGGAGTAGTCAAATTTGTGATTATAAAATATCAGAAATGGGTAAGGGTATAAATTATTAACAAATGAAATTTCTCCCTTTTAACAGCACATTATATAGGGCGATTAAATATTATTCATTTTTTCAAATTTTTTTATCACCCCGTAGGATTTATTGCTAACAGTTAAAAACAACGGTTAATATAAAATTATAGCTTCACGTTTTCTTAACATTTTCTTTTTTAATTGTCTTAATAACTTAATTATTAAAAGAGATTTGGCCATTTAAATCAAAGCATTTTTGAATTAAAGCTTATGAAAGAAATCGAGCATATGCGATAATTTTTTTGAGTAGTGTATTTATATTTTTTCCTATTCAGAAATTAAAAAATGCAGCTTTTTTGTCTCTTAAATTTTCTTCGTATCTAACTTTGTTTTCGAGAAAAATTAAAGAAACATTAATTTCTTCTAGATTACCCATTTGCCTTAAAATAAACGAGCAGTGGTGGATTTTTAACAAAAATCGTTATTTTTATCATATACCAACCATTTATTTTTATAATTTGGATTTTATTTTATGCTGTTTATGAATACTTTTTAGTATCTCCTAAAGTGGCTTCTTTGTTTTTTTTTCATCCAAATCAGTCAAAGCGTTTTTAAGATATTTCAAAAATACCAACTTTATTTAAAAACTTTTACAGAGCAAAGACACCTTCAATCTTGTGGGCGTCACATTTGAAAGTAACATTAACTGGCATTAACACATTGTATCTATAGCCACGGCAGCTTCAAAAAGCTTGGATTTCTCTTCGAGCCAAAAAGTATTTTTCCCCTTCTAATTTATACACTGTGTCCCAAATCCGACCTCCCTTTGAGTATTGGTCTCATATCTGGGGCATGGCTTCCTCCACAACTCTAAGCATTCTGGATTCTATTCAATCCTTCATTTACAGAAAAGCTTTACTCTCTTGTCTATCGTCGGGCTGTGGGGGATCTATCGCTTTTTTATAGGTACTTCCATGGCTTCTGCTCTGAAGAATTATCCAGCATAGTTCCTCCACTCACGGTTCCCAACAGAGAAACTTGTGGTTCCGCGCGTATGCATCCCTATACGGTCCAACTGGACAGGCCACGAACTTCCCACTTTCTTCGTTCTTTTATCCCTAGAGTTTCTAGAATGTGGAACCTGCTGCCCGCTGAGGTCTTTCCTTCCCCCAAATCTTCAAGTACTTAAGTCCCGTGTCAACAAGCTCCCTCTTACCTCGCTTAAGACACCCACGTTACGTTAGTATTTAGGCTTTTAGTCTTCGTGGTTGTCCAAAGATAAAAAAACATGTATTCTAATTGTGCCAAAATTTTTTTATTTTTAAAATTTCATATTTTATATCACACAATGATTTTTTTGTTGCCGTGTCCGAGGGACAGACCTCGCGCGGAAGTCAGACTGCCCGGTTTTATGGCTATTTTCGGGGCTCTGTAAAAATTATTATAAATATTCAAGATAAAATTCCGGGAGGTAGGACTTTTTTAGAAATTTTTTTCCTCTTTTAAAACCTTTTTTTTAATTTTAATTTCTTTTTATAGTTTTTGAGATAATAAAAAAACAAACCCCCCACTCTTTCTTTCAAATATTGTTTATAACTTTTGCAATTTTTACCGGCGCCTTTCAGGACTTTTCCTTAAACTTTTATACATTATTCCGAATCGAATGACACCTCGATCGTAATTTTCGGAGAATATACAAAAAATTTACCCAAGAAGGTAAATGTTGATTAAACTACTAAGGAAATTTTTACAGTTTGACACCATAGATAACCTACATTTAGATCCGCAGTGGCAAGAAGCATTTTTCGGATTTTTACGACCTCGCGCAGTGGGTGGACGATCATGCGCACTTAAATGCCGTGGCAAAATACAAACACCGGCATCCTGTACCCTTCGTCCGCGGTCTGACCGTAACGCTCATTAGCTACCGTACTTCGAACAGAAACCAGGACGCCGTCAACAAATTCTTTTCGATAATGCGGATAGTTTGTTTGGCGCCGGCTGCGTTTACCCTCAACTGGCTTGCGCACAAACCAGTTTTTTTCGCCCAGTGAAATGTAACTTTGTTTTGCGCAGGTTATAATATTGGCAATCGAACTCCTTTGTTTGACCTCCGGACAGTGCGGACGTGCGTAGAGGACTACAAAGATCTTCCCGGAGTGGCGGCTAGAGGTGTCGTACGAACGTTTTTTACCTTCGGGGATCAAGGAAAGATTCACGCTAAATTGACGGCATCTTTCTTCTGGATCTAAGCGCTGTGAGCGAAGATTCCTATAAGCGATGATATCCTGTTTGGTGGTGAACACGAGGTATTTCTTAAATGGCGGAAATACATGGGTGTGCCATGGGAACTGTCAGTAGTGAAAGTGAAGGTTATACGTAACACCAGTAGCAGATCTTGGTTTGACAGCCGACAATTTATGCATTGCATCGATTGTTAAATTATTTGTATTCTTTTTGGAATTTCTGGGAGCTACGAGCTCGATTATCCAGATTTTCCGCCGACGAAGCCCTGGAAAGCATAGTCCGGAAGGGGGAGAGTGGTGGATTGGACCTGAAAGGACCAAAACCAAAAAAATAGAAATAGAATATTGGCAATCCATCGAGATCAGTGTTTGACACGCAAAGGTGAAGGTAGTTTTTCAAAGCCGTAAAAGTTGTGTGTGTAACTAGTAAATAATGATATAATAAATAATATTCTTATTTCATTGTTCTGTGTGCATATATAACGTGTTTACTTTTACAATGGTATTTGTAAAAATAGGAAATATTTTATTTATTTACCAATTTAGGTTCTTGCATTGTTTGTTTAAAACAAATATGTTAAATTATTACGAAAACTTAGTTTAGATTTTTATTATTCCTCAATAAGACTATTTTTTTATTTATGAGGCTTTATAAAGATACATTTTTAGAGGAGTAATCAAATAACGGTATTTAGTTAGTGGACGGACATATAGCCATTTAAATGTAAAAAATAGTATATGATTTGCATGGCCATATTTCCAAAATAAAAGGCCTCAGACACGATACTATAGCGTCAGCGGCCAGCGTTGAGCGGAAAATGTAAGAGCGCTGTCTTTGGTGTGTATGCGAGAAGAAAAGAAAGAATAAATCAGCCGCTCGACTCTTACGCTGGTCATCGTGCCCGAGCGAAAAAGTTATTTTATTCTCGCATAAAGATCAAAGACAGTTAATCATTAACATGAAGTTAAAATACTCCATTCTAGTACACTACATAAAGTGTTAAAAAAGTAACCTGTTTTAACACCTCGAAGCTTTTTTCACACTTTGAATTAGTGTTTTGTTTCAACGCCTACTACAAGAAACTTAAATATTAATTTATGCAATGTACCAGTAAAAGCGACATCAACTGTACCAAACGGTCAAGTTACCTTTGATTTCGTCATTATTTCTTTTTGTTCATGTGTCACTAGTTTTAAAATTTGACAGTTTGCAAATAAATTTATTAGAAATTACTAAAAATTAATAGTAATAATGAATTTGGAGGACTAAGAAATTAAAAAGGAATTTATACTGTTTTAGTATTATTTCTACAAAAAGTAAGAACAATACAATTTTCTAAAATTTAATAATAGATGCATCGTTATGAAGAGGATAGTTGTCTCTTAAAAATAAGGAGGCTATGATTTTTTGTTGCAATAAAATGGCTGTGCTGCAAAAATTAAAATTAATAAGTTTAGAAAAATAAAACATATATTAAATGGTATTTTGGGAAATTTTTATACGGTTGTGGAAAAAATATAGTATGTAACACATGCATAAAGTGTCTTTTTTATGCACTTGTTACATAAATTTTTGGACCCAAAACAAAAAATTAAATTTTAGTAAAGATTTCCAACTAACCAGAACTTTTATTTTTATTGCTTAAAAGCTTCATTTAACTAAGTTTCTTATAGTTTTCTGTTAAAGCATCTGATATAGTTAGGTAATACTTAATTCTCCTTAGACTGATTTAATGGTCATTGTGAAGGAAACGATATACAAGAGAACGTATTATAATTATTATTACCTATTCTACGAAAAAATCCTTGCAGTGTGTGAATACAATCGCTATTTTTATGGTCTGTGTTTATTAATAAATTAATTTCTGCTAATCATTGAGCAAAGCACGCTATTTTACAATAAACCATATACAGTGGGTCAAAGTGAAACTCATACACTTAATATTTTTTAATTTATTATTTACGGTTTTAACAGAAATGTACCTAAACTATAAATTGTTTTTATATATACCTACCAATGGAAATATTTTGTGATTAAAAATTTAGTGAAAAATTGTTTTTGTTTTGGAAAATGGCGAAAAATACATTTTTGACCTCAAAATGAAACTCATAATAATAATGTTAAAAGAAGCTTTTTGCTGTAAAAAGCTTCCTCAATCACTTTAAAAATGAAAACCTAATCTGAATTAAAGCAAGAAAAACTCCCCGGGAAATTTTTAATGACTATAACAAAAGATGAATTTCAAGATCGGTAAAAGAAAAATCTATTATATCAGCTCAAAGTTTGCAAAAATGGTAGAAAATTACCCTAATAAATTTATAAATCTTAACTAATAACTCGAACAATCAGTAACTTTGTACAAAAAATAGCAGCTTAACAGCAGAGTAGCTTCGCATTTTGCCGAAAAATTTTAAGGTAGGTAGGATTTTGAGTTCTAGCATGGGATTATTTTTGGTAATAAAAGCAAATTTAACATTTTGTGTTTAAATGGATAACACTTGATGTGACAAGACCCAGAATGGACCATAAATACCTTTGTTCGCGGGTCTAGTAATAAACCGATTCTGAACCAGAACCGAACCGGTTTAGAATTGTTTTAAAGCGCATGTCTAGTTATTTACACAGCTGATGATGTATTCTAACCTAGCCTTTTGGTTAGGATTTTTCATGGTTCAATTGTATACTATACAAAAAAATTAAATTTAAACAAAAAGGTAAATTGTTATACTGTCGAATGCCACTCGAGGTCTCTCGGCGGAAGACGAGGGATTCCCTGCCTCCTCTCGTTTTTAACATAAGTACCTATGTGTATTTACCTAAAGATAAAATTGAAACAACAAGAAATGGTAAAATCTTGTAATATTGTCTATATTTTTAATTTAATCTTTATTTATTTTATTGCATACATACATTCATACGGAATGCAATTAAAAATCCTTTGTTTATATACGCTCAGAATAACAAAAATATAAAAAATATTCAACAGGTATATTAACCCACATAAAAACTGGCAAAAACAAATAAACTGTAATACAACGGTTTATTCCTGTACCACAAAAACAGAAAACAGCTGACCATGTCGACAATGCGCATGAAATTCCGAACTGAACTTTTAGTTCCAACAAAAATCCCAGTACTGCTAAACAGGTTACGAACCGGTAACGAACTGTAACCATTGTAACCCGCGAACACAGAACTGTTACTAAAAATTCAGGATTTTACTAACCGCGAACGCTGTTTTTTCACTGCGCATGCGAATAGTCCCAGAACCGGTTCAGAATCGAACCCGCGAACAAAGCTAATATTACCGGAATATTACATTTGTAAAGTCAATCCCAAATCGATTTAGGAAGTCTCTAAACAGCGAAAATTTTCGAACCATTTAAAAGTAGTTGCCCCTAAGGAATCAATTTTTTTTGCAGTGTATGAGTTTCATTTTAAGGGGAAATTTGATTAATTCTGTTTTTTATTTAAGTAAGCACATAGCACAGTTTTTTTTAAATGAAATATGTCACTTTAGTATAAAGCTACATCTTAAGTGCTTCAGTTTCTGCCGTTTTGTGATGTGTCAAAAATAAACAAAACAATTTGAGGTATGAGTTTCACTTTGACTCACTATATGTTCATTTTATTATAAACATGTTTAAAGTAAAAGTGTCATATTTTTTAAGCCTATTTTATACGGTGGGTTAGCAAGATAGTTTATTCACAATATTAAGAAAAGTTTTTAAAAAAGTAATCTCACCTAACTGCGACTATTATTTTGTGAATAACGTACTTATAGCATTGTTGCTGTATTTTTTTTATAACTTTTTGTCCCTGTCTGGTTTATACAATACGTATTTTTAATCTCCACGAGCTTAATAGCTTTGACGATTATATGATATGAATTTATATCTGCTCAAAATGGAAGACCACCAAGTCTGTTATTATTTATAAGTTGGTAAAAACAGTGCAGAATTTAAAACCTCCTCTATAGAAAGTAAAATACACGTCGCGCAACTTCAAAAGGTTCATAAGCAATTTTTGCCAATGCGTAAAAAGGAGACGATTAAAAGCGAGAGCGGTGTGTCATTTCATCAGAAAATGTTTACATGCCGCATTCTTTATCTAATCTCTACCTGTTAGTGTTTAACACAGTACAATAGCATTGGGAGCATTGAGCGGTATAGATGGGTCCATATTTAATTCATTCTGAAAGCGATGCCGCCAAGTATACAAAAAATGATAAAGTAAACAAACCTTTTAAATGCACATAGCCTCGGACAGAGCCTGATAACATATTTTTAGATAAGTAATAAAAAATACGTTGCTAAAAGACGTATCACCACGTATTAAATATTTTTTGCTGCAATAAATCATTGTACACATAAGGGTTTCTTTACTTTATAATTTTTTGTGTACCTTGCGGCATTACTTATAGAATGAAATTAATGTGGATCCATCTTTACGACCTGCATAATGATCCATAAAAGATAGAATTTTTTAGCGTTTTGAAAAAATCAATAAAATTGTGAAATTACGTAAATATATGTAAAAACAAATAAAGTAAAGTTTTAAAAGGATTTGTTGTAATCACACTTTAAAATGTAATAATATTGTTAAAAAAAACAATAGAAATTGTCATTTATGTATGTATATCTATAAATGTAGATGTTCAAAGAACCATAAAATATACAAATAACTTTTACTTTTCTATTATCACAGTTATTCAGGGCCGTATTATCCATTAGGCTAACTAGGCTACAGCCTAGGGCGCCATGAAAAAGTAGGCGCCAGACAGGGAGTAATAGGCGCTAGACAGGGTAGGTACGGAGAAAAGAGGACTTTTTTTTCTCTTCAAAATTTTTTTGGTGGAAAATAGGCGTCCCGGGAATTGTAGCCGCCTCAAACAGTTAATACGGCCCTGCAGTGATTCACAGTATTACGTGCAAAAATATTGTTTTTTAGCTTTTAGCCATTAAACAATAATTATCCAATAATATACAAGGTGTCGCTTGGGATTTGGTTGAGGATTAGAGACAATTAGGGCATAAAAACATCTCAGGCGTTTCATTTTAAATCATAATAACAGCTCGCCTTCTTCTTTATTAAAAAAATATTTTCACTAACCCATTATCATCTTTGCTTAACTAAACCACCCACTAAACAAGTGTTTGCACTAATTGTTCACTAAAACCTACCACTATTACCACTAGCTTAAGAAACTTCTAGTGGATATTTGGTAATACCCAATCTTATGTTTGTTTAATTTTCCAGGTTTTAGTTTGGGAGACGAATTGGGCTTTAAAGAGTCTCTTACCAACACCGATACAAACAGACGAAGATCTGCTCAAGTATCCAAAATGCAGGCACAGCTGATACAAGCCACACAGAAACAGCAAGATCAGAAACGGGCTAAATTTGTTAATCCAGATAAGGTAAACACCTACTGTTTTACTTTATTTTAAAGCAATTTTGAATGATTCTTTGTGTTAATTAGAAATTACCGATGCTTCATCGTATACTGAAAGGTTTGAATGCATGCATTGCATTTTTTTCTGCCACCCCAGATGTTAATTAACAGCGGTATTTATTCCTTGATCATGATGATGTTTACCTTTGGTTTGAGTGAATCGAACTACGATCATAACGACATAAATTACTCATAGAAGTATAATGGTACGTATCCACCAAAGCAAGAATAAGAAACTTTTTGTTTATGTTGCATATTTCCAAAAAGTTCCATAATGTTCCGATAAGTTGATCATTGTTGTAACAACAAAATAAAAATGTTTCTGTGTGTTTCTTGTTTCCAGTTCAAGTCGGTACACACAGAAAAAAATGTCTTGTTTTAAGCAAATACAAGGTTTTAAAAATATGCATTCTCTTTGAATAGTTGTGCTTTTAAACCAAGATTTATTTCTTAGTTTAAAATAATGGGAAAAAAATACTTTAATTTATGTCTTTAATGTAAAAGAAATTCTTTAAATTAAAATATCCTTAGTATTATTTTAAGAATGTCAGAATCAAGAAATAAGAACCTCAAGATTTATGATTTAAGCTCTTTAATATCTTAAATGTAAGTTTTAAGATTTTAAACAAAAGAAATATTAAATGTTTCTATCAAAATATTAATGAATTTTCTTTAAAATAATAGGTTCCTATTTTAAGAACCTATACCAAAATCTTTAACCTTTATATCGAAGAACCTATTTCTTTAATATAAGTATTTACTGAATTATGCTTTTAGTACGGTATCAACGGTACGATTATATCCTACCGTCGAACAACGAAAGTTTTTTTATAGGATACACTTGGTATTCGGATTATTCAACTTGGACCCGGGACAGCCAGTTTGATAAGTCCTATGAGGTTCGGCAAAACGCATCATCGATGGAGAAGAGAGGTCTCGGTGAATGACATGATAAGCAGGAATTCCTCTCTTAACTATCAAAAAGAGAACTAGTTGTTTATTTAATATAATTATCTTAATTGAATTAAATTTTATTTCAGTCTGTGGTATTTATTATCTTGTCTTAAAGAAAGAATCTCTCAGTGGGAAAGCGCTCGATGTTTTTAACGGAATACATCGTTCTTTAATGTAGACCCATTGGGGTCAATAAATAAAGTAATTTTTTTTTTCAGTTTAAGATCAAAGGAAAGGTCGAAACAAGTAGGAACAAATTAAGTTGTTGCTGCGGTGCAGACATTCGATTTCCAAAGTTTCGCGTAAAAGACGATAAACAAAACTAAAATTGTTCCTTATTTTAGTTGCTTTAGTGAAGACAAAAAGTTGAAACCTGTTGACATTTTTTCTGCAATTTTGAAACACAAAGCAACATTATTTATCAAAAAGTTTCTCATTGTTGTTTTGGTGGATACGTACCTTAATAAACGTCATATGTCCTGTCCAACTACTAGTCATGCGCATAATGACTTAAATCTATTTATCTGACAGGAACTATTGTTTTGGTTATTTAAATATTTTAAGCGTAGTATTTAGCTATTGTTAATTTGACCATAACCATCAAATTTGCTGTAATACATCAAAAACATTGAAATTTGCGATAAATTAAACTTTGCCTTTGAATAACTCTTAAATTATTAGCATCCGCGAAAAATCAGAAGAGACCTTTTTTGTAGAGCGTTAAAAAATGGGCTTAAGGATTTTTTTATGACACATGACAAGTTAACAATTAGTTTCATAAGGTGCAAAAATTTCTCCATGATATCCTTATGGGAAATAGAAAAACGCGATGCAGATAATCCTAATATTAATGGCTTAAATTTAAACTGGCATTTTTTACGTAAAAAAACTTTTGAGGGTTAATTTTACAATAAAAACATAAGAGAAAACTTTAAGGTAAATATTAAAAAAAGACACGTCACCGCTTTTTTGAAAATAAATATATTTTTTAAAATGATCATTAGGTTTGGAACAAATTTGATTTTTTGACTTTCTTATTTATTTGATACGCGCATCCTAATAAATTGAAGAATGAATAACAAAGGTGTTTTAACTGTAAAACTTGTTAATATCCATACGAAATGACCATGCCGAAAAATGGTTCTTATTTATTTACGGAAAAACCGTGCATCAAATGAAAAAAAGTCAAGAGACCTAATAGAAATATTAAAAAGTATTTTTATTTGCATTATAAATACAGAGGCGTGCAATTTTTGTATTAAAAAATATTTACCTAAACCCCTTAGGGACAACACTGGTTATTTCTTGTATGCCAAAAAATGTCTTTTGGTGTATAGAAGGCGTCCCCCATTTTTTTAATATTGGTATAAAAGTTATTACAAAAGCATTTTTTTTAATTTTTAACACCCCGTAGTTCAAAAACCAAGACGTTTAGGACATATGTTAGTTTTTAAAATTTGTCTTATAACTTGTGAAACACCCTGTATAAGTGTAGGTATTGGCGAAAACCAGACTATGTTTTCGTCTCTAAAAGAAAAAATATACCAATTATTGGTAATATTAATCCATTTTAATATTGCGGATATTACTCAGAAAATACAAAAAAATAAATAAAATCACAAACATTTGACATTTAATTTGTTTTGTAAATTTTACTTTGGATTACCTGCATAAAAAACAAATTAAATAAATGCATTTTGCATTTTGCAGTCTAGGCTGGATTTAGGGGGGCAAGCGGGGCAAGTGCCCCGGGCCCCCACAAATTAGGCGCCCCAACGACGAATTTATGTGTCTCCCCCTTCATGACCTATTTATTGTATTTATTGATGAGAATCTTTTTTGGGTACAAAATTCCATTGAATTTGACTTTCGGGGGCCCCCACAGGCTTATTGCCCCAGGGCCTTCACACCTGTAAATCCGGCCCTGTATCTGTCAAAAATTATTTGAATGAGAATCTGCATGGCTGGTTACAAATTATTAAATTATCTTTTAAAATATCAGACCAGGAAAGTGTCGACCAATCTTTATTACAGAAAGCTTAAGTAATCTTATTTTTTAAGCTTCCTTGTTTATGCACACAAATAAGTTTCTCTTTGACGCATGACGGTAACAAAAATATTGATTAAAGATCTTCCGGCCTTCTATTATTTAACAGGTTTGGTTTATTTTTTTTATGTAATATTACATATAGAAGGAACAGTTTAAAAATGTAAATTCGGTGCTCTTTGATAAGAAAAAAAAACACAAAAAGTTTAAAGCAAATAAATCGGCATGCTTGTCTTCGCGGCCGCCTTTGCTATATTTCTTTTATGATATGCCGGTTGATGCAGCTGGTCATCGCACTATGGGATAGAAATTAATTTTTTGATCAAAATTCTTAAACTTACCAATCTAACTTAAAATGAGGTGCTTTTTACTGGAAAAATATTATAAATTATTACAAATGCTTTTTGGAAACATAAAACTTATTATATGTTATTATAAATTTACACTCCCTTAACATTATTATTTTTTATTGTACAAAATAAACTAAAATGTCAGCTTGTTTGGTTAATTTGGTAGTATTCTAATCAGTAATCCGATGATTATTATCTCATATGATATACAGGGTACGACAATAGTTATGATGTTTTTAAATGGAATACCCTGAATAATATATCACCACCAAAAAATCGTATAAAATAAATAAAAAACACTGTTTTGTTGGGTAGATTCTTTGGAATCCATATCTTTCATCAGAATGCTTTTATCTTTAAGGATATACAGTGTAGGACAAAACATATTAAATTTTAAAATGGAAAACCTTGTAAATTATAAAAAAATCTTGTATCTGTCCTTACACTCAGAAGTAGCAAAAAGTAGGAAGGCAATTGTAAGTACAAGAACTGATAAAGAAAAAGGTAAAAAATCTTTGAAAAAAGTAGCGAGACTTCGCGAGACTGCATCGGAAACACAACAATAGCTCTTATTATTTAAACTCTTACTTTTTTAGTAAACAAGGCTAATAATAAACTAAGTAGATTAAATGTTGTATATTTATGTTTACCTAAAATACATTTTCAAGTTTCTTATTACCCCAATAGAAGTCGTCATATATAATTTTGCGTACATCTAGTTTGAAGTATCTACTTTGAAATACACAGCATGAGCCATTAAAATTTCAAAGTTGCTTTTTGGCCGAAATAATGGATTTCTAGCCCATAGTGTATCGGGCGTCGCTGTAAAGGATAGCGGCGCCTTTGTATAAAATAGTCCGATTGCAGGCGGCCTTTTTTATCTTTTTTGTATTATTTTCAAAGGGTACCGAATTTGCGCTTTTAAAATGTTCTTACTATACCTAATAATTTTCGGTTAAAACTACAGAATAAATAAATTATACAGGGTGTCCAAGAATATGTCATCAATCTCTTAGATTTATATAGAACACATAAAAATAATGTGACAAGTTCATTTAAAATATTTTGCTAAAGTCCCTCTTTTTTTAGTTCGCCAGGGACGGACTAACCCTTACACGATAGTACCAATTATTTTTCACCCTGTATAATAAAGAAATAAAAATACTTTTTCTAAATGGCCCAAACCCTTAGCTAAAAAAATAAACTCTTGTTCAATATTGATAAAGTGAAGCGTTTTTGAGAAAATAACATTTTGATTAAATAGGGTTGTATTTAATAATTTTGCTTGTCGGTTCTACATACGCTTCCTCTTATTTTAGGCATTATCTCAAGGTTAGTTTATATTTATAAGGTTGCGACATTCTATTCTATTTCTATTTTTTTCTTGGTTTTGGTCCCTTCAGGTCCAATCCACCACTCTCCCCTTCCGGTCAATGCTTTCCAGGGCTTCGTCGGCGGAAAATCTGGATAATCGAGCTCGTAGCTCCCAGAAATTCCAAAAGAAAACGAATAATTCAATGTTTGATGCAATGCATAAATTGTCGACTGTCTAACCAAGATCTGCTACTGGTGTTACGTATAACCTTCACTTTCACTACTGACAGTTCCCATGGCACGCCCATCTATTTCCCGCCATTTGAGAAATACCTCGTGTTCACCACCAAACAGGATACCATCAGCTTATAGGAATCTTCGCTCACAGCGCTTAGATCCAGAAGAAAGATGCCGTCAATTTAGCGTGAATCTTTCCTTGATCCCCGAAGGCAAAAAACGTTAATACGACACCTCTAGCCGCCACTCCGGGAAGAACTTTGTAGTCCTCTACGCACGTCCGCACTGTTCGGAGGTCAAACAAAGAGTGAAGGTTGCGACATATCCTCAACTTTTAGGCGGTTCGAAGTCGGGGACGCAAGGAAGGGCACTCCACGGAGAAAAGTTGGCAAGACTGGGTAAAATCAAAGCGATGATCAATCCAGTGGCGTCTAGAATTTGCGCATTTCATTTTGCATTGTTTTGGAAGTGATATTTGGTGAAAGATGTAATTCCAAATGTTTTTTATTTAAAGTCAAAGAATTTACAACTTATTAATAATTAAAAACTGTTGTGTAAACGGTTGTTCTAATAATACAATAAACTGTATATCTCCGACACTGAACAACATGGCCGAAAAATGGGAGATGTGACGTCATAACACGTCAAAGCAATATGGCCGAATGTCGTGACCTTATATAGACCGACTTTGGCATTATCTAGCTTTAATTATCGAATATTATGGGACCCTCGACAATCCTACACCCTCATAAAAGAACTAGCATACCTACTCCGTATCTAAGTCTGTAAAATAAAACGGCGGATCGTGCTTGAACAATTCACTAGTAACTTTATTTTTTGCACTAGCAACTACTACTGTTGGCAACATTGTCATTTGTCACGCCAATATATTTTTCAACATGGCCGTCTCGTTTATTTGGTCATCATTGGCCGGTTGCAGCACTCGAACAATGTTACCAACAGAAGTAAGTGACTGTTTTCAAAATCGCGAAAAAGTCACTAAAAATTGACAATACATAAACTGCCATTTTAAGAACCCAGTTGGTATTCTGTTTGTTTTATGAGGGTTGTGTTTTGGCTGTGGTGCCAGTGTGGATAAAATAATCTCTAAAAAGAATCCTATCACTTTTTAAAATTATATATTTATTTTTTATAACCTATTGGCTTTGGGAAAATGTTGTTCTTAGCCCCTGGTCAAAATTTGGTTCAAAAATTTTACTGCAAAAAATTCAAAGTGTTGTAAGTAATAGGTTTAGTTGTTTTTGCACTTTTGTGTTTATTTTTGCAAAAATGGTTAAAAAAAGCGTGTTTTTTGCATGATTTTTTAAGGCACTCTTATATTTTCTTTACATTCCACCCAATAAAAGGTTATGCTAAATTTTCTTTAAATTTGTGAAATGTGAATTTGTCAGTTCAATTTTATTTAACAAAATGAGCAATTTTACAAATTGGGTTGAAATCGAAACGCAAAGCATAGTCATTTAGGCTATTGCGAAGGGCGTTCAAATGTAATTTATGTTAAAAAAAAATATTAAAAAGTTTAAGATCTTTATTTTATTTCGTATTCTACAGACATTGCAAATTTGTCATTTTTTTATAATTAAAAAATATTGTGCACAAACAATCTGGAGGCTTTAAAATCATGCAAATAACTACGTTTTTAATTGTTTTTTTTTCTGTAAGTGCTGTTTTGTAACAAGTGTAAGTCCCGTTACACGAGACCTACGCCCTATGCCTGACAAAAAGCTATCATCATGGTAAAATAAAAGGAAATAATTCTTCAAAAATATTTTTTTGTAAAAAATTGGACTCTTTTATTTAGGAATAGCCTGTGTAAAATTATAGTCGGATGCATATAAGAAAAAGCCACCAACGTCATCAGCTTATCGTGTTCTGTCGCACCTTCCAATTATTCCTCTTTTTGTTGCTCGCGCACTATTTAAACGACGAGTTGAAAAAAGAAATACTTGGTTGATTTCCATTTTTATTTGTATGACGCTTCTGGCTTTTTCATGTATGTAGACTAAGAAAATTTAGTCTCCAACTATGTTTTTTTATCTTTGGACAAACCACGAAGACTAAAAGCCTAAATACTAACGTACCGTGGGTGTCTTAAGCGAGGTAAGAGGGAGTTTGTTGACACGGGACTTAAATACTTGAAGATTTGGGGGAAGGAAAGACCTCCGCGGGCAGCAGGTTCCACATTCTAGAAACTCTAGCGATAAAAGAACGAACAAAGTGGGAAGTTCGGGGCCTGTCCAGTTGGACCGTATAGGGATGCATACGCGCGGAACCACGAGTTTCACTGTTGGGAACCGTGAGTGGAGGAACTATACTGGACAATTCTTCAGAGCAGAAGCCATGAAAGTACCTGTAAAGAAGCGATAGATCCCCCACAGCCCGACGATGGGCAAGAGAGGGAAGCCTTTCTGTAAGTGAAGGATCATTAATGAGACGAATAGCTCTTCTTTGAATAGAATCCAGAATGCTTAGGGTTGTGGGGGAAGTTATGCCCCACATATGAGAACGATACTCCAAGGGAGGTCGGATTTGGGACACATATAAAGTATATAAATTAGAAAGGGGAAAAATATTTTGTAATGTTACTGTAAAACATATATTTTTAGACTAGACTGGATTTCTAATATTTTTTGTTTTTGGTAATCTGACATTAATTAATACTTGATTAAAACATTTAAAAAAGTTTTCAGCAAAATAAAAAGGGATTATTTAAAGTGGACTTTCTTCTATCTCGGATACAAAAATTGTAATGATATTCGATATAAATGTGGTTAAAAACTAATTAGTTTTTATTATGTATGATGGGGATTTTGGCGGTTTACCAAGGTAATTATTTTGTTTTTAAAGTTGTTTTTTTTTTAAATATTGCTTTACGCAATTTATTACATATTCAGATTAATTTAAATTTAGTAAAGTATTAAACTAAATGACTAGCGAATACCCTACCTCTTTAAAAACTTAAGTTTTTTTTTAAATTTGATTTTTATTACATATTGGCTTTTAAACAAAAGTAAACTTCTTGAATATTATTTAAATACCTCTGACAAATTTAGTCAAAGATTCCGGATAATTGTTAAATCATATGGAAAACATTTTTTATTTTTTATGTCTCAATCAATGTTATTTTTGATAAAAAATCTCTGCATATACCTAAACTCATAAAACACCGAATAAAGTTTGAATTAGTCCTAGAATATATGTATGTATCATATTATATCTCATATTCAATATCATCTGATTCTGATTCAGATTCAGAACTTAAATTTAATTATAATGATTGTTTTGTTCGAGTATCAGACATTTTTCGAAGTAGTCTGTCGCGACAGACGCGTCTCAATATGCGATGAACCACGCGGCGCGTCTAGCACCTTGTCATGTCTCTCTAGTCGCGTCACCTCGCACGCGCTTTACGTGTGTCAAGTTGCGCCTTGCCTTACGACCTTATATTTCCGGATACCCCGTGTATATATATTATGAAGCACAAGGAAAAAATCCCTACTGTCTTGGTGTATTATATAAAATATTCTACTTCCTTTAAAGACAGTCAAAAGAAAACATACTGCTTTTCTATGCTATCCACCACGACTCTCTCCCCAGACCGGTTTCGCCTGCCTTACAGGAACTCATCAGTGAGGCTGTATCGAGTCGTGGTGAATAGCATAGAAAACAAGCGTCTACTTATTAGACAAGTTTCATTGTCTAGCGGTAGGATATTAAATCCTGCCGTTGATGCCCTACTGAAATCGCATTCAGTAAATACGAGCATCAATTGTAGCGGGGTGGCTATATATGTTATGAAGCACAAGGAGTAGAATATTTTATATAATACACCAAGACAGTAGGGAATTTTTTCCTTGTGCTTCATAACATATATAGCCATCCCGCTACAATTGATGTTCGTATTTACTGAATGCGATTTCAGTAGGGCATCAACGGCAGGATTTAATATCCTACCGCTAGACAATGAAACTTGTCTAATAAGTAGACGCTTGTTTTCTATGCTATTCACCACGACTCGATAAAGCCTCACTGATGAGTTCCTGTAAGGCAGGCGAAACCGGTCTGGGGAGAGAGTCGTGGTGGATAGCATAGAAAAGCAGGATGTTTTCTTTTGATAGTCTTTAAAGGGAGTAGAATAGCATAATATATATATATATATATATATATATATATATATATATATATATATACACAAAACACACAAAACACACAGTTAATACTAGAGTCGCCGTGTTTCTGGGCGTCAGTGGTAACTTCTAGCTTTCACACGGCTTTTAAATATAACTTTATTAATATCATTACGTACATCCATAAATTATCTTTTACTTTATTAATCCGGAATCCCTTTTAAATAATAAATAAGAAAAGTATTGTCTGAGAGTGGGTGTTGGCTATTATTATGTTGTGCGAAGAACAAATCTGCATAACGTTTCTTAGTTTGGTCGTGTCATGCATTGCTTACTTTCAAGGTTTTTGCAAAAATATGCCACATGCAGTATCTGTTATAAAGGGTCAAAGCAGATATTGTGGTGTAATAATGTTCTTAATATAAAGCTAAGTAAATAAACTCTAGGAGATAATTTCTTAATTATGTAGGTTGATAAAAAGTCTTGTACGACCTAAATTACTGTTTTTTGATATGCTTTAAATTGCAGTTAATGACTTATTTATACGTATACAGCATCAGCTAAGTCACAAAGTTCACATGCAATGCATGGAAAAGAGACTCTTTGTCTAACACGTGTAGAATACCAATAGGTAGAGATTAAATAAATAATATCAGGATGTAAACAAGGTGACACACCGCACAGTGCGTCGATATGTGGACAAAAATGCCAAAATATATTATTTTTATAACAATTTAAATGTACAGGGTGGGCCAAATTACACTTGCACACTTTTTAACTAATAAGAACTTTTTATCTGTTGCGCTCATCTTTTTCATTTTTAAAGGGCTAATAGGTAGATATGTTTTCTTTAAGTTAACCAATTTTGGTCAAATATATTTAGACAGGACTGGAATGGAATTTAGCTACAATTAAGCTAATGCGTTTTTTTGTAGACAAACTATGTGAAATAAATTAGTAAAAGCGAATCTGTCAACAATTTGAGAATTTAGAAATTATAATTATTTTTGATAATTAATGCTCCCCATAAAGCCTGCATTTCTCTAAATTTAAAAAAAAATAACTTTTTTTTAGTGTCCTTTAAAAACTAAAAATGTAAGGTTACCATGGTTACTGAGTTGGATGCAGACCAAACTTAACAGTTAATTAATTAATAATTAACGTATTAGCCTGACTGTAAATAAAATTAAAGTTTTTTGCAACAAAGTTTAATGCTTTATTTTGGAAAAAGTCCCGTATGTCCTGTCCTGTTTAAATCTATTTGACCAAAATTGGCAAACCTAGAGAAAACATACTTACTCATTAACTCCTTAAAAATAAAAATGATGGGGACAACAGATAAAACGTTATTATAAGTTACTAGTCTATATATACCTTTTTACTTGGCTGAACCCGCTTCCTATTGATCAAAAATTTAATTTCTTTTTTTTCTTGTCGTTAGAGAATAACATATTTTATTAAAAGCTTCAATTTAATCAATGGATGGCCAGAGACAACAATAAGACGAGTAACTGGTCCTACCAATTTGTCCATTGTATTTATCTCTTTCTGGTTTAACGCAAGTTCCAATAAATATGTCTTTGTCTTTCATCATGGCAGGCTATCGTTCGATGGAGCAATCATCGCTTTGCCCTGGTTGCCAAGTTGTTTACAATTTCTGCATGTAAACTTTAATGTCCTTTTTGGCTCACATCTAATTAAGAGAAAGAAATATACCATGAATCGAATATTTTTAACTTGACAAACGTTGCCGCAGGCAGTCACGCCGAAATGTTATTCGATATTTGTGTTTGATATTTTTCAATGACCGATTTGTTTGGACAGTTTGTTTACATTTTCTGTGATTTATTGTGTGTTTCGTGGTTTTTTACACCTAATTGGACTTTGAATATTGACTTTTATTAGTGATCACAGTGTATATATTAAATTTGTGCTTTTCAACAGATAATTTAAGGTAATATTGACATGGTTATCTGTAAGAAAAAATCTTTATAAAAATCAAATAAATAACATTTTTAATTAGGTGTGTGTAATTATTGAACTAAGCCCCAATATTTTATATTAATAGGAAACAAAAACAAGTACCTAACATTAAGGGCAAAAATAGCACAGCTATATAATTTGAATTTGGCGGGCAAACGATAAAGTCGACTCACGCGCCATCTGCGTTTACCTTCCTTGAAGACAGACAAGGAAGGCCCAGCAGCTATCTCTCTCTCGGATAATTTATTTACATTTAGTTGCTCGTCTCATTCTTGTCTCTGGGATGGCTACTCTATAAGCTTTCACCAAGTAAATGCTGGAGTGCCTCAGGGCTCAGTACTGGCACCAACATTGTTTCTTCTTCACATCAACGACCTTTTCTCGTCCACCACTAATTTCATTCATAGTTTTACCGACCCTTCACTCCAGTTTTTAGGTTCCTACACCGATCTCTACACCTAATTTGGAAAGAAAACGCAAAGCGATGCAGATATTCCTTTCACAGGACCAAAATGTTCTAACGACAATTAGAAAACACCCTGTATATTGGTTAAAGTAAAGAAAAAATACATTGTTTCACGACCTTTAAAAAAAATCCTGTTTTTTAATCGTTGACATAAAGCTAAAGTACTCCATTTTAGTACACTACATAAAGTGTTAAAAAAGTTACTTTTTTACACTTTGAATTAGTGTTTTGTTTCAATGCCTACTACAATAAACTTAAATATCAATTTATGCAATGTAACAGTAAACGCGACATCACCTGAACCTGTTTGCAAATAAATGTAATAGAAATTATTGAAAATTATTAGTAATAATGAATTTGGATGACTAATAAAGTGAAAAGGAATTTATACTGTTTTAGTATTATTTCTACGAAAAGTAAGTACGTACAATGTTTTAAAATTAAATAATAAAAGCATAGTTATGAAGAGGATAACTGTCTCTTAAAAAATACTGAGGCTATGTTTTTTGTATTTGCAATATAATGGCTGTGCTGCAAAAATTAAAATTAATAAGTAAAGATAAATTAAACATGTATAAAATGGTATTTTGGGAAATTTCTATACGGTCGTGGAAAAAATATAGTATGTAACACATGCATAAAGTGTCTTTTTTACTCATAGGATTGCCGCACTAGCCTAAAGGCTCGTGCTGTCAAACTTCCCATTCGTAAAAAAGTATCACTTTATGCACTTGTTACATAAATTACTAATAAAATGTCTAAACCGGGGTATACACCGTCATACAAACCTTAAACGCATTTGCATGAAAGCAAATGTCAAATGAAGCTTTTGATACACACGATTCAGATCTACCTGCCAGTTCAGCGTCAGTTTTGGCAGCTGGTGGTGTGATCAACTTAAACATAAGCGTAATTCAGCGAAAAGTTTTTTTATTTGTGTCAAGGTATTCATTACTTTTAACTTTCCAAAAGCATGGATAACCCTGATATATAACTATAAAATCACGCAATACATCTTCCTGGCGCCAAAGAGCCATTTTCTTAACTCAAAATCAACAATATAACCCCGTAAACGACCATCCTAAACTGAAACGTTAACTGACAGGTCCTACACATGCACAAGTTTGCACGACGCGCGCCCAAAAAATTAAACTCGGACATTGAGTCGCATGCCAAGCCAGATTTCTATTTCTATTTCTATTTTTTCTTGGTTTTGGCCCCTTCAGGTCCAATCCACCACTCTCCCCTTCCGGACAATGCTTTCCAGGGCTTCGTCGGCGGAAAATCTGGATAATCGAGCTCGTAGCTCCCAGAAATTCCAAAAAGAAAACAAATAATTCAACAATCGATGCAATGCATAAATTGTCGGCTGTCAAACCAAGATCTGCTACTGGTGTTACGTATAACCTTCACTTTCACTGCTGACAGTTCCCATGGCACACCCATCTATTTCCCGCCATTTGAAAAATACCTCGTGTTCACCACCAAACAGGATACCATCAGCTTATAGGAATCTTCGCTCACAGCGCTTAGATCCAGAAGAAAGATGCCGTCAATTTAGCGTGAATCTTTCCTTGATCCCCGAAGGTAAAAAACGTTCGTACGACACCTCAAACCGCCACTCCGGGAAGAACTTTGTAGTCCTCTACGCACATCCGCACTGTTCGGAGGTCAAACAAAGAGTCCCCCAGCCAGATTTGGCAGTTTTTAATACACACGGTCAAATTTGCGCGCGAGCTTTGGCTTTTTGATAGATGTGACAGTTTTGCATGACCGTGTATGTAAAAGAAATTTTGTGAAATTAAAATAGTTATTTAAAAATAATTTTTAAAATAATGTATAATGACCAATTTTACAAGAGTAAAAATGAAGTAGTTTTATACTTCGCAACGTACAGGGTAGGCCAAAGTAATAAATTACAGAAATAATTGCCAAATTTTCGATTAAGTTAATTAAAAGACAAAATTAATAGCTCATTCACGTATGTCCCAAGAGTTTACTCCATATAATTACACACTTCTACGTTTTTACGTCATTATGTTTAATTTATAACTATCTTAAACACCACAGTCTAAGAGATTATCGTTTCGACCTTTCGACGGTTGTATAGGCAGTATTACAGACAATTGGTGTAAATAGATGCATAGACTTTTACCTACATACACATCCAATCTGTCGTAAAACTTATTTATTTGCTGTTGTTACTCATTAGATTATGTAATTAATGTTTAAACTAGTTAATAAATATTTCATCATTATTTTATCATTTTTTACTTGTTGAACAACATCGCCAAAAATTATGCGAATATTGTTTTGACGCTCAAAATTACTTTGGCTTTACAATACATTTTTTAAAGTTTTTCTAGTTCACGTGCATTTTTTTAGTTTTTTTTTTGGAAGGAATATATATATATAATACATATAATAAATTGAAACGCGCCTTCATGTAAAAGGTTACATTACTTTCAATGCAAACCTATTGTCAAACATTTTTAAAATAGGTAGTTATTAAGCTAATTACTAGAAGGAAAAAATATTTTAAGGTTATGAAATGATCCTAAAACTAAATAAAAATAATTAAAAATTATAATTATTGGCGCACTGCTAACAAAATTCTTATGTTTTTTGTTGGAAAAAATTTATTTAGTTAATTGGTGATGTTAAACTCAAAATTACTGACAAAAATTTGTGAACCATGTCCTAAAAATAAAAAATAAATATAAACATGTCAGCACTGGACCTAAGTATACCTAATATATACCTAATATAGTATATATATATATATATATATATATATATATATATATATATATATATATATATATATATATATATATATATATATATATATCTGTACATTGCTGACAACTTGACTATGTTTCTGGTCGCCCAAACATAATCCCAGTCGGAACTAAGGGAGTAAGTTCAGCGGCAGAGCCATCTCGCCAAGCAATTTCAAAACAACCAGCCAGAGCACCGTTAGGTTAAGACGTCTTAACCCAACGGTGCTCAACATGAACTTTTTTTTCCAAAGTGGGCTTAAGAATCGTATCCTGTATTTTTAGTCATCAATTAAATTACACCCTGTAGAAGTGTAATTAAAAATTAAATTCAATTTATTAGTGAAACGATTGAGCAAGTAAGCTTAAAATAACAATTTTATTCGGTTTAATAAAAGAATCTTTTACCTAAGAAAATAATTTTTAAGCAGTCTCATGTAATAATAGTAGCCATAGACTTGGGTAATTAAAAACAAAAAATATTATATACCTAATGTTTTTACCAAAATAATTGTTGTATTGTTTAATAAAAACAGTCAAATTACTGTCTCTATATCAATTTTGCGTATTCTGTTTTGCAAGAAACAAGAAACCTTGTAGATTTCTATAATTTTATGATATAACCCTATACGTAAATTATTGTTTCCACATAATTGCAATTTTTAATTGTTTATTAGGCGTTAATAAACATTTGTCATTAATTTATGGTTTGTTAAAGATATGGAATAATAACTTTTTGAACTTTAAGGTCAGGTTCACTGAACTGTGTTCTTTTAATCAGTGGTATGATGCTTATATGTGGGTTATATAACCCTAGAGTTATTTAACCGTAACCATGGGTTTACCAATCACAAAAATATTTCCGAAAATAAGCAATTTTGGGGTTATAAATCATAAGCAAAATTTGTTACTTAATAAATTTACGTTTATTACACATTACCTTACATAATTATCGTGAAAACATTCGTTTACTGCCTTTTCTTTTTGTAAAAAAACTTGACAGGTAAGAAATATGTCAGAAATTCTCTCTCTCTCTCTATTTTTTTTCTTGGTTTTGGTCCCTTCAGGTCTAATCCACCACTCTCTATGCTTTCCTGGGCTTCGTCGGTGGAAAATCCGGATAATCGAGCTCGCAGCTCCCAGAAATTCCAAAAAGAAAACAAACAATTCAACAATCGATGCAATACATAAATTGTCGGCTGTCAAACCAAGATCTGCTACTGGTGTTACGTATAACCTTCATTTTCACTACTGACAGTTCCCATGGCACGCCCATCTATTTCCCGCCATTTGAGAAATACCTCGGGTTCACCACCAAACAGGATACCATCAGCTTATAGGAATCTTCGCTCACAGCGCTTAGATCCTGAAGAAAGATGCCGTCAATTTAGAGTGAATCTTTCCTTGACCCCGAAGAAAAAAACGTTCGTACGTACGTACGTACGTTCTGCGCACGTCTGCACTGTCCGGAGGTCAAACAAAGAGTCTACGTCAGAAATTGGCCAAAAAATCATTTTAAAGTCGTCTAGATACATAACCTATATAGTGCTTATTCATTTTTTCAGTAAAATATAACAGGCAGGTTTAGGTATGTGGTTATAATTGACTGAAAAAAATGAATTAGCAGGTTATGTCATAGATATCTAGAAGACTTTAAAATTATTTTTTTGCTAATTTCTGACGTATTTCTTACCTGTCAAATTTTTTTACAAAAGAAAAGGCAGTAAACGAACATTTTCACGACAATTATGTAAGGTAATGTGTAATAAACATAAATTTATTATGTAAGAAATATTCTGCTTATGATTTATAACCCCAAAACTGCCCATTTTCGGAAATATTTTTGTGATTGGTAAACGCATGGTTATGGTTAAATAACCCTAGGGTTATATAACCTACATGTTAGCATCATACCAATCATTTATAAAAATACAAAATGGATACACTGAATAGTAGCTATACAGGGTGTTTATTTTAAAACTTTGCACTCAAGTTATCTGCAGAAAGAGACACTAGTTTTAATAAAAACGCCCAAGCATGTCAAGAAATTTATTGAGGGAAACGTCTTTTACAAAAAAATTGACGGTGCCCCTTTAACCCGTTCACCACTAGGGCTACCACCCCAAAATTCTTACATGAGATGGGGGTCGAGTAATACATCATTGTAAAGCTCCTGACGAGTACTTTATAACCCTAGAATAAAAGTCAATACGTTCACCTACTACAAAATGACGATACTGTAAATATTACCTAAATACCTGATTTGGATGGCCATATTTCCGAAACTAATAATACCACCTTGAAGTATATCCAACTTTAGTTATACATGAAAAACACAGAAACAATGTGAGGAAGAAGAGACACTCTAACGCGAATACCGGCATGTAAACATGGGTGACTAATAGTGCTTGTTTTGTTATTGTTGTTACTGGCCGAGTTACTAAACTTTTGCTTACACAGAGTATAAGCATGAGTTAGCAAGTTTTTGTCGTTGCCGCTCGGGTTGTTAAACTTAAAAGAGAGCTGAAAAAATTTTGTCATTGTGAGGTAGTAACAGAATATTGCCTATAAATACCACTGTCAATTAAATTACCTTTCTACTGTAAGGAACTACTAATGAATTAAGTCAGCTATTTAGTTTATTTAAGATACATATTTACTTACTTAACCTTAAAAGCAGTCATAATTGACGTATTGCTGTTTTTTAACTGCAAATTAAGTAAATATCTGTTTTTTTATCTTTGGACAATCCACAAGGGCTGAAAGCTAAATGCTAACTGCCGTGGGTGTCTTGAAATATGTGTAAAATAAACTAAATTGCTGACTATACCTATTAGTAGTTCTTACAATAAAAAGTAATTAATTAAATGGTAAGATATATTTTCGTCATTTGGACAGTGACAGAATTATTTTGAAAAGAGTAAGAACCAAAATATTATTTTCTTATCTCAGTTTAAATCGTTAAAAGATATATCAGCATACTGCTGATACCTCAAAACACAGCAATAATCGGGGTATAGTGTGTTATACATTTTTGATGTAAATTTAAAACAGAATTAAAATTGTGTTAAGACTATACAGGGTGTTCCATTTCAAAAAGACCCACTTGGCGATAAAAATAATGTTTTTAGAGACATCTTGTATAATAACTAGTACTGTCAGTAGTCAAAGAGTTTATTTTTGTATCTTGTACAGGGGCAGAAGTTTTCTGTAGATAAATAGAGTTGGAACACCTTGTATACTATATATCCATATACACTGTGTGCAACTGTGTCCAGGAACCCTTAATAATTCATGAAATCGCTCATTTATCGAAAAGTCTTCAAATAAAGTTTATAGATATATTTTAGACCTATTTTATAAAAATATGTTTACATGTACAGGGGGCATCACAACGAAGATATAGACACAAGTTACCTTTTTTTAAATGGAATGGTGTATATTTTATTGGATTTTTGAATTCTCCACAAAATTTTAACATGACTTTGTGTAACATATGCTATACCTAAACTAACTAGTTTAAATGATACAAGGGTTTAAAAAAGTATTTTATCGATATTTTTTATTTTCACCTGTTACTAATATTTACCTAGTTACATTTACATAAAAGTAACATTTTGGGTATGTATGACATGTATAAGTGACGTTTGGTAATTATTGAGCAGTTGTTAGTTAAACTATTTAAAATAACTAGTCATGGTACTTTCTGAGAAAGAGAATAACGCTTCTTATGATTCGAGGGGTTTGGGGATCGCGAGGCGGTCTTACCAGAAACTCGTGATCTTTTTAAAACAACCTTTCAAAGAGGTCACTTCCAACATTTAATTAAATGGGTTAAGTGTTTAAAAGTTATTTTTGTGTCAATTCTGTTTTAATTAATAAGTGTTTTGATATTTTAAAGAGTTAATAAATATTTACATTATATTTTTTAAACCCTTGTATCTTTTAAACTAGTGAGTTTAGGTATAGCATATGCTACACAGAGTCATGTTAAAATTTTGTGGAGAATTCAAAAATCCAATAAAATATACACCGTTCCATTTAAAAAGGTAACTGTATCTATATCTTCGTTGTGATGCCCCTGTACATGTAAAATATTTTTATAAAATAGATCTAAAATATATCTATAAACTTTATTTGGAAGACTTGTATAACAGACAGTGTATAATAAATGCCTTGACTGGGATAAAACTGTAAAATTTATGTTTTAATTAACTTTATTAAATAAATATAACCTTTTATTAGCTTTAATAACTATATAAAATTAACTTAAATATGCTAAACTAATTTTAAAATCAAAGTAAATAATTAGGTTTATAATGCTTTTCCAACCTAAGTTTTTAATTGGAGAGCATAATAACTAATAACTAAGTGCGAAAATACTTAAAAATCAGGGGATTTTATGCGAAATTTTTTAGTTCTTCATCTGGTCCACTATTTAAAAATTCCGGAACCACAGTCTGTGACTTCTAATGGCTAAGTCTGTTTTTATTTAAATTTTTCTTTTATTGTTGAATTAAGTTCTGTTATTTTTGTAGGTATTATTTGATCATTCTGGTAAATTAATTCTTAATGGCGTCGCGTACAAATTTAATTTTAGGTGGATGAAGCGCGATATTTAATTGCAGTTTAAAAATTTATATGCAAAATATCATGCCAATCAAATCATAATATTTTGCAACTCACATTTTGTAAGATATTTAAATGTTTATTTAGTGCATATTTGTTGCTTAATATTAATTTTTGGATGTATAACATTAAGTTAAAATGTTGATAAAATGTCAGTTAGCCTGATTGATAAAATTTATGCTTGCATTGCAAAAAATTTTTCCAACACCGACAGTTTTACCAATTTTATCGTTCTGTTGACACTTTAGCTTGGATTTTGACAGTATATACAGGGTGTCCCAACGGGAACTGCTTGCCATCGATTTCTCGGAAAGTAGGCTTTGAGTTGGGGTTACTTTAGTGGACTGTATTGATATTTTCACAATAAAGAAATACAGAATGGTCAAAAATAATAGTTAAACATGATAACGACAAAACCCCAAAAGTCAATTTTTCAAAATGGAAACGCCCATCTTTTTTACCTTATCCTATTAAGCACCAAAATTAAGGATAAAGTTTGTGTAAGGATGTTTCATTCCAAAAATGTATAGTTTTTGAAATATTAACAATTTAATATTTATTAATTCTCACAATGCTTTTAAGTGCGACTTAGCTTGGCTTTTAGTAGGTCATGGCCTCGAAACGCGGCGCCACAGCCTACTACCTAACTAACGAAATAATAATATTAAAATTATGATTTAACTTTAAATAAAATCTTTATTAATAAATTTTGCCTATTATATATGTACATATGAAATATTTCTGCTAAGTATTATAAATATTTCTAAAAACTAAAATAAGCCAAAATTATATTTTTTCAGGTAGTCTCTAGCAGATCAGTGTCATCAGTACCAGTAGCATCTATCGAGGTCAGTACCAATGTCTGCGATGCAAGTTGTTACCCCCTTAGCAACTGGAGCTGTACGCCAACCAGACGATTCTGGAATACCTCCTTTTAAACCTATTCCTCCAGCTGCGGAACGTCCTTCTATAACTAAATCGCTTCTTCTCAACCAACTTTAATGGGTATTGCTTTTCCTGCTTTTAACTCTATGCCTTCTTCTTATTCTAGATTTTCCGCTAGGTTCTTCTAAGAATCCTCGTAGAACCTTCTGTAGCAAAAGTTATGGCTGTGGTAGCTGTTCCCTAAAAAGAAAATTGCTCACGTAGCCAGTGATAAAGTAGGTACTAACGGATTTTCTGATAGACTTCTGTCGGTAGTTAACAACGAAGTAGATAGACCTGTTCCTCAGCATTCCTCTAACTCTTTACAAGCTCTTCTTTCCGCTAACAACGTCACGGAGGAAGCTCTTGAATTCAGCTTTATTACAGAGACAACAAATGTTAACGAAGATGAAAAGCAAAACTACCGCTACAACCACCAGAAGACCGGTGACGTCAAAGTATACAAATAGTGTTGGTAAAGTTATGAATGCCCCCAAAAGAATACTATCCAGTGGGTTATGATAAAATTTTGATGACAATTTTGCTGCAGAGTGGAGTTGCCTGACACATCATTTTATTGTGGTGATCAAAAACATTTTCCAGGTCTTTACGCTGACGAAGACCTTGGGTGTATGGTAAGTGTCGCTTACAATTTTTAAGTAATACTTTTGACCAAAAAATGAAAGGAGATTAATCAATATAAACAGCTTCTAATTAAATGATATGTAAATTTTTAGTCTGTTAATCATAATTACTTCCTTGACATGCTAATTAATGGGTTATTTTATTTTTTGCCTATAATAAACTTAAAATAATTTAGGACATTGCATATATATATATATTTTTTTAATTTGTGGGATAAGTTAGGTTTAATAGAGGTTTAAGATTCTTTTTATGTTTGCCTTTAAAGATATATATTATTAATTATTATTTTTTAAGTATCAACTTTAATTTAATTAATTTTATCAATTAATTATTAAAATGTAGAGAAAAGTGAATGGATTTCAGAACAGATGTTTTTAATCGCCTTTATTACCGTATTTACTGATCCATACATCACTAAGGATATTCAACGCCCCCTCTCCCCCGTTATCCTTTAAATGGGACAAAATTTCAAAATCAGGTAAAAATTGAGACTAAAAAGGTTGTCACTTAAACTACTGTTTGACATAAGAAATAATTTCGGTCAGGTCGGCTAGTGCCAAGGAGGCACTAGCAACTTTGTTTAATTAAAAGGGGGTTTGTTTTAAATGTCCTTTAATTTTCTATTTAACGTCACTTTGTTTTAAAAAATTGGCCCAACCGTTCTAAACTTAAATACCGTACAAACAGTATGATTTTAATAGCATTGGCTTGTAAGTCAGGAACGGCTAAATAAAAAAGTGACGAGAGTCTTTAAAACAAGGTGTCACGTGACCCCCTTTCCATTTGAAATTAAATTGCTAGTGCTCCCTTGGCACTAGGCCACGTGACCGAAATAATTTTTTTGCCAATATATAGCTTAAGTGACAACCTTTTAACCAAATATTACCCCAGTTTTATATTATTATAGGTGTTTTTATGCAAAAAATCTACCATAGCAAATTGGCACCGTAGTTTGCGAACAACCTCTATACAGGATGGCCCACCATATTCGACACGGTCTGTAGCTGGATAACCATGGGTTTTTAAAAAAGTAAATACTGAAACATATACAGGTCGGATAAGGCCACAGTATAAAATTATTTTTACTCTATACAGGATGTCTCAAAAAATGTGACGTATCAAAGTTATATATTTTTAAATGGAACACCCTATATTTTATGACGGTTTTAAACTCTACATAAAAAAATAATTTAAGTTTGTTAAAGTGTCTAATTTTATTCGTTTTTGTGATATTTGTTTTTTTTTCAAAATGCAGGGGTGCAATTAAATTAATTTTATTTTAACAATATAAACTCCTTAAACTTTGAAATTTGTTACAAGATTAGGAAAAGTCTACCTTATCATACGTTGGTCATATCGAGATCATAGAGTTATACAGGCTGATCAAAAAATAATTTTAATTTTTTAGAAAGTCAAATTGCAATATCTCTCTTATTTTAAATGGAACACCCTGTATTTTTTACACCACATAATGACAAACCAAATGCTCTTTCAAATGGTGTATAGGTTGCCTATACCTATCTTCTATACTTTTTAAGTAAATTTCGTTTTAACATATTTTTATTCCAAATGTCTACTTAAATGTAAGTAGGCTGTGATATAGCTATGCCTATTTACTAAGCCGTTATTGCAAAATGTAAATTTGTTGGAAAAAAGCACAAAATTAAAAGATTTTGTATTATCTGCCACAATTTTTAAAATTCACAGAAAAAAAATTTATTTGTTGCTTATAATGCTACTTCCAATAACACTTATTTCAGCTGAATGTAGTAATGATAAAACTTGTGTTTTTAAAGAATCCTAATAACGCCTCTGGTCAGTTATGACGACATTCTGTGACCTATAACTCGTTTCTTCCATTATCCATAATGACTGTGTCAAATTTTTAAAGCAACTATTAAGGTTATCAGATGGTTTCTCCTGGAATATTTTTCAGGATTAACTTTGGACTAAAGTAAACCATTTTTCTCACATCCTATCAGTATTATATCATTTTGTTGTTGTAGAAGAAGGGTTTTTATTTAAAATCATTGAAATTTCTTTTAAACTGACTAAAACTACTAGTAATCTAATAAATGGTCGTTGTTATTTTCTTAAGAGAAAATATTAATGGCTGCTATGTCACAGCCAACTTTAATTTAAATAAACATTTGGACTAAAAATTTGTAAAAACAGATTTTACTAAAAAAGCACAAAAGATAGGTACAGGCAACCTATATACCATTGGAACGAGTATTTTATTTGTCATCATGTGACGTAAAAAAATACAGGGTGTTCCATTTAAAATAGAGAGATATGGCTATTTGATTTTCTGAAAAATTGAAATTATTTTTTGATCACCCTGTACAATATTTGATCTTGATTTGACCTACGTATGATATAGCGCAGAGCTTTTTTCTAATCTTGTTACGCATTTTAAAAGTTTAAAGTGTTAAAAGTGTTAAAAGTAAAATCAATTTAATTTTACCTCTGCATTTTTCAAAAAAATCATATATCACAAAAACGAATAAATTAGACACTTATAGTACTATAAACAAACTTGAGTTATTTTTTAAAGTAGAATCTAAAACCGTCAATAAAATATAGGGTGTTCTATTTTAAAAAAATATAACTTTGATATCGTCACACTTTTTAAGAACACCTATATAGACTCAAAATAATTTTATACTGCGGTCTTATCCGACCTGTATATGTTCCAGTATTTACTTTTTAAAAACCCCATGGATATCCAGCTAGGGACCGGACGAATATGGTGGGCCACCCCTGTACAAATAAACAAACATTACAAAACCCAAGATAATTTCAAAGTACCTACTCTAAAAACTAATAATAATTAAGATTAAAGTTTCAATTTTTTTAAGTTCTGAACAAACAGACCTATTTAATTAAAAATGTAGGGTAAAAGAAATAAAAGAAAATACTTAAAAAATGGAAAGGTAATGTATACCATAAAGCCAATTGCCTCATTAATTATATGGAAAACTAAGTACATAATCGGTACCTATTTACTATCGTTGGAACCCGCCTGAAGTAATGAATGGCAAAGACTTTGCATTTAGCACCGTTATTCAGCAAAAATCACGTTTCTTCTCATGATCTAAGGCCACGGAGATATTCCATTGTTGTGATGCTTAAGTATGTTAATTTATACTATTTCATTATTTATGCTTTAATATTAATTTACAATTATTACACAAATTTTCACGGTAAACGGTAGGCTGCAGGATGGCTCCTTGCTCAGGTAAGAATTCTCGCCTTTTGTGTTTCAAACTTAATTTAATTACATTCTACTTAGGTGGAAATGCAGAGCATATTTTTTGTAAAATTGATCAAAAAATCATAAGCTTTTATCCAACAAATAACTATTTAAATATTTTTTTATACAGTGTAACCCATTTCAAATGCAAAACCCATGTAGAATTATTATTTATTAACCGATTGGAATATATATATATATTTTTTAGAAAAACTGGTGTGAGGTCGGTATGAAAAAACTCTTTCTTAATATACTCTATATTTCACATTAACAGCTTCTTCAGGAGGTAAACTCAACAAGATAAAAACAAGCACATTACATAAAATGTATAGATAAAAAAAAATGTTTAACTCTTTAACTTTTTAACTCTAAATCTGTAAGTTACTTATTTAATTTTTTTATCTATACATTTTATGTAATATGTGCTTGTTTCTTCATCTTGTGTTGGAGCCCACCTTCTCTGAAGAAGTGACCAACCATATGGGCGACAACATAGGAGTATATTAAGAAAAAGAGTTTTTAATCATGATAGGCCGTACCAACCTGATAAGATCTTTTCTTGAAATTCATACCGTATGGTCGAGAATACATTATATATATATATGTATATATATATATAATGTATATAACTGCACTTTTCACTTAAAGACCTATATATGACATTATCAATATCGTTTTCAAGGCCTACTATTTTTATATATATATATATATATATATATATATATATATATATATATATATATATATATATATATATATAATATAAAATGAATGGTTCTTGAGCCTTGATCCGAATTCTGCAAACCCGCAGACTGATGGGCGGTAGCCAGCTCCTATATGGTTTTGTCAGGCATAACAGTATGGTGCATCTTTTAACTTTCGCCATATACAACCAGATGGCGCAAGCACCCCTTTACCTACCACCTTTAACCTCCTCGATGCTATGAAGCTGGTTGTTTTTGAATTTCGGTGGATGGCGCCACTGTCTGTAGGCTTATTAGTTCTTGAACGACATGAAAGAATATTTTACGGTCGGTCGCGATTTCATCAAGGGCGTGCTCCAGCGACTCCGAAGCGGTTTGACAAGTCTTAACGAAGACGAAACACGTGTCACCGTCTTGGTCGGGCCCCGGGGTATTCCATTTTCTTTGAGACTCCGTAATTTTTAAACAACCAACCATAGTAGCCGAATTCTTATAGGTTATTTTTTTTATTTATTTTTACAGTCATTGATGAGCCATATGCCCAAAGAACTTTACCTTTTTATTAATGTATTTA
Source organism: Listronotus bonariensis (assembly GCA_014170235.1). Lineage (NCBI taxonomy): Eukaryota > Metazoa > Arthropoda > Insecta > Coleoptera > Curculionidae > Listronotus > Listronotus bonariensis. The sequence goes on along the minus strand of JACEGR010000046.1, from coordinate 169,820 downwards.
TATCAAGGCTCAAGAACCATTCACTTTTATATTATATCGCAGTTTGGGTGAAAATACTGCTTTCAATATGATTTTTATCATATTTTTCAGTCACTGCTGTACGCCACCTACCTGGTTTTGGCAAAACCACTTATCCGAATTCTGCAAACCCGCAGACTGATGGGCGGCCAGTTCCATATGGTTTGTTTGGCATAACAGTATGGTGCATTTTAATCTTTCGCCATATACAACTAGATGGCGCACTTTTTACCTACCACCTTTAACCTCTCGATGCTATGGCTGGTTGTTTTTGAATTTCTTGGTGGGATGGCGACACTGTCTGTATTTATTAGTTCTGAACGACAGAAAGAATATTTACAGTCAGTCGCGACTTCATCAAGGCGTCTAGCGACCTGGAAGCGGTTTGACAAGTCTTAACGAAGACGAACACACGTCACCGTCTTGGTCGGGCCCGGTATTCCATTGTTCTCTGAGACTCCGTAATTTCTAAACAACCAAACCTGGTAGTAGCCGAATTCTGCTATAGGTTATTTTTATTTATTTTTACAGTCATTGATGAGCCATATGCCCAAAGAACTTTACACCTTTTATTAATGTATTTATATCAAGGCTCAAGAACCATTCAACTTTTATATTATATCGCGGTGCTTGGGTGAAAATACACGCTTTCAATATGATTTTTATCATATTTTTCAGTCACTGCTGTACGCCACCTACCTGGTTTTGGCAAAACTACTCATCCGAATTCTGCAAACCCGCAGACTGATGGGCGGCCAGTTCCATATGGTTTGTTTGGCATAACAGTATGGTGCATCTTTTAACTTTCGCCATATCAACTAGATGGCGCACTTTTACCTACCACCCTTTAACCTCTCGATGCTATGGTGCTGGTTGTTTTTAATTTCTCGGTGGGATGGCGCTGCTGTTCTGTATTTATTAGTTCTGAACGACAGAAAGAATATTCACAGTCAGATCGGCGACTTCATCAAGGTGCGTCTAGCGACCTGAAGCGGCTCGACAAGTCTTAACGAAGACGAAACACGTGTCACCGTCTTGGTCGGGCCCGGGGTAATGCCATTTTCTCCTGGAGACTCCGTAATTTTTAAACAAACCAACCATAGTAGACGAATTCTTATAGGTAATTATTTTATTTATTTTTACGAGTCACATGAGCCATGCTGCCCAAAGAACTTTACCTTTTATATATATATATATATATATATATATATATATATATATATATATATATATATATATATATATATATATATATATATATATATATATTCCAGTCGGTTAATACATAAGAACGTACATGGGTGTTTCCATTCAGAAATGGGTCACACTGTATGTATAATAATATTTCCAAAATATAAAATTGAGCGATTCTAATGTGACAGGCTTACAACCATCAGTTAAAAAGTATTTCGCAATGAACAGTCAAAGGTGTAAATTTCCAATGTAGGTTTATGTTATTACAAAGTTACTCAATGTTTTCTAATATTCAAGGACAGCACTAATATGCTCACTATCTGGCAAACAGTTTGCAATATTTCGGAGTTGACCAACGACGCGGCAGCACGTCATCTGAAGTTGAAGAATATTTAAAAGTAAACAAGAAATAAAACGTTTTGTCTTTATTAAGTTTATTCATTACAGAATTATTGCACAGTGAAATAAGGCCAGGCACTCAATAATACCGGCCTTATTTGACATCTGAGCTTGCGCAGATGCATGGTAGGATAAGGACTCCCTTAATAAGTATAGTGCCTGGCTTTATTTATGTCGGTTTTAGGTCGTGCCTTATCTTGGTCTTATTGTAACTTCGGAACTGTTCGTCTAACCGAAGCGGCTGCCGCCCACAAAATCGAAAGTTTTTAGAAGTAAAAATACCTAAAACCTTGCTTTTTTCAAATGTATTTCTGTAATTGTGTTAAACAAGATCCATACAAAACAAAAACAATAAAGAAAAATCCACTCAAAATTTTCCCTTTTTTGTAAAAACATGCTTCTAAATGGTGGCGCAGCATATTGAACCCAGCCCAGAGCCAGCTAAAAAACTCAAATTTAGTTATTTAAGGCGAAATGTCAGAAAACATAGCAGTTCCCCTGTCTTCCTCGTGGCCTAACCAGAAGTCGCCGGTTCGATTCCCAGCGGGGGAGACATAGTTAGGTAGTAGTTGGTCGCGCACTCCACCGTGGTGGCACTACCGCTTTGTCTAAAAGGTGCTGTGAAATGCAAAATTGCATGTTTCAGTGCCTTGAACAACGTTAACGGAACAGGGGAAGTGATGGGTTAAGCATCTACAACCCACACGGTACTCTGTACCGTGAGTGTCAAGAAGATAAAAAAAGTAATATCCGTATGTTAAAAAAATACAAAACAGTCCCTGTCCCAGTTCGGTAGAAATCGATTTAGAGTCGAGAAGCTGAGTATCATGGCAAAATAAGGATTTGCACCAACAAAAACTGAGGTAAAACAAGTGAGGTTCAAACTTACCTTGTATTATTCAAAATAACTTTTAAAGAACTTTCAAAATGGAAAAACCGAGAGAGACGACTTTAAGGTTATTTTGCTGTAGAAACAATTTAGGTCGGGAGAGAAATGAAAACAACCGGAAAGTGTTGAATATCTGCAGCAAAAACATAATTTATTTCTTTTTAACACGCTTTTATTAGCTTGGGTTGTATGTATGTATGCATGTAACGGAATCTTTAGAGCTTAATTTTCAAGCACCATCTTCCAGCAGATTTGATTTCTCTTTGAAACTTTTGCACACGTTTCAAGGACCCATGACAATGCAATAATCTGCAAACAGTATCGTGTTATCCTGATTAGGATCACCAGGATCAAGTAAATTCCTTTTATAGATTTTCTGTAGGAAAAACAGAGAAACAGCTAGATTTCAGGGGACGTACTCTCAGCATAAGGCTGACAGAAACTTGTTCGAGTAGTTGCGTTCTAAAACCCCATGCAACAAGTGAAGCTTTAAATGAAGTTAGATTACGAAATAGTTCGTGAAACATTTCAGTATCACATGTCCGCAGAAAACTAATTGATATATCGAACTAAAAATGAAAAATAAATAATAGTTTAAAAAACTAAAAACACGCTTTTATATGCAACCGAACTAAAAATTGAAAATAATTTTTCATTACAAAGGAGTTTGTATTACAGTAATAAAAGATCAAACAATGAATCATAATTATATACCTCAAAATAGAATTATAATAAATTTAGATAATAACAGAATAATTCACTTCAGAGTAAAAGCGTGAGGTGCATTTTACTATTTTTTAACTACACCTCATAGATATTTGCAAAATGAAATATTATTATAATATTTAATATACAAAAGCACCCCACGCTTTTACTATGAAGTGAATTATTCTGTTATTATTTTAAATTTTATAATAATTCTATTTTGAGGTATATATCATGATTCATTGTTTGACCTTATTACTGTAATACCAAACTCTTTGCAATGAAAAATTATTTTCTAATTTTTAGTTCTGGTTGCCTCTAAAAGCGTTGTCATTTACGCTCTTTCATTTATTGCAGGTGGCTGCACGGTGAATATTGGCGAAAATCTGTTTTGTCAGCACTTTTTAATTTGGTTTATTCTTTTTTATGTCTTTTGGACTACGTAATTATTAAAGATCAAATAACCCTATAGTTTGTTAGCAGGGGCCAGGCCAACCCTTCCATTTTTTTTTGAGCGGTCGGTTCTTTTCTACTCTCTATCAGTGCATACTATGGCGGTCAGTAGATTGCCTAACCAAAGTCTAGACCAAAGTAAAAAAATTTTTTATTCCAATTTAGATAAGCGATGGGTAACTTAACAATTTGTGCAAGACCACAGTAGTTTGTAAGTGAGTCTGCCTAATAGCGGTGTGCCTTGCTTGTGAGTGGTAAGTGAGTAGCGACCCAACAACGTAGCTCTATATTTTTAAGAACTCTAAAATTATGTTGTAAAAATAACGTTGACAATAGTGGCTTTGATTTAAAAACATGCAAAAGACGGTAACTAACATGTTTATGTTTTTCGACATAGCTTTTTGCCTAATGAACCAATATACAGGGTGACAATGAAACTACCACCTAACGAAGCTTTTTCTTTTTCTATGAAGAATTTGGAGGTGAACTATTAGAGATATTTCTTGGAATCAGAAGAGGTACCAAGAGGTAGGTACTCCTATTCAAACCCAAGACACACACATACATATATTGCAATACTTATGATTCCTTGTATTTTTATATTTACGTAAATTTGTAGGCCTCTATATGATAAATAAATAAATAATATTATAAATTTATTTACAATTTTTCACTTTTAAAAATATTTCACAAAAGAAATCAACTGATGGATGGGAAGAGTTTATGAAAAACTTGCAACAATGCTTATGCCCCATTGGGGTTCACTCCCATAGCACAACTTACATTTAGATCCGCAGTGGCAGAAGCATTTTCAGTTTTTACGACTTCGCGCAGTAAGCAAATGGACCGGGTGGACGAACACCTGCGCACATAAAAGCCGTGGCAAAATAAAAACACCGGCACCCACCCGTACCCTCATCCGCGGTCTGACCGTGACGCTCATTAGCTCACCGTACTTCTGAACAAGAAAACCAAGACGCCGTCGACAAATTCTTTCAAAAATGCGGCTAGTTTGTTTGGCGCCAGGTGCGTTTACCCTCAACTTACTTACGCACAAACCGGTTTTTCGCCCATGAAATGTAACTTTTGTTTCGCGCAGGTTGGCAATCCATCGGGATAACCCATACCCTGTCTTTTTACGTCTGGGTGATGTCAGCCGGACGGGACCTACCACCCAACGTGGGTTTCGAACCACGGTCCTATGAGCCACAACCAAGACCTCGTCCCCACCCAGGGGGACTAACGAACCTACCAGCTGAGTGGGGTCCGCATGTCTACGGTTGCGCAGGACACGGCAAAGTTGGTTCCGACGCCTTAAGCGGCCCACGGACGATCAATATTATTGCGCAATATTTTATATTGTACAATAATATTGACCGTTGTGGTTTACATTGAAAGGTTGTACAATATATTGAGTCAATAAAATTTTTATTGTGCAATAGTGGTTTATTGTATCGTGTGTGGATAGTATTGCACAATTATTTCAGTTTCATATTGCATAATATTGTACAATATTATTGACCTTGTGGTTTATATTGAGAGCTTGTCACAATTATATTGTGTCAATCAAAAACAGTTTAATTTGTATTGTGCAATAATGATTTATTGTGCTGTGTGTGGGAAATTTTGCACAATTATTTCAGCTATCCAATACGAAAGGATATTTGTTTACAAAAACAATTAAACAAATATGGATTTAAAAGCAATAGAAGAAGAATTAAAGGTTTTTTCTTCTTTTTTAAACATGTTTCGAGCAGGTAGTTTTTCTTATCTATGTTTTAACCAAAAGTTGCAAAACAAAAACTAGTTATTTGACGATATTTTGCGCAATAATATTGATCGTCTGGTGGGCCGCTTTAGTCCTTGCTAGCTATTAGCGTCGATACATTTTGCACTTTGTCCGTCTTGTTGAGCTAACCACTAAATTTCTGACCTTGGTCGCCGGCAGGATTCGAACCCACCTCACGTCGGTTGTGCCCTCAACGACCTGGCGAAATTAAGCCGGTAAAATATTCAGATTTTATTATGAAAAAATGATATTAGGTAATTTAAAAAAAAAAACTTTAAAGAACAACATTAGTTTAACATTTTAAAAGGTTGTTTTATTATTAAAAATATTACGTAACTTAATTTATAACATAAAAAAAAAATATAAGAGATCAATAATTATTTCCGATTCTAATTGTCGTTTTTATTGGTCTGACACAGTTTTCTTTTAAACTTCTGTTTTGTAATGGTATAAGTCGAGAAATCTATTAATGTTGCATAAAGTAACTTTGATGAGCATCCATTTTTTATGTTTGACTGTACATATTCAAATGACATTCACAAGAGATACAAATCTCGGCAAGCGAGCGTCTACTCTAGGTATCTATTGTTTAAACTATAATTATAGAATGGCAGAGCTAAGTGATAAAAGTGTCAAATTAAAAAAAAAACATACCTATATCCAAAAGTTGATAATAAGGAAGATACAGGGTGTCAGAGTGAAAAAATTATTATTTTTTTTTGACAATTTTGATATATTTTTAATATTTTAGGGAAACTCGGTATCTGGGTTTTTTTTTGACATGAGCTATTCCTATCTAATAATATATTTTTTTAAGAGTTTCTAGAATGTGGAACCTGCTGCCCGCGAAGGTCTTTCCTTCCCCCAAATCTTCAAGTATTTAAGTCCCGTGTCAACAAACTCCCTTTTACCTCGCTTAAGACACCCACGGTACGTTAGTATTTAAGCTTTTAGGCTTCGTGGTTTGTCCAAAGATAAAAATAAAATATATTTTTTCACTTTGATACCCTGTATCTTCCTTATTATAAACTTCTGGATATAGGTATGTGTGCTTTAATTTTAAGATTTTGGCATAAGAAATCAGTGTTTTTTGTGTATCATTAGCTCTGCCACTCTTCATCTGTTTTTGCTAACACCGCTATTTTCTTTTAGGTTTTCCATGTCTGCGCGTTGACTGACGATGGACTGATTATGAAGAGTTTCTTATGCCCTGAATCAACATTATTCGACCAAGCTGTACTAAAGTGTAACTGGTGGTTCTACGTGGACTGTAAAAACTCAAAAAAGCTGTATGATTCGAACATTCCCATTTCAAAAAGTTACCAGCTTATGAAAGCTCTTACATTTTTTTCGGCGTATAAAAAAGATGCAGCGCCATCGACAACGGCTAAACCTAGTAAAGACTGATGATAATTTTTATTCAAAATTTTAGGAACATTTAAATAAATCTGGTTATTTTTTTATTAAATATAAAAACCCCTATTTCTCCCTTTTTGATTATTTTGACCCATATTCTTTCTGAGTCTAGTCATAGTTGTACTTGTGGGTGGGAAAGTGTATTTATTTACTAAATGTATTTATTTTTATTGTAGGTTTGAGTGCTAAACAATAGAAACTAAAATATAAGAGTCATTAGTTTACTAATTATTTCTTTGCTCAGGTTATACAAGGAGTGCCGTGTATAATTTAATTTAAAATTCCTTTCTTTTACTTCAGTAAACTAGTGTTTATTGATTACTTTACTGTTTGTAAAACTTTTGAAATAAAATTAAAAATGATTCTTCTAAAATGTAGTGCCATGTTTAATATGTAGCCTATATTAGCCTTAAAAAAATTAAAGAAACGGTATTGATTTTATAAATAAATTGTCCTAGTTTAAAAATTGTGAAAGTAATAAAAATCACGAGCGTAGAATTTATTGCTTCCATTTATTTAATTTTAGCTGTAAAATCATTGAATGTAATAATTATTTCAAGTTTATTCTGTATTGATATTTAATGAAAAATTATATTCTAAACTAAGTTGATAATGGAAGTTTAATATTATCATAATTAATATAGAAAAGTTGATAATAATGTTAAAATAAATGTAGTTAATAGTTTAATTTTTAGTTATTTAAGTTTTGCCTAGTACTTTTTCCAGTTGAATTAGTTAACAGCGCACAAAATCGTATAGAGGTAAAATTTTGTCAAAATATTTATTTTTTACAAATAAAATTAAAAATATCTTTAATTTAATTATTTGTTAATTCTTATTTAGTTTACAATTTTCTTCATGTCTTAAAGACACGCATCCTAGGTGGTGCACTGCAGCATGAAGGCTTATTGTCCCTTGACCCCTACTCCTTTCCATTCACACACCATTCATTCCATAACTTGGATGGTTGCTGCTCGGTCCGTTCGTTAACCCCGAGCAGAACACCGCGTGCCGTTGCGCAAAACCGACAACGGCCCGGTCACCCATCCAAGTTATTACCGCGCTCCATGCTGCTTAACTCCGGTGATCGACGCTGCCGATAAATGAAAGTAATTATATACAAAAGATACACCAAATAATCATATCATATCAAAATTTTTTTAGACGAGTATTCGTAATCGTTAAATAAAATACAATCTGCACAGTTATGTCTGTGCAGATATATCTACGCAGGTCAGCTGACGCGTGTATTAAACAAACCTGTGCAATTTTTAGCGACGCCGTATACAGGACTGAAGACCTTTTCGGCATTTCCAGATCGTCCACCACAAACTACGATATCTGGTTGCTAGACATTGCACAGATGCTAGTCTACGGTGGTGTGTGTGACGAGCATTAGCGACATTTATTTTCTTGTAAATTACATTTTTTTTCTTATTTACCATATTCAATAACGTTTTTAACAATAGGATTATTTATTTTTTATAATTTATGTATGGATGGAATAAATAAGCTGACATAATGGTAAAAAAAAGATTTTACCATTTAGTCAGTTTTTTAAGAATAAGCCAGCGTTGAGCGAAAAATGTGAGGAAGCGCTATCTTTGATCTTTATGCGAGAAAAAAAAATTGTTTTTAAAATCAGCCGCTCGACGGTTACGCTGGAGTATCGTGTCCAAGGCCTAAGGCCTCTGACTCAATACTAAGCGTCAGCGGCCAGCGTTGAGCGAAAATGTAAGAGCGCTGTCTCTTGTCGAGGCCTAAGACTATTGCAAAGGTACGAGGTGAAACTTATAATTTATTTCTTTTTTTTTCTCCTAGAAGCAAAATAATCAAAAAAGGGAAATAAAGCTCAGAATTGATTTGTTGATATTATTAGTGATAGTATTTAGTAGTAGAATGACCTAATATAAATATAAGTGTAAGGTAATATTATAGTTAGGTATTAAAAAAATTAAGTGCTTGGGTTTACTTTTTATTAGGTTTGTTAGTTAGATTTTATGTCAAAGCAATAGGATATTTAAAAGAACACTCTATAATTAGGTGCATTAATGTATTATAGATGTTCTTTGTAACCCTTTACTGATTGTTATAGTTGTTTTTAAATTTATGTTTTTATTTGTTGATAAAAATAAACAAATAGATTTTTATTAAATTATATTTCTGGTGTTTTCTTTAAATTAAATTATAAATATCTTTATTTTTAAAAACTGTCGATGCACGTTAGAATGTAGTATTATTCGCAGGGCCGTAACTGTTTGAGGCGCACTAGGCTAGGATTTCCGGAGCGCCTATTTTCCACCAAAAAAAGGTCCTTTCTTCCGTAGCGCATTTGATAACCAAAAAAAAAAAGGTTCGTTTTCTTCTTTTCACGCCTATTTCATTCCAAAGCACCTGTATCTTTCCGGATAGCTGGAAAGCTGCACGTGTTTAACCTATATCCAAGAAAGGATCTAAATCTCTTCCATCTAACTCATAGACCAATTTTAATTCTCTCGGTTCTTTGTAAAGTATTGCAAAAATTTATTAATTTACAAATTCTTAAGTATTTAGAAAAACACAAAATTTTGCATGACAGGCAGTATGGATTTTGCCACAAAAGATCTACAGCAGATCTTCTTTCCTTCGTATCACACTGCTGGAATAAGTTTCTTGAGTTTCTAGGTGAGTCCCAGATCGTTGCTCTTGATATATCCTAAGCTTTTGACCAGGTCTGGCATGCCGCACTTCTTAATAAACTTCCCTCCGATGGTCTTTCAACTAAACTCTGTACTTGGCTCTCTAGTTATTTATCTGATCTACGTATATCAGTTATTGTGGACGGCCATTCTTCAAGCTTTCACCAAGTTAATGCTGGACTGCCTCAGGGCTCATTTCTGGCACCAACATTATTTCTTCTTCACATCAACGACCTTCTCTCGTCCACAACTAATTCCATTCATAGTTTCGCCGACGATAGTACCCTTCACTCCAGTTTTCAGGTTCCTAAACCCATCACTAAACCTGATTTGGAAAACAAACGCAGAGCGATGCAGATATCTCTTTCGCAGGATCTTAATTTAATATATGGATTGGGGCGCCAAAAATCTCGTTCAAGAGAGAAACTCGTGGTTCCGCGCGTATGCATCCCTATACGGTCTAACTGGACAAGCCCACTTTGTTCGTTCTTTTTATCCCTAGAGTTTCTAGAATGTGGAACCTGCTGCCCGCCGAGGGTCTTTCCTTCCCCCCAAATCTTCAAGTATTTAAAGTCCCGTGTCAACAAACTTCCTCTTACCTCGCTTGAGACACCCACGGTACGTTAGTATTTAGGCTTTTAGTCTTCGTGGTTTGTCCAAAGATAAAAGAAAACCTTATTCACGGAGAACTAAGTCACCAAATCCCCACCGACCTAAACTTTTTAAAAAACTCCCTGTCTAGCTGCCTATTTCTTCCCTGTCTGGCGCCTATTTTCATGGCGCCCTAGGCTGTAGCCTAGTCAGCCTAATGAGTTAATACGGCACTGATTATTCCTAACAAAAATAATATATTAATCACTAGTTTAAAATTTGACAGTTTGCAAATAAATTTAATGGAAATTATTAAAAATTAATAGTAATAATGAATTTGGATGACTAAGAAATTGAGAAGAAATGTATACTGTTTTAGCATCATTTCTACAAAAAGTAAGTACATACAATTCTATAAAGATTAAATAACAAATATAGTTATAAAGAGGATAATTGTCTCTTAAAAAACAGGGAGGCTTTTATTTTTGTTAGTAATGTGCAGTATAATGGCTGTGCTGCACAAATTAAAATTAATAAGTTCAGATAAATAAAACATGTTTAAATTGGTATTTTGGGAAATTTTTATACGGTCGTGGAAAAAATATAGGATGGAACACATGCATAAATTGTCTTTTTTTTACTCATAAAATTGCCACACTCGCCTAACCGTATAGTATCACTTTATGCACTTGCTACATAAATTACTATATAATTCAAAATTAAATCCTTCAAAACATTTTACATTTATCGCATCTATTTTGCGTGTTTTGTTACACGAATCAGGGCCATATTATCCATTAGGCTGCCTAGGGCGCCATGAAAAAAAAGGCGCCAGACAGGGGAGTAATAGGCGCTAGCAGGGCAAATAGGCGTGAAAAGGAGGGAAAGACCTTTTTTTATTTCTCGGGTGATGAAGTAAAGGCGCAAAATAGGCGCCACGGAGGAAAGGCTTTTTTTTTTGCTCTTTAAAATCAAAAACTTTGTGGACGGAAAATAGGCGCTCCGGGAATTCTAGCCTAGGGCGCCTGAAACAGATTAATACGGCCCTGACACGAATGTAAGATTAATTCGCCTAAGTGTTTTCTATGTTTCTACTACAGTGGACCTGTGTCTCTATGTCTAAAGATTAACTAATATACTGCGTATAAAATCGTATTGTCTTACTGTATTATTTAAAAGATAAGCGCTAAGGTTTGATTGAGCTGACACTTTTTTTCTTGTAAACTGAGTAATTTAAACTTAAATTTAAAATAAAACAAAATTTTAATTTTAATTTTTGTGGTCTTATTTTTCTACAAAGTCGTTTTTACATAATATCACTAATAAATTGCACCTAAATGACATTTAACATATTTTTACATTAAAATACATAGCCTAGTAGCCCTAAATTCTTAGTACCTACAATTTTGTTTCTTTGGATAGCGCCTGTACAATTTATCTGTAATGTAAAATTACCCATTTATACAGGGTGTTCATTTAAAAACTTTCCCTCAAGTTATCTTCGAAACGAGACAGATTTAGAAAATCGCCGAAACACGTCAAGATATTTATTGAGAGGGAACGTTTTACAAAATTGGACAGCGCCCCTTTAACCCCTTAACCACCAGGGCCACCACCCCAAAATTCTTAAATGAGAAGGCGGGTCGAGTGATACATCATTTAAAGCTCTGACGAGTACTTTATAACCCTAGAATATGAAGTCAATATCTTCACCTATTACACAAATGGTGGTACTTTGGAAATTACCTAAATACCTGATTTGGATGGTCATATTTCGAAACTAATAAAGCTAGATGTACTTAATGTGGTATTTTCTTAAAGCTCATTTAAAGATCTTTTTAATGGTGATACTGATAGTAATATACAGGGTAGAAGAAAAAGTACATATTTTTTATTTAAGTACCCTGTATATTATTTTACCATTAAAAAAGATCTTTAAATGAGCTTTAAGAAAATACCACATTAAGTTCATCTAACTTAGTTTCGAATATATGACCAGTCCAAATCAGGTATTTAGGTAATTTTAAAGTACCACCATTTGTAACCAGGTGAAGATATTGACTTCATATTCTAGGGTTATAAGTACTAGTCAGGAGCTTTAAAATGATGTATCACTCGACCCTGCCTTCTCATTTAAGAATTCTGGGGTGGTGGCCCTAGTGGTTAAGGGTTAAAGGCGATGTCCAATTTTTTTATAAAAACGTTCCCCCTCAATAAATATCTTGACGTGTTTCAGACGTTTTCAATCACGTCTCGTTTCAAACAGACGAGTGGAAAGTGACATAAATGAACTACCCTGTATATATATAGTTTTTTTCTTAGATTGTAAAAATATGAACACCAATTTTATTTTCTTATCACATTCTTTAAGCAACAGTTGTTTTTAACAAAACCTTTATAACATCGAACAGTGGGATCGTCTTATAGGAATATATTGTACGAATTAAGTATTTTATAAATAATATTTTAAATATGGGACCTACACCAAATATACATATACAGAGGTGATTCAAAATCGATCACGGAACTTAAGGGGGTGATGAAAAGTTTTTCCATATTTAACACACCTTAGTTCAAAAACTAAGACGTTTAGGACATATGTTTATATGAAGTTTTTCTTATTTTCTGTTGTAGAATCACCCCGTAAAGCTTGTCGGTTGAGTTAGTGGACCGCCTGTATGTATGTAGGTAATTTGATTAAAATTGGTGAAAACTTTGATGTCTATTGGTGCCTAAACGGTGAGGTTTATCGACTTTAATAAAGAGTACCTTAGTTTTTAAGATTTTGATTGTCTATAAAATGGCGCCCCCAGCTTTGCGATATCTGTCAAAATAAAAAAGTTATGATGTAAATAAATTTTAAGTTTAGGTAAAGTGCCCTCTGGCGGTATTTAAAAAAGTACTTTTGTCTTAAATATTTAGAATCTGCAAAGCTCGCTTTGTGTGCCAAATATCAATTGAATTGGTTAAAAATAAATGCAGTATGGCGAAAAAACCAAAATAAAAATTGAACTTTGACGGCTTGTAACTCGAAAACAAATGACATTTTGAAAAAATGTATATGAAGCTCTACCCTTATTTTGTCAGAGTAGAATCACCCCCTTAAGTTTTGTAATCGATTTTTGAATCACCCTAGCCATAATATACTGGATGTTATTGGCCCAAGGGAGACAGAGAGGAATACTTAGGTAAAGACTATTTTATTTTAGAAATTACAAAAAATGTTGATTGATAATTTGATTTTATTGTTAAATCCACAAATTTCGCAAAAATATATGTATTTTTAATGATCATTAGAGGCATCTAAAGTCTTGCATGGAAAAACTGTGGAGTGAAAAGATGTTAACTGTCTACAGTTTTTATAGAATAAATTTGCAAAATTTTCGAATTGTCAATAATATTAGACAAAATTCACTAAAAAAAAACAAATACAAGATTCGTATTTGTTTCTTCTTTCTCTATTGGACCAACCAGCTTGGCTATCATGTTCGATCGCTGTTGTGGGAATAATATTTTACTGGCACTGTCTTTGACTCATGCGGCAACTGCTTATCCCACATGATTATATCTCTATACTTATACATACAGGGTTGATTATTTTTAAGACGGCACTATAACTAAAACTTAAAATAGGTCAAAAACGGTTGGACTTAGGTATAGAATATTATACATAAATTATGCTTTTTATTTAAAATAAGAAAATTGACATTAACTTCACGGTATAACCGGAAGTGGTAGAAGCTGTTGCAAAATATTTTAGTTGTATGTCCCCCACTGACTTTATAATGTGACCAAAATTTCAAAACTTTTCAAAAGTATATTTTTAAGAAATGGATCGCAGCAGTTCCCAGAGGGACACCCTGTATAGAACTTTTATTCTAGTTTTCCAATAAATGTTGTTTAAAAATAACTAAAAGAATTTGCATAAAACACTTTTTATGCTGATTGCACAAACTTTGTACAGAAGCAAAGAATACCAATCCATAGAACCCCACAAGTGAGATTTCAGCGTACCCTAAAAGTTTTAGTACCTACCGCGACTAACAGATGGCGAAGTGAGTACGATGTCGCTTTGCTAATACGATTACCATCAGAAATTGATAGCAGTCGCTGACGAGCAGTCGGCCCGATCAGTTAGGAGTGAGGATATACGCGAAATTTAATAAAATAAAATCCCCGATAAATGGACCCAGTATCCATAAGATTATTAAATTTATTATTTCAGAATAGGATATATCGATGGGTTTGACAAAACATCGTAAGCAACATTCGTCAGTTTACGGGAAACGTTTTTTTTTTCATTGGCTTTATTTCAGATGAAGTCATGTTCTATATTGGTTCGGCGGTTCATTTAATTAATGGTAGTTTTTGGTACACGCCAAAAAAATAAATTAATAGTACCAAAAAACCAAAAAAATATAAGCAAGTAAATAGAGAACTAAAAATCGACGTTTTGGTGGCAAGTCTGCCACCGTTGTCAAGATAAATTAAATAAAAATAAAAAATTTAAAAATTAACTCTTATTTAGGTTTAGAATTTTAAAAAATTTTTAGATTTTTTTTTTAGGAGATTCTGAAAATTTTTGACATTAAATGTTAAATATGTTTTGTTTTTGTAATTCAAATTAAGAAGAAATCTAAAATAAAAACATTGAGGATTTAGGTTTTTCTTTAAAAATAACGCGATGGGAAGAAAAAATCGTTTCCCGTAAAACTGGCGAATGTCGCTTACGATGTTTTGTAAAAACGCATTGATATATCCTATTCTGAAATAATAAATTTAATAATCCTATGGATACTGGGGCCATTTATCAGGGATTTTATTTTTATTAAATTTTGCGTATATCCTCACTCTAACTGATCGGGCCGACTGCTCGTCAGTGACTGCTATCAATTTCTGATGGTAATCGTATTAGCAAAGCGACATCGTACTACTTTCGCCATCTGTTGGTCGCGGTAGGTACTAAACATTTTTGGGGTACGCTGAAATCTTCTTGTTCTATGGATTGGTATTCTTTGACAGAAGTAATCTAACCTATATTATACAAATGTTATTTACAAAATATATTATTAAAAAGTAAATAAAGTTTAGAGAGATAAAAGTAAAATTAGGGTAACTTTATTTCCACTGTCCGTTGGACTAAATATATTTCCACTTTGCGATGAACAGGACGTACAATCAATGGTGGGTTTAAGTCCAATTGACATGTTGACTGAGGCTTCTTAGTAAAGGTTCGGGCTCATCTAAAAATTAAAAACAGAATTTTTAAATTTATTTATTGTATATATGTGACAATAAATTTATTAATTTTTTATTTTTATATCTTTGGACAATCCACGAAGGCTGAAAGCCTAAATACTAACGTACCGTGGGTGTCTTAAGCAGGGTAAGAGGAAGTTTGTTAACACGGGACTTAACAACTTGAAGATTTGGGGGAAGGAAAGACCTCCGCTGGCAGTAGGTTCCACAGTCTAGAAACTCTAGGGATAAAAGAACGAACGAAATGGGAAGTTCGGGGCCTGTCCAATTGAACCGTATAGGGATGCATACGCGCGGCACCACGAGTTTCTCTGTTGGGAGCTGCAAGAGGAGGGACTATACTGGATAATTCGTCGGAGCAGAAGCCGTAAAAGTATCTATAGAAGAGCGATAGATCTCCCACAGCTCGACGATGGGCAAGAGAAGGAAGTCTTTGAGTAAGTAAAGGATCATTAATAAGACGAACAGCCCTTCTTTGAATGGCATCAAGAATGCTGAGGGTTGTAGGGGATGCCATTCCCCAGACATGTGAACAATATTCCAGAGAGGGTCGAATTTGGGACAAATACAAAGTGTATAAATTGGAAGGAGAAAAATACTTTTTGGCTCGGAAAAGAAATTCAAGCTTTTTGAAGCCGCGGTGGCTATAGATACAATGTGTTTATGCCAGTTAAGGTTATTCTCAAATGTGACGATCACAAGGTTAAATGTGTCCCCGCTCTGCAAAACCTGGCCACTCATAAGCAAAGGATGAGTGTTTGATGATTTTTTCGCGACAAAGAACATGACTGTGTTTTGGATGCATTAAATTGAACGAGATTTTTGGCGCCCCAATCCAATATCAAATTGAGATCCTGTGAAAGAGATATCTGCATCGCCCTGCGTTTGCTTTCCAAGTCGGGTTGAGAGATTGGTTTGGGAACCTGAAAAGTGGAGTGAAGGGTACTATCGTCAGCATAACTATGAATAGGATTGGTTGTGGAAGAATGAAGATCGTTGATGTGAAGAAGAAACAAAGTTGGTGCTAGTACTGAACCCTGAGGCACTCCAGCATTAATTATTTCGTGAAAGCTTGAAGAGTGGCCATCAACAATGACTGATATACGTCGATTAGAAAGATAACTGGAGAGCCAAGAGCAGAGTTTGGTTGGAAGACCGTAGGAGGGAAGTTTATTAAGAAGTGCGTCATGCTGACGATCTGGGACTCACCTAGAATTTCAAGAGACTTGTTCCAGTTGTGTGAAACGAAGGAAAGAAGATCTGCTGTATACTTTTTTAAAGTTTGATAAGGATTATTATACAAAATTTTTGTTTGTAATTTTGGAGATGTGTTTCTTACCGCCACATGGAAATATTGTCAATAAAATATCAAAACTTTTTGTTTAATATAAAATTAGGTAATTTATCAAAATGGAAAACTCTGATTTTTTATAAACTAGAGAAAGCAGTAAGGCTCAACTCTTATGGAAATTTCTGTTAATTTTTATAAAACTTTGATATGGTATAGATCATAATAGATACAGGCGAATCAAAGCATTTGATAGAAGCTAGCTATCTCATGTATGTTTTAAATATAAAACTGATGTTTTTTCATAACATCAAATATTTCTGATCTTTTGTGTCCTCACTTCAAAAGAATCTAGGTTTGCCAAAGAATATGGTTTATCTCGACTTTATGAACAAAAAAATTTTAATAAGTCCAAATACCATCTATGATTTTTGTTTACTTTCTAGAAAAGTAGACTATCTAAAAAAATCTATATATTCCTTATGGCAGTAGCGTCGAAGCATATAAAATTAATATAAAATTGCCAAAGACGCACAAAAAAAAAATAAGATATAAATATACAGGGTAGCAAACTTTTCTTAAATGGAATAGCCATCTATTTCCAAAAAGTTTACCTACAAAACGGTAAAAACCACATTTTGTAAATGCATTTTATTTCGGAGTAATACTGATTTAAAATTTACCAAAAAAATCCCAGTTGCAGTTTAATTAAACAGCAGTTTATATTATGTATTTTTAAAATTATATTTGTCTGGTAATTATATTATGTTACCTTCTTACGTTTAAAATCTAAAATTTAATGTAAAAGCTCTTTCAACTATGTATGTTAAACCATTTAAATTGAAAACACTTTTATTTATATTAATTTTAAACCTAAAACATTTCATTATATAGTTAAAATCCTATGTATCTATACATTTGATTACACTCTCATGATTAACGAAAGCCGATTACTAAAACAAGGAGTTTTTGTATTGGCCCTAGTGCTATAGGCCAATTAATAAATGCTGAAACAAGAAATTATGAATGGAAAAACTAATTAATTCACAAACTCTTAAGTACTTGGATGGATTTCGCCACAAAGATCTACAGCAGATCTTCTTTCCTTCGTATCACACTGCTGGAATAAGTCTCTTGAGTTTCTAGGTGAGTCCCAGATCGTTGCTCTTGATATATCCAAAGCTTTTGACCAGGTCTGGCATGCCGCACTTCTTAATAAACTTCCATTCGATGGTCTTTCAACTAAACTCTGTACTTGGCTCTCTCGTTATCTATTTGATCGTCGTATATCAGTTATTGTGGACGGCCATTGTTCAAGCTTTCACCAAGTAAATGCTGGAGTCCCTCAGGGCTCAGTTCTGGCACCAACATTGATTCTTCTTCACATCAACGACCTTCTCTCGTCCACAACTAATTCCATTCATAGTTTCGCCGACGATAGTACCTTTCACTCCAGTTTTCAGGTTCCTAAACCCATTACTAAACCTGACTTGGAAAACAAACGCAGAGCGATGCAGATATCTCTTTCGCAGGATCTTAATTTGATATTGGATTGGGGCGCTAAAAATCTCGTCCATTTTAATGCATTCAAAACACAATCATGTTCCTTGTCGCGAAAAGAGTCATCAAATACTCATCCTCTACTTATGAGCGGCCAAGTTTTACAGAGCAAAGACACATTTAATCTTGTGGGAGTCACATTTGAAAGTAACCTTAACTGGCATAAACACATTGTATCTATAGCCATGGCAGCTTCAAAAAAGCTTGGATTTCTCTTTCGAGTCAAAAAGTGTTTTTCCCCTTCTAATTTATACACTTTATATGTGTCCCAATCCGACCTCCCTTGGAATATTGTTCTCATATCTGGGGCATAACGTCCCCCACAACCCTAAGCATTCTTGATTCTATTCAAAGAAGAGCTATTCGTCTCATTAATGATCCTTCACTTACAGAAAGGCTTCCCTCTCTTGCACATCGTCGGGCTGTGGGGGATTTATCGCTTTTGTATAGGTACTTCCATGGCTTCTGCTCTGAAGAATTGTCCAGTATAGTTCCTCCACTCACGGTTCCCTACAGAGAAACTCGTGGTTCCGCGCGTATGCATCCCTATACGGTCCAACTGGACGGGCCCCGAACTTCCCACTTGGTTCGTTCTTTTATCTCTAGAGTTTCTAGATTGTGGAACCTGCTGCCGGCGGAGGTCTTTCCTTTCCCCCCAAATCTTCAAGTATTTAAGTCCCGTGTCAACAAGCTTCCTCTTACCTCGCTTAAGACACCCACGGTACGTTAGTATTTAGGCTTTAAGCCTTCGTGGTTTGTCCAAAGATAAAAAAAAGTAAAAATATAAGGCTTATTCAGTGGAGTTAAATAAAAAATGTATTTTTAAATTTAGAAATCTTTAAAGTAACAAAAGTTGCATTGTGAAGTTGTTAAAGTATGTTAATTTAAAAAACTTTAGAACTTTAACGAAACACTTTTTTTTCTGCCTGTGATATGCAGCTAAAATTAAAGTTATTATTATTTAATTTACCGTCAATAAAGAGCATCGTTTTAAAAATTACCGTTGTATCAAAACATGCAAAAACTTTAAAGCAAACCTATTACATCTATGAAGTTAACTAACACGTTCCTTCATTCAAACTTGTCGAATTTACGGCAAAACACTCCAATTTACTTAATGAGAATTTGCCCTGCACTTTGTTTTAGTAGTTGGAATAAATTATAATTATCAATTCGATTGAAAACCTCTATTAAGATCTGCAGTAGAGTTAGTTTATTATGATATAATTAATCTTTTGGATCCTAAGTGCTCTACAGTTAACTACGTTAAGTAGGCAATTTTTTGTTTTTATTTAAGGAGGCAAATTAAACATTTTAGCACTGTTTTTAATTTTTTTGGATCAAAACATTTTTAACCCAATAGAGTTTAATGCAAAAATTTGGTAATGAATGCATAAAAAAATAACTGCTTACCTCCTGAACCAATTAACAATCGTCTATGAAGGTCTTGGCGATACAAAAGTTTGTTCTATCGGTACCATCAAAGGTAATCTTGAGAGGTTCCATATTTTGTGAGAAAAAACTGGCAAATCCTCCCGTTGATTAATTAGTGGAATTTGTGGACTGTGAGAAGATTCTGCAATCTGTTAAAGAAGTATTAGTAAAGATTGATACAGTGACTAAGGGAACATCGTTATACTGAATCCGAATCAACCGATCGGATAAAACTTAATCCGACAAAAAATTGCGATATACACGTTTCAGATTGAATAAGGATTGGATTGAACACCATACCTGTTTTTCAAGCGATTTAAATTGAGTTCAGTCCGATCGGTGGTTATATTTGTATGTATGATATTCACGGTTTTGGAAAAGGTTTGAAAAAAGACAGTTAAGTAAAACAGCTGATAAGTGTAGAAACAAAATAGTGAAAAATAAAATAGGCTTAAATATTTGCTAAAATATTGTGATAGTGTTTCTTAGAGGTTTGTGTAATTATTTTAACTTAATTTTTAAAATTAAATAAAGTTTATTTAAAAAATACCACAAAAGTAAGGTTAGAAGTTCATTTTTATTTGTTTGCTGCGCATCCAATAAATCCTACGACGAAGGGAACAATTATTAGTAGTATTAGCTTTGTTCGCTGGTCTAGTAATGAACCGATTCTGAACCAGAACCGAACTGGTTTAGAATTGTTTTAAAAGCGCATGTCTAGTTATTTATTAGTTCGGAATTTTTAGTTACCGCGAACGATTTTCTATACAGCTGAGGATGTATTCTAACCTAGCCTTTTGGTTAGAATTTTTCATTGTTAAATTGGATACTATACAAAAAAAAATTAAATTTAAACAAAAAGGTAAATTGTTATACTGTCGAATGCCACTCGAGGTCTCTAGGCGGAAGACGAGGGATTCCCTGCCTCCTCTCGTTTTTAACATAAGTACCTATGAGTATTTAACTAAAGATAAAATTCAAACAACAAGAAATGGTAAAAATCTTGTACTATTGTCTATATTTTTAATTAAATCTTTATTTATTTTATTGCATACATACATTCATACGGAATACAATTAAAAATCCTTTGTTTTTATACGCTCAGAATCACAAAAATATAAAAAAATATTTAACAGGTATATTAACCCGCATAAAAAGTGGCAAAAACAAATAAACTGTAATACAACGGTTTATTTCTGTACCACAAAAACAGAAAACAGCTGACCATGTCGACAATGCGCATGAAATTCCGAACTGAACTTTTAGTTCCAACAAAAATCCCAGGACTGCTAATCAGGTTACGAACCGGTAACGAACTGATTCCATTGTAACCCGCGAACACAGAACTGTTACTAAAAATTCAGGATTTTACTAACCGCGAACACTGCTTTTTCACTGCGCATGCGAATAGTCCCAGAACCGGTTCAGAATCGAACCCGCGAACAAAGCTATTAGGATCAATGCGATCTGTCCAATCGGATTCGATTTTTACGATGTACCCTTAGTCAGAAAGAAAAATAGCACAAGCAATATACAGAGTGGTCTAGTTTAAAAAGTTTTTGGATAATAATCAATTATGCATGTCATCATATTGTAGGTCCTTTCCAACTAATCCCTTATATTCTTTACTTAAGTTATGACAAATGTTCCTTACTTAAACGTACCGAAAAGCTAGGCATGTGAGCCCACTTTGTGTTAAACCAGAAAAGAATTTGGCTGGCAGCAAAAAAATTTTTTTAATTTAAGGTTTCTTTTTGTAGTTAAATACCGGGTTACCCAATAACCGTGGCCGATCAAGTTTATTTTCTAAAAGTTTTCTTTCAAAGTAGAAATTCGGCTGCCCTAAATGATCTACCTCCTTCAGTATTTTGTCACCATCGTTTTTCATTAAATTTAATACTTTTTAAATATCTTAGAAATAATAAGACATGACTGTGGTATTTGGTATTATTTCCAGGAATCTAAAGAAAAACATGTACATTCAACAAATCGTCACTTTGGCGACATACGAGTACATATTATTATACATATTTAGTTAGCACATATCGGCGGTGTTATTACAAAGGGGCCTAACTCGATCAAGGGCGGTCATGGGGGGGGCATGGGGCCATGTCCCCCATTTAATGCCACATCCTTTGTATTTCATACATATGTAATGGCAAATATGGGGTGAGAGTGATCATGAAAAAACCTTCTTTTTTTTTGCTTTTCAAATACGTGGGAGTTTTTTTTTGTAATTTTATAAATTAAAGAATGAAAAAAACAAAAAATAGGTGAGGGTACCTTTATTTTTTTTGCTCTTCAAAAAATTTGAAAATTTAGTTTTTTCTAGGGGCGCCAAGATTTTTGTTTCTTGGCACTTTTTCTCGGCCTATGGCCCCCCTCAGAAAGTCGATATGACTGCCCCTGAACTCGATATTTGGCGAAAATAAGTTATACCCATTGTTAGTATGATTGATAAACCGAAATAGGGGTTATTTTTAAGTTGTTACTTTTCTTTTAACACTGTATTAAATACAAGAAAATAAGATTTTTTTAAATAAAACTATGTTCGAAAATGCTTTCTTTACGAGATACGAGGTGCTAAAATTTTAAGAAAAAAATGCCTTTTTTATAATATCTTTCCTACCACTTTAGATATTTTCACAAAATTTGGTACACTTCTTGTAACTATTATACATTACATTTTTTACTATAAAACTTTTTTTTTAATTTTACCAGAATTTTTTTTTGAAGAAAAAAATAGTACGCCACTGCTTTTTTTTTTATCAATATTATTTTTGGAATACTCATTTTCTTTGGGGTTACTTTAATCTCTTGATATTTTTTTCATATGACGAACGGTTTTCGTTTTGGCAACTATGCAAAAATTGACATTATCATTTATACACTTTGTATGTGTCCCAAATTCGACCCTCTCTGGAATATTGTTCTCATGTCTGGGGAATGGCATCCCCTACACTCAGCATTCTTGATGCCATTCAAAGAAGGGCTGTTTGTCTTATTAATGACCCTTTACTTACTCAAAGACTTCCTTCTCTTGGCCATCGTCGAGCTGTGGGAGATCTATCCCTCTTCTATAGATACTTTTACGGCTTCTGCTCCGACGAATTATCCAGTATAGTCCCTCCTCTTGCAGCTCCCAACAGAGAAACTCGTGGTGCTGCGCGTATGCATCCCTATACAGTTCAATTGGACAGGCCCCGAACTTCCCATTTCGTTCGTTCTTTTATCCCTAGAGTTTCTAGATTGTGGAACCTGCTGCCCGCGGAGGTCTTTCCTTCCCCCCAAATCTTCAAGTGTTTAAGTCCCGTGTCAACAAACTCCCTCTTACCTCGCTTAAGACACCCACGGTACGTTACTATTTAGGCTTTCAGCCTTCGTAGATTGTCCAAAGATAAAAAAATGTAAGAAAAAATGAAAATCATACTTTAAAATTATTGCTACAAATTGAAAACAGTAGGGTGGTGTGCAAAAATAGTTCTGTAGTTGTTGTAAAAAGCTTGATTTTATGGGTCACGTCACAATAAATAATAAATAAGGAAAACCGGGGATTCGCTATTTAAAAGTTCCGTGATTCAATTAATTTTTATTATTTAGTCGTAAAAGTTTATCCGCCATGGACATATCGGTAAACAATCAGAAAGTTGAACAACTGTCGACTGTTATTGTAATATTCCACGCATTGTTACATGGAGTTTTGTTAGGCATAACTTCAATTATTCATTATCTGTCACGACAATCAACACCAAATAAAACCGTACTCATGTTATCCACCGCTTTATGTTAGATATTTAAGGCTTAAAATCACCAAAGTGAGAAATGGTTTTCGAAAGCAAATAGTAATTTATGTATAGAAGAAACAGTTTAAAAATGTAAATTCGGTGCTCTTTGATAAGAAAAAAATCACAAAAAGTTTAAAGCAAATAAATCGACATGCTTGTCTTCGCGGCCGCCTTTGCTATATTTCTTGTATGATATGCGGGTCGATGCAGCTGGTCATCGCACTATGGGATAGAAATTTATTTTTTGGTCAAAATTCTCAAACTTACTACCAATTTTTACAAATGCTTTTGGAAACCTAAAACTTATTATATGTTATTATAAATTTACACCCCCTTAACATTATTATTTTTTATTGTACAGAAATAAACTAAAATGTCAGCTTGTTTGGTTAATTCGGTATTATTCTAATCAGTAATCCGATGATTATTATCTCATATAATATACAAGCTACGACAATAGGTATGATTTTTTAAATGGAATACCCTAAATATTATAACACCACCAAAAAATCTTTTAAAATGCTTTAAAAAATACTACATTTGATGTGTCTATCTCAATTAATTTCGGAAATATGACCATCCAAATATGAAAAATAATTATAAATTATTCTTAGAAGCGTAATAGAAATACATCTTCTCAACTTTTTTAATTTTTTAACGTACAAAATAAATAAAAACACTGTTTTGTTGGGTAGATTCTGTGGAATACATATCTTTCATCAGAATGCTTTTATCTTTTAGGATATACAGTGTAGGACAAAACATATTAAATTTTAAAATGGAAAACCTTGTAAATTATAAAAAATCTTGTATCTTTCCTTACACTCAGAAGTAGCAAAAAGTAGGAAGGCAATTGTAAGTACAAAACTGATAAAGAAAAAGGTAAAAAATCTTTGACAAAAGTAGCGAGACTTCGCGAATCTGCATCGGGAACACAACAATAGCTCTTATTATTTAAACTCTTTTACTTTTTTAGTAAACAAGGCTAATAATAAACTTAATAGATTAAATGTTGTATATTTATGTTTACTTAAAATACATTTTCAAGTTTCTTATTACCCCAATAGAAGTCGTCATATCCTTTTATAATTTTGCGAACATGTAGTTTGGAGTATCTACTTTGAAATACACAGCCATGAGCCATTAAAATTTCAAAGTTGCTTTTTGGCCAAAACAATGGATTTCTATCCCATAATGTATCGGCGCGTAGTTGTAAAGGATAGCGGCGCCTTTGTATAAAATAGTCCGATTGCAGGCGGCCTTTTTTATGTTTTTGTATTATTTTCAAAGGGTACCGAATTTGCGCTTTAAAATGTTCCTACTATAACAAGTGCTTAAAGTGATACTTTTTTTTATGAATGAGAAATTTAAGAGCACGAGCCTTTAGGCGAGTACGGCAATCCTATGAGTAAAAATACACTTTATGCATGTGTTACCTACTATATTTTTTCCACGACCGTATAAAAATTTCCCAAAATACCATTTTATACATGTTTTATTTATCTAAACTTATTAATTTAATTTTTCAGCAGAGCCATTATATTGCAACAAAAAATTATAGCCGTCTTATTGTTTAGGAGACAATTATCCTCTTCATAACTATGCATTTATTATTTAATTTTAAAAAAATTGTATGTACTTACTTTTTGAAAAAATAACACTAAAACAGTATAAATTTCTTTTTAATTCCGTAGTCATTCAAATTTATTAGAGAGATATGGGTACTGTGGTTACCGCCTACGTTCGTTATTTACGTAAGGCGCTATTTAAATACCGCGTACGGTATTTAGTGTTTGTTTTTAGAGATATGGAAGACGCCGTATTAAGAACGGTTAATTACACCTGTCTGCGAATTTACAAAAATAAAAAGCAAATGATCCTTTAATGTGCGAATACTAAAGTTTTTCTCGTTATTTCAAACACATTTTACTGTAAATTTTCCCACTTTTCCAGATGAATTTTGACTAAGACATTCTTTCAGAAAGCCAGGTCATTGTCGGCCGATAATCTTAACCTTTTCGTTTCTTTTCCACCTGCAACATTTATCCGAAAATAATAAAGCAAGACTTCATCAAAGATTAGTAGTTTAACTTTCCTCTGTGGGTCTATTACAAAAATATTTGTAGAAATCGTCGAAATAACTAATATAACCTTAAAAAATAAACAAAGAAAAATATTGTGCGCATGGCAATTCTATTCGCTATTTAAAATAGTAGCACGCGGCGTTATCGGCCCGCAAATTACTCCATGCGGTAACGTTATTACCACCAGCGACGGTAAAAATCGAATCGCGCATAACTTAACTGTCATAATAGTGCTTGCGTTAATACCGCATGACGTTACAGCACCACCCATATCTTTCTATTATTACTAATAATTTTCAATAATTCATATTAAATTTATTTGCAAACTGTCAAATTTTAAAACTAGTGACACATGAACTAAATGAAGTAATGACGAAATCAAAGGTAACTTGACCCTTTGGTTCAGGTGATGTCGTGTTTAGATTGCATATATTAATATTTAAGTTTATTATAGTAGGCACTGAAACAAAACACTAATTCAAAGTGTTAAAAAAGTTACTTTTTTAACACTTTATGTAGTGTACTAAAATGAAGTACTTTAACTTCATGTTAACGATTTAAAAACAGCATTTTTTAACGGTCTTGAAAAAAGCCATTTTGATACATGGCAAAATCGCTAAAATCTAATGTGGTGTTTTGTATTTAAAATTGGTTTTGTCTAATTTGTATTAAAGTAAGAATAAATACTTACATTACTACAACTTTGATGTAATAGGAAGCTATAACACAGTCAAAATTCTAACTTAGAAATAAAAAACCATACCAGATTTTGGCGATTCTTTTCATGCATCAAAATGATTTTAATTTTTTAAACAAAAACCGCTCGTCGTACAAAGCAGTAGTATAATATTGTTTTCTTCAAAAATTTATTACAAATCCTGTTCCAACGCCACTGTTATTTTTTAAAAACTTTTAAAAATGTGATGTTATGGTCAAAAAAGTGTACTAAATTTCGCGAAACTATCTGCAGTGATAAGAAAGTTATGACAAAAAAACATTTTTTTTATTTTAACAATTTTCCTATTTTTTGCATTTTATAGTGTTAAAAGGAAATTACTAACTTAAAAATAGCCCTGTTGTATATGTTGTATATATATATATATATATATATATATATATATATATATATATATATATATATATATATATATATATATATATATATATATATAGCGTTTTAAAAATAAATAAGTAAATAAGGGACTCAGTGGACAAGTGGTACAAGTGACAATTAGAAAATACTAAGTCATAAAAGCCCAATGTTAATTACTAATAATAAAATCCCAAAAATGTGAAAAACAAACAAATATAAATATAAATATAAATATAAATATAAATATAAATATAAATATAAATATAAATATAAATATAAATATAAATATAAATATAAATATAAATATAAATATAAATATAAATATAAATATAAATATAAATATAAATATAAATATAAATATAAATATAAATATAAATATAAATATAAATAAATATAATTATAAATACTTGTAACACTTTTCCACTGACAACCCTTAAATATAAAGAAAACATATAAATTTATCGAAATTAAATATTATTATTATTAGTTATGACTAGCATTCTTTATTAATTTACTAGATTCCAGACAAGTATAAAAAAATCCACTTTTTTTACACGAAATTGTTCACAAATATTTTGTGATAATAGTTGTAAATATAGCAAACTAATAGTTATATAGTGACCTCAAGTATTTGGTGCTAGGGGTCACTAGTGAAGAAAACCAAATTATAATCGACTGTTAGAGTATTGTACACTTCAATTCACGCACAATTTTGTGAGTGATTTTCAACTCAAAAATTTACTAAGCATACTTCAATTAATCATAATCCCGGAAATACGCTGATTAGCCTTAAATAATAAAAGAAAACACCTTTTTGCGTATGGTACCAAAATAAACCTTAACATTTTACTTTCACCGTGGCAAACAGCTTTCGATTCTTAAATATTGCTTTTAAGGGATGCTGTATGTATAATTTATAAACTTTGTAAATTTAATAAAAATATTTGCATAATTATTTTGTGATATTTTGTTAAATTTAGAAAAACGTTTCCAAAATGAATTTGTTGCGAAAGTTCTGTCAAAAATAAAAATACTAGAAAAGTACTAATTTCTATGCTTGTCCAAACAGGTTTTTCATTAAAAACAAGCTAATTGATACTATAAACAATCTATCATGAATACAGCTTGCACATTTTTTTTATCATTTCATTAATCCTAAAATTTACCACCTTGGTGATTTTGAACCTTAAGGTGTTAGAGAAAAGTGACCAAATAAGAAATAGTATCCCTAATATGGAATACCGGAATTTCTCTTAAACGGAAACTCACACACTTCATTAGAGGGATTTGTCTCTTTTTTAATGCCCATTCGCAAGTGGAAGTGGTAACATGCCAGTAGAGTAAGGCCTTTTCTCGCTGTAGCATCATTTTGTTTTAACGCTTTCTCATAACTTCTTAAGGTTTTTAAAAATCCTACTCTACTAAAAAAGGAAGGGACCTCTGAATAATAATATTAAAGGCTTAAATATTTACGATATTTTTTTGTCACTCAAAACAATATTTTCTATATATTTTTCAAAAACAAAACAGAAGTCGATTTTTGGTCCAGTTAACTGTTTATAGTATTTTTTTTATCTTTGGACAAACCACGAAGGCTAAAAGCCTAAATACTAACGTACCGTGGGTGTCTTAAGCGAGGTAAGAAGGAGTTTGTTGACACGGGACTTAAATACTTGAAGATTTGGGGGAAGGAAAGACCTCCGCGGGCAGCAGGTTCCACAACCTAGAAACTCTAGGGATAAAAGAACGAACAAAGTGGGATGTTCGGGGCCTGTCCAGTTGGACCGTATAGGTATGCATACGCGCGGAACCACGAGTTTCTCTGTTGGGAACCGTAAGTGGAGGAACTAAACTGGACAATTCTTCAGAGCAGAAGCCATGAAAGTACCTATAAAAAAGCGATAAATCCCCCACAGCCCGACGATGTGCAAGAGAGGAAAGCCTTTCTGTAAGTGAAGGATCATTAATGAGACGAATAGCTCTTTTTGAATAGAATCAAGAATGCTTAGCGTTGTGGGGGACGCCATTCCCCAGATATAAGAACAATATTCCAGGGAGGTCGGATTTGGGACACATATAAAGTGTATAAATTATAAGGGGAAAAATACTTTTTGGCTGGAAGAGAAATCCAAGCTTTTTGAAGCTGCCGTGGCTATAGATACAATGTGTTAATGCCAGTTAAGGTTATTTTCAAATGTGACGCCCACAAGATTAAAGGTGTCTTTGCGCTGTGAAACTTGGCCGCTCATAAGTAGAGGATGAGTATTTGATGACTCTTTTCGCGACAAGGAACATGATTGTGTTTTGGATGCATTAAAATGGACGAGATTTTGAGCGCCCCCATCCAATATTAAATTAAGATCCTGCGAAAGAGATATCTGCATCGCTCTGCGTTTGTTTTCCAAGTCAGGTTTAGTAACGGGTTTAGGAACCTCAAAACTGGAGTGAAGGGTACTATCGTCGGCGAAACTATAAATGGAATTAGTTGTGGATGTGAGAAGGTCGTTGATATGAAGAAGAAACAATGTTGGTGCCAGAACTGAGCCCTGGTCAATTTACTTGGTGAAAACTTGAAGAATGGTCGTCCACAATAACTGATATACGACGATCAGATAGATAACTAGAGAGCCAAGTACAGAGTTTAGTTGAAAGACCATAGGAGGGAAGTTTATTAAGAAGTGCGGCATGTCAGACCATGCCAGTATTCCATATTTGGGGTACCTATTCCATATTTAGCTACCCTCATCGTTTTCTAGTTTTTTAAAAAATCCTAATTAAAATAAACAATGTAACTAAAAATCGTTACAAAATAAAGGACAGCTATATGATGAACTACAAAAAGTTTTTTTATTTATAGATTTTATGCAAATTATGTGTAAAAATGGTATTTCATATTTGGTCACTTTTCTCTATTTTCTAAAAATCATATTTTACATTTTAATTAATATACAATACTGCGGACTTACCGATGACTAAGAGAACAGACTTTAATTTTAGTTGGGGTTAACTTTTGTTCAATTTTAGGCATGAATGACGGCTACTTTAATTTTCGCGGGAGGCCTTAAAGGTCAACTGTTGACATTTTGGCAGGCGCGATTTTATCATTTCGTCGTAATATTTAGGTTTTCCCTCAGGGCAGATTTAGCAACATAAAAATGTATCATTATATTTTAAATTGGTTAAACATTTTTATTAATAATGTTACCCAACTTAATTTTATAAAACTCTTTTAATTTCTCTTGTTGGATATAGGAGCGGAGACCATAGATAACCTACATTTAGATCCGCAGTGGCAAGAAGCATTTTTCGGATTTTTACGACCGCGCGCAGTGGGTGAACGAACATGCGCACTTAAAAGCCGTGGCAAAATACAAACACTGGCACCCTGTACCCTTCGTCTGCGGTCTGACCGTAATGCTCATTAGCTACCGTACTTCGAACACAAAACCAGAACGCGGAAAAGTGGGGGAATTATTTTAATATCCTACTGTATATCTTTTCAATATACCAATACATTTTCTACCGATTTCGGACACACTGTATATTCCTATTAAACTAAATTGTTTATTAGATTATTTTAAATCTCAGCTCTTCTATAATAAAATATATTTAGAATAATTAGCCTAGCGTTTCTGACAGAAAACGACTCGCAAAAAAAATTTAGAACCAAAAGGGTGTTTTATATTGATACAAAATGACATTTAAACATACACTTTAATAACTTAGTTTTAACTACTCTTTTTCTTTAACTAAATTTTTAATAAATTTTGTTTTAAAACGAAAATATGGGTAATTATTCTTTTAATAATTTTTAAATACTTTGATACTCACTGACACTATAGAAACTATGCAAAGACCCTGGTATCAACTATCTGGCTTAGTAAAACCTTTGGTTTTTAAAACATTAATATTAAAAAAAGGAAAAACTGCCTTTGTAGCGTTAAAACTCTGATTCTTGTTAGATTACACAGACAAAAAGATAAACATATTTTAAAACATAAAATTCAAACTTTTGGAAAGCTGATGTAAAAACTGACATGGATTTACCCAATTTAAAAAAATCTTAAATATAATAATAACAAGGTTAATTAATTATTTTAGACCACTCACAAAAAATAATAAGACTAATTGCCCAAGTTCTACCGTGTAACTACGTAAAGCATCAGATATAAAATTGTATAAGGCCTCCGACACGATACTAAGCGTCGACGGTCAGCGTTGAGCTATCTTTGATCTTTATGCGAGAATAAAAGAACTTGGTTTTTTAAATCAGCCGCTCGACGCTACCGCTGGTTATCGTGCCCGAGGCCTAAGGCCTCGACACGATACTAAGCGTTAGCATCAGTGGCCAGAGTTGAGCGAAAAATGTGAGAGCGCTGTCTTTGATCTTTCTCTCTCTCTATTTTTTTCTTGGTTTTGGTCCCTTCAGGTCCAATCCACAACTCTCCCCCTTCCGGACTATGCTTTCCAGAGCTTCGTCGGCGGAAAATTTGGATAATCGAGCTTGTAGCTCCCAGAAATTCCAAAAAGAAAACAAACTATTCAACAATCGATGCAATGCAATTGTCGGCTGTCAAACCAAGATCTGCTACTGGTGTTACGTATAACCTTCACTTTTACTACTGACAGTTCCCTGGCACGCCCATCTATTTCCCGCCATTTGAGAAATACCTCGTGTTCACCACCAAACAGGATACCATCAGCTTATAGGAATCTTCGCTCACAGCGCTTAGATCCAGAAGAAAGATGCCGTCAATTTAGCGTGAATCTTTCCTTGATCCCCGAAGGTAAAAAACGTTCGTACGACACCTCTAGCCGCCACGCCGGGAAGAACTTTGTAATCCTCTACGCACGTCCGCACTGTCCGGAGGTCAAACAAAGAGTCGTCTTTAATCTTTATGCGAGAATAAAAAAAACTTATTTTTCTAAATCAGCCGCTCGACGCTGACACTGGTTATCTTGCCCGAGGCCTTAGGCCTCTGACACGATACTAAGCGTCAGCGGCCACCGTTGAGCGGAAAAGGTTAGAGCGCTGCCTTTGATCTTTATGCGAGAACAAAAGAACTTGTTTATTTAAATCAGCCGCTTGACGCTCACGCTTAGTATCGTGTCTGAGGTCTAAGTCATCAACGAGGTGTGTCAAAAAATATTATTGTGATACTCTTTTTTTATTATGTCGAAAATAGTTATAAAAAAACGTGTTTTCTTCACTCTTGAGCAAAAAAATACATTTTTGTCAAAACTCGTAGATAACTAATACAATTTGATATCTGAGGGTTATCTTTTAGGTTTTGGGCCATGCAGAACTGTTGTTTTTCATATGACTCCAACTTACGTGAACACATTGTATGTTTAGAAACATAAAATGTAAAATTACTTAGTGGTACAGTTTATAATAGGTTGAGAACTGAATTCCGCGGTTATGCTAATCGAAATTAGCCTTAACCCAAGCTAAAAACTTTGGATACGATAGAGTCTTTAATTGCCTAAATAACTTACCAACGTCATATCCGCGTTAATGAATATCTTATTTTATCCGTCCTAGGCCTAAATAACAAAAACCTACATTTTTAATTAAAAGTTAAATACCACTGAACCCCGTGAGACTTGAATCCCTCCTGCTTAAGCCATTTTCCAGCACATGTGTGGGTAATGAAAGAGTTAAAGCATCTTACTGCTTGTTATTTTTTGCACTGCAAGGTAGCATCCATCGGAACACTGTCCGATCTGGCGTGGCAGATTTTCACACTAGCCAAAGGTTTTTCTTCGAAGTTAATTCAGATCACCAACCGCCTACACCGTACTGATAAGAACCAAAATGGTTTAAAACCGGTCTGCGGTTGGTTATCTCAATTAACTCCGAAAAACCCTTTGGCTCGTGTGAAAATCTGCATCGCCAGATTGGACAGTGTTCCGACGGATGCTACCTTGCAGTGCAAGAAAATAACAAGTAGTAAGAAGCTTTAGCTCTCTTTCATTTCTGTGTAATGATTTCTGATTGTTTGTCAAGAATACTTATTTTTACAAACATAGTTGGGTCTTTTGACTCTCTTAGATGGGTTAAAAAAATATTAATAATCCAACGAATATAATTTTTTTTCCAGTAACTGCGAGAAAATAAATAAAAATGTCTTTGAACTTTGGGGAATCAAAATTTAAGCTTTAAAAGTATTTGCGCCTATTTGGGGATTTGGAACTTCCAGAAAGTGAATATTTACAATAAACTTTTAATTGGATATACTTCTAGCATTTTAAAAAACTTTTACAGCCCTTCAAGTTCACTTTCTTTAATTTTGGTGTTTCTAATCGCGGCAATTTAAACCAGATTTGAATATAAAGCGACCCTATTAAATTGACTTTTATACCGTCACAATATTTTTTATGTTATTACGAATACCTCTTAATCTTAAAATTAAAAAAAAACAGTTTTAAAAATCGTATTTCAAATGTATGTCAATATTTAAATTATTGTTAATTTTAAGGTCAGTTATTATTTTAAAAATACAAAAACAAATAATCGGGAGATTTAACCTAGAAAGTAATTTAAGATTTAATAAAGAGCATTCGGGCTTAGAGCTTTAAACGAAAATTCAACAGCTTACAGTGCGCCAATAATTAGAAGATATTGTTTAAGCATATTAGTTTAATTACCCTTCTATTAATAAGTAAAGCAAGATCACGTCTAGTGGATCCCTCATATTCCACTTGATTATCAATTTCAGGTATGAGTATTTTTCATAAAGTATTCACTATAAACAATATATCCTCGAAACGGGTTTTAAAAATGTTTATGTCTTTTAATTAAAAAAATGGATAAATAGAAAGATATAAGAGATATTTTAATAAAAATTTTAAAATTTATAGTTTAATACCTGGTTTTTAATAAAATGTGCAGAAGTTTAAACTATTTATTTATTTTTATATTGTTAATTAATATTTTTTAAGTATATTCAACATGCATTAATCATCAAAGTAATAGAATCTACAAAAAATTGACTGCCAAAAAATGTCTTTTGGTGCATAGAAGGCATCCCCTGATTTTTTTTTAAATATCTAAATTGATATAAAAGTAATTATAAAAAAACAATATTAAAAAAAAATAACACCCTGTAGTGCAAAAACTAAGACGTTTAGGGCATATGTTTATATAAAGTTTTTCTAGAATTTAAAAAATATGGATTAAAACCGAGAAATCTCTATTTGAAAAACTATCACCCTTATTAAAAGACCCTGTACTTTGATTGGGTAATAAAATCCAATTTTAAACAAAGATTATTAGAGATACAGTCGAATAAACTTTGTTGAAGAATGTCGGAGGTCGTAAAATACACAATATCGCATAATATGACACACACCTTTTGTTAGTATAGCTAATGAACATATTTACTTTGAAAAGCAACACAAAGTTTCTGCAATTTTTTAATGTTTGATAAGTTATGTAATAAAAATTAAATAGTTAAAGGGCTAAATACTAGTTTTTTAAATGGGTCATTTCTACAGATTTTTTTTCATTAAATTCTACGTATATCCTCAATCTAACTGATCGGGCCAACTGCTCGTCAGCGACTGCTATCAATTTCTGATGGTAATCGTATTAGCAAAGCGACATCGTACTACTTTCGCCATCTGTTGGTCGCGGTAGGTAATAAAAATTTTAGGGTACGCTGAAATCTCACTTGTGGGGTTCTATGGATTGGTATTCTTTGTCTGTACCAATAACTAGTGGGCACCCTGATTAAACGGCTAAGAAAATAATTCGAATATTTAATTCAAAATGCAATCTATTTACAGTTAAATTGGGAATAAAATTTCGAAAAGCTATGTATACATTTTTTATAAGTCTTCCGCTTAGCGCAAACAAAAGTAATGTAAATATAAAAGCGTAATGGAATTCTTACAAGTAAATTAAAGTCGACTTCATAATGAATACAATCCAACAATGAGATTTAACTTGACAATAGATTAATTACTGTTTCTATAGCCAGATGAATATTTAAAATATCCAAAACGAATATACACAATGCTAGTATTGAATTTACCTACTGCATATAGACTGTGAACATTTAAGGTCTGACTTGCCCCGAGGGAAAACGCCAAAAATACCTAAACGAATCACTCGTGCTTCGCTGTCTTTCTCGAAGTGGAATTAGACAAAATGTAATTACGTCAGGTTTTTAAAAATTAAATCTAATTTAATTTAAGTGAATGTATTATTAGTTTGGCCTATTCGCATAAAATATTTTTTTTACGATTACCTTCTGTTAGTTTGCTATTAAGGACCCGTTTTATAAATTTCGTTTAAACTGGAGTTTTAACCTAAGTTAAACCATAAATTAAAACAGGAGTTTAACCCTAAGAGATGCGATATAGCTGTTGTATAGGTTGCGATTAAATTATATTTGGCTAACTTCATGATGTTATGAAGTTACCAATATTTATATGCACCCCACGCTTTTATTCTGAAGTGAATTATTCTGTTATTATCTTAAATTTTATTATAATTCTATTCTGAAATATATAATTATGATTTATTGTTTGACCTTTTTTACTGTAATACAAACTCTTTGTAATGAAAAATTATTTTCTAATTTTTAGTTCGGTTGCATATAAAAGCGTATTTTTTTAGTTTTTTTAAACTATTATTTATTGCTCTTAAAATCAAAAAAGAAAATAAAAATAAGGTTAAGTGTTATAATAATAAACAATAAAGACAAGATGTCAAGATGTCAGATGACTGTAGTTAAACCATACCCAATTCATCGTTTATAGTTTAAACTCCAACTGATATTTAACTAGACCTGTAAAACACGTATTTTAACTTAAACCTAAGTTTAACTGTAGGTTGT
The DNA here is from genome assembly GCA_014170235.1 of Listronotus bonariensis. Taxonomy (NCBI): domain Eukaryota; kingdom Metazoa; phylum Arthropoda; class Insecta; order Coleoptera; family Curculionidae; genus Listronotus; species Listronotus bonariensis. The sequence goes on along the minus strand of JACEGR010000046.1, from coordinate 134,339 downwards.
AGTTTAAACCATACTTATAAAACCCGGCCTAAAGAGTCAGCGGAAAGAAAAATAAATGAGGTGCTTCAGATCAAAAAGCAGTTTTTGATTAAACATTTTTAAAACACATTACAATTTTTACTGCGCGATTTCAATTTAAAAGTTTTTAATGGAGATGTGTCCTATTTATACTTTTATAATGTATAAAACAATATACAGTGTGTGCACGGATGGACCTAAGATTTCGACAAAAAGCTATTTCATATAAACATTTTTGCTTTCTCTGAAATTCAGATAGAAGTTGGTTCGAAATCGCAAAAATATTGCTTTAAAAATCAGAAAAACATACATTTCAGACTACCTAATTAAAGAGCGTAAAAAAACACTTACATGTTTAAACCCAAAAAGTTTTGTGGTAAAAATCGTAGAATTAAAATAAATATCCGTTCTATTTTTATGTGGTACTTAAAAAATATAACACCGGTCTTTTTATTCTCGTTCCATTACACTTAAATTTTATAGATTGATACTTTAAAATAAATATTATTACATCTAGTATTTGTGATTTAATAAATATATATATATTCTTTATTTAATTTTAATAAAATTTGGCTGTCGTATTTGTTATAATAGTTAATTTAAACCTAAACTAATTGTAAATAGGAAAACCAGTGACCGCGTGGAACGCATCTTAACTAATATTATTGACAAAAAATGTACGTCACTGACTTTTTGCAACTTTTATTTTATTTTTTTAAATGAAACACACAACTTTTTGTTTTTTCATATCTTACGTAACTTAGATTTCCAAAAAAAGTAAAATCCGCTAAACCACATAATCCTGGACCATACAAGAAATATTGGGGCATTTTTTCTTTTAAAAATTAGGTGTTATAAGTTTATATTAGCAATTATTTAACAACAACAACAAATATTTAATAAATAATTATAAATAACGTTTATATATAGTCTAACAAATTTAACTAACTATTTTTCGCAAAAAAATCAATTTCTTGACTAGACTATTAAGTCCATCACCTAACCAGAAGCAAAAAGAGAAGGATTTGGCACGGAGTTACGTGCCATATTAGGTGCATAATTTTTAATTTAAAGTGCTTAATTTAGATTTTTACCTTGTATACTTTTTATTCTTTTATCATATTTTTGTAGATATTATTCGGGTTAACTATCCTAATACGTAACAGCATTATATAAAACGTTTTTAAAAAAGAAGCAACAAATTTATTTATATTTCATAATTTAAGAATGTATGATAGAACAATTTATTATTCTTCATAACCTTATAATATATGACAGCAGTACTTTGTTCTAATTTATCTTAGGTCTTTTAAAATAAACCCTAACGCGTTATCTAAATTATCGTAATGTAAGTGCATACTATAGTCCGTAAACATCATCAAAGGAATTTGGGAAAACTCAATTTAAAATTAAAAATCCCAACATCCACCGTATCTACTATAAAGGCTTCATAAAATTTCTTAATGTTTAAAATGTTTTTCGTAATCTAGAAATTCTATAGTGTAATCTGACTCATGAAATAATTGCAACGAAAGTAAAAAGCTAAAAAAGCTTTAATATGTCCCTGTATTGGTAATATTTAAACTTAAAGCTATTGATAATAAAATCCCAATAATATTGCAAGATGAAAATGTCAGGATATTGCTTGTCGTATACTGCGTAAAACTGTATGTTTTTCTTATGGCAATTTAAACAAACAGCGCGGCAAAAAGAAAAGTCAAACAGTTTTGCGACTGGTTGTTTACGTAAAACGCTTAATTTAATGTGACATTTCAAAACAATAAGACTGGCAGTTTTTTAAATTACTTTACTAAATCGCTTTGGGAAAATGTTGCGCGCCCCATCCATTGTAGAAAATCACTCGTCGACTTTTACTACGTGATTTTAAATTAGAATTTACATAATCGGGATGCAATTTCTTGTTAACTAAATTTTGCCTTGTACTACTTAATTTGTATTTGGGACCTACGCCAAATTATTCTGTTGTTAGCAACGGATTTTAAAACAAAGACTTACTTAGGCCAAAAACAAATAAATTTTGTAAGAAAAGAAATTCACGTACTTAAAGAAAATCCGCTTTATTGTTCTTTTAAAAGTAACTACGTGTTTTACAGAGAAAAGAAGAAGAGCAAAGTAAAATTGAAAAATACGACTAATACGTCCCATTAGCAGTAACAATAATAAAATAAATACACATTCCAAGTTAAATGAGTTCTTATCCATGAGGGAGTTGAGCTTCGCAGAATCTGAACGGCGGACGAATGTGTCCCAATGGAAACATACAAACAGTCGATACCGGGCGCTGATTTTGTACATGATTGCTTTTTTATATCGCAAAACAAGACACGTACACTTACAAGATAACAGGGTCATTTTGAAACGACTTAAATGTTTGTCTTGCCTCGTTTCCTCTAAAAATAATGATGCCAGTTTTCATAATATGGAAATCCTAAAGTTAGTTTGAAACTTGACTGAAAATAAATCTACACGTGAAATAAGGGGCATTTTTTAATTAAAACTAAGGTTTGCAGCAACAAGCACCAAATTTATTAGCCAACACTGAGTGGCAAAGTTAGTTATAATGTTACAGTGCAAATAAAATAGTGATTGCTTTAATAACATACGTTAAAATGCAACCATCGACTATTATTTATTTTTAGTGGTAGGTATACAAGGTATTACGAAAAATATTAAAATAAATAAAAAATAGAGTTTGTGCAATAACACGTGCTTATTTTAAAATGTAATATGTAAAGAAAGCGTATATAAGAATCAAAACAAATAAAATTCATAGAAACGCTCGTTAATAAGAAAAAAGGTTTTTCATATGATAAAAAATTAAGTAGACACACTGTATATACATTCAGCCACTTCAAAACGTTTTTGCAACGCGTGAAAAAAGACGGTATAAACCGTGTAGAACACTAACAGGTAGAGATTAAACAAAGGATGCCGGCATGTAAACATTTCTTGATACGGTGACGAATCGGTTTCGCTTCGTTGTTGTTTTGATTGCCTCTAAACCTTTTGAAGTGGCTAAACGTGTATATATAATTATTTGATAATATATTTCTTATTTGTCAGAGTTGTCCGACTTAAATAGATCGTTCCAATTTCAGTAAATACGATCTACGTTTTCACATTATTTTACTACAAATACTCTTCATTTTATTTATACTGTAGTACTAAACAACAACAGTACGTCTCAAAAGTTATGTGTTAATTCATTTAAATTAAGCGGTGGGTTCTCGTATGTACAGGGTTCTCAAAAATGCATTTAGACCATCAACTTCATTTTTACATTTCATTTTTAAATTTCGCGTGGAATTCTACGTATGTTTCATGTATCATGTCCTATACCTAAAGTCAACATTTAAAAAAATCGGTTCATGTAACAAATAAAAAAAGAACAAAAATTAAATTAAATGTTTAAAATTGTTGCCATTCACGGCTTGATAATATCCAAGGCGATCAATAAACTCTCGTTGCACATTTTTAATCATTTGCCGAGCGCACTTCTCGCAAATCCTATCTTTCAAGTCGTATTTGGCCTATTAACAAATACCTTCGATAGACTCTTTGTTTGACCCCCGGCAGTGCGGACGTGCATAGAGGACTACAAAGTTCTTCCCGGAGTGGCGGCTAGAGGTGTCGTACGAACGTTTTTACCTTCGGGGATCAAGGAAAGATTCACGCTAAATTGACGGCATCTTTCTTCTGGATCTAAGCGCTGTGAGCGAAGATTCCTATAAGCTGATGGTATCCTGTTTGGTGGTGAACACGAGGTATTTCTCAAATGGCGGGAAATAGATGGGCGTGCCATGGGAACTGTCAGTAGTGAAAGTGAAGGTTATACAAAACACCAGTAGCAGATCTTGGTTCGACAGCCGACAATTTATGCATTGCATCGATTGTTGAATTATTTGTTTTCTTTTGGAATTTCTGGGAGCTACGAGCTCGATTATCCAGATTTTCCGCCGACGAAGCCCTGGAAAGCATAGTCCGGAAGGGGTAGAGTGGTGGATTGGACCTGAAGGGACCAAACCAAGAAAAAAAAATAGAAATAGAAATACCTTCGACTTGGGATGTCCCCACAAAAAAATAGTCCATTGGTGTTAGGTCAGGCGACCTAGCAAGCCATTTGATGGGTACTCTCCTTCCTATCCACCGGTTGGGAAGGGTTTTATTTAAAAATGTACGCACAGTGGCAGCATAGTGCGAAGGAGCACCATCTTGCTGGAAAATTATTTCTTTGTCAGGATAAAAAAATTATGAGCACGTATACCTTTAAAGAAATAAATTGCCTACAAAAAACGTGTTTTGAAAACTTTCGCCAGAGGAGACGTTTTCGAGTAATCAAGCTTTAAAAATTGATATATTTTTAGATTTACTTTTTTTTTGGAATTTTGCAACTAACGCAAAAATTATTATATGTATAGAAAAAAACAACATAGGTTCTTAAAGGGAATTTAGTGCCCTACAAAAAAGGCCTTCTTATCTTTTTAACCAAAATCGGGTTTTTAAAGTGATTTATAATTTAATTTACAGAAAAATATAATATATATTTTTTAAATTAAATTGAAAATAACTTTTGAAAAATGATTTTATGTAAAAACAAAAATAAACCTTCTTTGTAGAGAATTAAATTTTCTTTACGAATCTTTGTTGTTTTTATTTTATATATTAATTTTTTCGTTAGTAAAAAATTCCAAAATAAAAAAGGTAAATTCAAATAATATATCAATGTTTAAAGCTCGATTACTGGAAAACGTCTCCTCTGGCGAAAATTTTCAAAATACGTTTTTGTAGGAAATTTATTTCTTTTTTTTTATCTTTGAACAATCCACGAAGGCTGAAAGCCTGAATACTAACGTACCGTGGGTGTCTTAGGCAGGGTAAGAGGAAGTTTGTTAACACGGGATTTAAAAACTTGAAGATTTGGGGGTAAGGAAAGACCTCCGCTGGCAGTAGGTTCCACAGTCTAGAAACTGTAGGGATAAAAGAACGAACGAAATGGGAAGTTCGGGGTCTGTCCAATTGAATCGTATAGGGATGCATACGCGCGGCACCACGAGTTTGTCTGTTGGGAGCTGCAAGAGGAGGGACTATACTGGATAATTCGTCGAAGCAGAAGCCGTAAAAGTATCTATAGAAGAGCGATAGATCTCCCACAGCTCGACGATGAGCAAGAGAAGGAAGTCTTTGAGTAAGTAAAGGATCATTAATAAGACGAACAGCCCTTCTTTGAATAGCATCAAAAATGCTGAGGGTTGTAGGGGATGCTATTCCCCAGACATCTTTAAAGATGTATGTGCTCATAATGTTTTTGCTTTGATAGTTAGGAAGCTTTAATGCAAAAATTAAAGTACAAATAAAAAATCTAAATTAAAGGAGGGGGACCTCTTAATATTAATATAAAGGGCTCAAATCTTTACGATATTTTCTTTTTCTTACCTAAAACAATATTTTTGATATAATTAAAAAAAAAGTCAATTGTATATACAAATACGTATAAAAATTAGCAATTTGAAATAAAATTCGAGGGGTCCGAGCGTTTTTGCAAAAACACCTATCGCCTAATTTTAAATGAATTTAGACATAACTTTTTGAACGCATTGTATAACATATCTTTTGTCTATAAAACCCTTCAATAATTAAAGCTAACATTAACTTCTTGATAATGAGTTTAACTTTAATTTTAGAAAAAAACGTCCAAGCCTTGTGCCAGATATTTACTTTTAATCTTGTTAAAAGGTGCCGTTAACTATAAACACTTAAGTATTAAGTTACATTTGATTAAAAAGACCAACACATTAATCGAGGTAAAAAGGGTGCCAGTACATACATGCTCCCTATACATATTTACATTTTCACCGTGGATATTTACACTTCCGCCTCAGTTTTTTAGTTTTTCTTTGTTGATTGTCTTAATATTTAATGTCACCTTTAATCCATTTTATAAATTAATTACTTTTGCTTAAACAACAAAGGAAGTCTGTTTGGTTGAATTATGTAATTAAAAGTCACTTAACTATTTTTAATTAACCAAAAGGTATTTAAATATTTTTCTATTTTTTTTTGTAAAAATAATTATCCAAATTTAAAAGTGTATTTAATTTTAAAGTTTTTGTCTTTATAAGCAGTACCAACGATAAAAAATGTAATATTTTAAAAACAACAACCCAAGCAGCAAGCTTACGTCATTATGACGTCATTTTGAGGTCATTTTTGGTCATAGGACGTCATCAGACCAAAAATTATGTCGTCATTTTACCGTTATTTTAATGACGTGTTTTTGACGTCGTTAAAGTGACGTTTTTCCGACGTCATTTTTCGTCATACTAGCAAATAAAAACCTAATGACGTCATGTTTAGAAAACCCGCCAGAAAAATTTTGTACTTGGCTCTTTAGTTATCTATCTGATCGTCGTATATCAGTTATTGTAGACGGCCATTCTTCAAGCTTTCACAAAGTAAATGCTGGAGTCCCTTAGGGCTCAGTTCTGGCACCAACATATTTTCTTCTTTACATTAACGACATTCTCTCGTCCACAACTAATTCCATTCATAGTTTCGCCGACGATTGTACTCACTCCAGTTTTCAGGTTCCTAAACCCATCACTAAACCTGACTTGGAAAACAAACGCAGAGCGATGCAGATATCTCTTTCGCAGGATCTTAATTTAATATTGGATTGGGGCGATAAAAATCTCGTCCATTTTAATGCATCCAAAACACAATCATGTTCCTTGTCGCGAAAAGAGTCATCAAATACTCATCCTCTACTTATGAGCGGCCAAGTTTTACAGAGCAAAGACACCTTCAATCTTGTGGGCGTCACATTTGAAAGTAACCTTAACTGGCATAAACACATTGTATCTATAGCCACGGCAGCTTCAAAAAAGCTTGGATTTCTTTTTCGAGCCAAAAGTATTTTTTCCCTTTTAATTTATACACTTTATATGTGTCCCAAATCCTACCTCCCTTGGAATATTGTTCTCATATCTGGGGCATGGCATCCCCCACAACCCTAAGCATTCTTGATTCTATTCAAAGAAGAGCTATTCGCCTCATTTATGATCCTTCACTTACAGAGAGGCTTCCCTCTCTTGCCCATCGTCGGGCTGTGGGGATTTATCGCTTTTTATAGGTACTTCCATGGCTTCTGCTCTGAAGAATTGTCCAGTATAGTTCTTCCACTCACGGTTCCCAACAGAGAAAGTCGTGGTTTCGCGCGTATGCATCCCTACACTGTCCAACTGGACAGGCCCCGAACTTCCCACTTTGTTCGTTCTTTTATCCCTAGAGTTTCTAGATTGTGGAACCTGCTGCCCGCGGAGGTCTTTCCTTCCCTCCCAAATCTTTAAGTATTTAAGTCCCGTGTCAACAAACTCCCTCTTACCTCGCTTAAGACACCCACGTTAGTATTTAGGCTTTTAGCCTTCGTGGGTGGGTTTTTAAAACCCCTGCGTTTTTTTCTTCTTCCAATTTATACACTTTGTATGTGTCCCAAATTCGACCTCCCTTGGAATATTGTTCTCATGTCTGGGGAATGTCATCCCCTACAACCCCCAGCATTCTTGATGTCATTCAAAGAAGGGCTGTTCGTCTTATTAATGATCCTTTACTTACTTAAAGACTTCCTTCTCTTGCCCATCGTCGAGCTGTGGGAGATCTATCGCTCTTCTATAGATACTTTTACGGCTTCTGCTCCGACGAATTATACAGTATAGTCCCTCCTCTTGCAGCTCCCAACAGAGAAACTCGTGGTGCCGCGCGTATGCATCCCTATTCAGTTCAATTGGACAGGCCCCGAACTTCCCATTTCGTTCGTTCTTTTATCCCTAGAGTTTCTAGACTGTGGAACCTACTGCCAGCGGAGGTCTTTCCTTTCCCCCAAATCTTCAAGTTTTTAGGCCTCGTGTTAACAAACTTCCTCTTACCCTGCTAAAGACACCCACGGTACGTTAGTATTTAGGCTTTCAGCCTTCGCGGATTGTCCAAAGATAAAAAAAGCGCTCCCAAAACGTGAAAAATTAAAATTTTTAAAAATACGATTATCTAACGAACAAACCTAATTTTTTGATTTTCCATGATCCAGCACCGCCTTATGGTAGTCACCGCAATTCACCTTTTTTCGTTTTCAAGACGCTTTCGAATAATTGCCTTTTTTTAATTTTAACAAAAATTTTACACAATATTTTTCTAATATTATATTTTAATGTGAGTTTAATCAATACATACTGACTGTGTCGACAAAAAAAAACTTAAAAATGTAGCTTTTTGACCACGAATTAACCTTATCCCCCTTAAACACGAACCAAAAAAAAATGTTTATTCAAAATGAATGAAAATAAAAACCTTTAAATTACGCATAGTATCACGATTCTGATCAAAGCAATTTGGCATAATAATCGTTTAATTATGACTGTACCTGTAATCCGTTGTTAATACTCTTTTTTAATGAAGGTCTGGCATAAGCAATAAAATTCACTCATCTTTAGGCTATTATTTTCGGCACGAGGGGACCCTATAATTGCGTCAATTCCTACCCCTCCCTTGGGAAAAAAGCCTCGTCACGTATTAGTTCCGTCCTTTATAAAAACACAAAAGCGGACTGGGATTTGTGTTTTTATCTTTATCTAACATTTGGTTAGCGGTTCTTTTTCGGTAAAGTGCCTATTTATTTTCTAGTGTTTCTTTTTATTCACGTAGGGCAGAAAGAAAGATTTTTAATAGGGAAATAACTTGTCAGGAAAATAGTAACTTCTTTCGGAGTTTTATTATCAGTGGGTTTGCATACTTTATTAAAATTTTGGTTAAACGATAAACAAGCTTTTTTACACGTATTCAAAAATTAGATTTATTTTTATATACAGGGTTTTACAAAACTATGTTAAAAACATTTAGGGGCCTAAACACAGGTCCGAAAATGTTACTTTTAGGATTTTAGACTTTCGTCGTTAATATTTTATTTTACACTAGCACTTCGTTGGGCGTTAAGTATACAGGGTGGCCCATCATATTCGACATGGTCTGTAGTTGGATAACCATGGGGTTTTAAAAAAGTAAATACTGAAACATATACAGGTCGGATAAGACCACAGTATAAAAATATTTTAGTCTATACTGGGTGTCTCAAAAAGTGTGACGTATCAAAGTTATATTTTTAAATGGAACACCCTATATTTTATGACGGTTTTAGATTCTACTTTAAATAATAACTCAAATTTGTTTTTTGGTACTAAGTGTCTAATTTTATTCGTTTTTGTGATATTTGATTTTTTTGAAAAATGCAGAGGTAAAATTAAATTGAAACACTTTAAACTTTAAAATATGTAACAGGATAAGAAAAAGTCTGCCATATCATACGTAGGTCAAATCAAGATCAAATATTGTACAGGGTGATCAAAAAATAATTTCAATTTTTCAGAAAATTAAATAGCCATATCTCTCTTATTTTAAATGGAACACCCTGTATTTTTTTACGTCACATGATGACAAATAAAATACTCTGGTGTATAGGTTGTCTATACCTATCTTTTGTGCTTTTTAGTAAAATCTGTTTTTACAAATTTTTAGTTCAAATGGTTATTTAAATTAAAGTTGGCTCTGACATAGCAGCCATTAATATTTTTCTTAAGAAAATAACAACGACCATTTATTGATTACTAGTGTTTTAGTCAGTTTAAAAGAAATTTCAATGATTTTAAATAAAAACCCTTCTTCTACAACAACAAGATGATATAATACTGGTAGGATGTGAAAAAAATGGTTTACTTTAGTCTAGAGTTAATCCTGAAAAATATTCCAGGGAAACCATCTGATAACCTTAATAGTTGCTTTAAAAAATTTGACACAGTGATTATGGATAATAGAAGAAACGAGTTATAGGTCACAGAATGTCGTCATAACTGACCAGAGGCATTATTAGGATTGTTTAAAAACACAAGTTTTATCATTACCACATTCAGCTGAAATAAGTGTTATTGGAAGTAGCATTATAAGCAACTAATGATTTTTTCTGTGAATTTTAAAAATAGTGGCAGATAATACAAAATCTTTTAATTTTGTGCTTTTTTCCAACAAATTTACATTTTGCAATAACGGCTTAGTAAATAGGCATAGCTAGATCACAGCCTACTTACATTTAAATAGACATTTGGAATAAAAATATGTTAAAACGGAATTTACTTAAAAAGTATAAAAGATAGGTATAAGCAACCTATACACCATTTGAAAGAGCATTTGGTTTGTTATCATGTGGTGTAAAAAACTACAGGGTGTTCCATTTAAAATAAGAGAGATATTGCAATTTGACTTTCTAAAAATTGAAATTATTTTTGATCACCCTGTATAATCTATGATCTCGATATGACCAACGTATGATAAGGTAGACTTTTCCTAATCTTGTAACAAATTTTAAAGTTTAAGGAGTTTATATTGTTAAAATAAAATTAATTTAATTGCACCCCTGCATTTTGAAGAAAAATCAAATATCACAAAAACGAATAAAATTAGACACTTGGTACTATAAACAAACTTAAATTATTTTTTTATGTAGAATCTAAAACCGTCATAAAATAACGGGTGTTCCATTTAAAAAAATATAACTTTGATACGTCACACTTTTTTGAGACATCCTGTATAGAGTAAAATAATTTTATACTGTGGCCTTATCCGACCTGTATATGTTTTAGTATTTACTTTTTTAAAAACCCCATGGTTATACAGCTACAGACCGTGTCGAATATGGTGGGCCACCCTGTATTTTTCGGTAACAGTTTAATAAACGGTTTTCTGCTATTTTAAGGGTATTTTAAAAATTATTGATACTTACATATTTTAGACACACTTCTAAATAAAACGTTAGTGACGCACATCCAAAATATTCCGTTAAAAAAAAATATCAGTAAACAAACTTAAGGGGCCGGGAAGTGAAAAGGGGTGCTAGGCGGGGTGAAATTGGTAAAACGAGTTAATGAAACTAAACATCACATGTAAAATTAAGTAAAAATAACATTTTTTCCACATACCACATACACCCCCAGTCACTTAAAAATCTTAAATGTCATCACCCCTTATGTGGCACCTCTCTGGAAAGCTTATGAAAACGTCTTTTCATTAGTCACAAAAAATTAGGGTAAAATCAAATACTACCCTTAAATTCTGGAAAAATCATATTTTATCATTCATTCATAAAGAATACAAGAAAATATCTAAATTAATTAAAAAATAATAATAATTTATAATAATATTCCCTGTTAAGCAATCCAGTTCTTAAAAAAGTTCTGGTTACTTCTGTTGCACAAGCGCCCAACAACCAAGACTAGTTGCTATAACTTTTTTTCGAGACAATTCAGAAACAAAACTAACCAGAACTTTTTATCGGGGCGGGTTAGAAAGTAATAATTTATTTATTATTATTAATATTTTTAATGATTTTATTGGAATTTTATGGTATTCTCAATAAATAATAGAATATGATATTTTTAAAATTTAAGGGTAATATTTGATTTTACCCCAACTTTTCTACGACCAACAAAAGCATTTTTTGTAAGCTTTCCAGAGAGGTATCGCAAAGGGGTCTTGCCATTTAAGATTTTAAAGTGACTGGGGTGCAGCTTAAGGGTTAATAAAGGTGTTTTAAAAAACTGTAAGTTTTTAAAAACTCACCTAGTATATATACTACTCATAAAATAAAAACGCATTACTCACCTTTTCTTCTTTTAGTTCCCAACTTGTCGTCCGTTCAGTATTATCATCCGTTGTCTCAATGTCCACTTCATTATCACTGTCTTCTGACTTGTGTGATTCGGCACTTTCTACAATTGGCTGGACAGGTTTAAACGCTGATTGATAAGTTTTATCCATCGAAAAAATGGATTTTCTTGGGGAAAAATTATAGGGTTGCGTTTAAGCCAAGAAAAAGATGAGTATGAAGAAAAAGCTAGTGGTTTGTGGCAGATAAGATCCATAGCTACCCGAGATATTGGAAGGGAAAGGTCCTGGCAATGCGCTATACGTGGAGAAGGAACTATTGGCTGATTCTGAGGCTCCACTTTATTTTGCTTAGGACTTTGTGCAACTAAAGAGGAAGATAGCAGTCTCTTTCTAGTACCTCCATTAAACATAGCTTTAACATCTTCCCAAGCGTAAACAATTTCATCAGGTGGGTTGCCACTTAGCTTCATGTGTCTTCTCCAAGAATTAAAATTAGCCGCATCTGGCTGAACATACTTATCGTTTGCACTTAACCGATGAGAGTGAAATATAAACTTGTTAGGCGAAAAAAACAATCCACAAATGGTACACTTTATACATTTAGCTCGTGATGAATTATATCTAGAGGGCAGAAAAGAACCCCTACATCCCCAAGCACACTCGTGGTGTACTGAAAAGGCAAAATCATCAGGCAATCGCGGGGGTGCATTATCACCTAAGAAACTCTTGCATAGGCGTTCAGCTTCCCTTCTAGTGATCATGCCGCATCTGCGTGAAGAGACCGGCATTGCACCAGCGCGACGCAGTATTTCAAGTTGCACTGGAGTACACTGCACACAAGTTATTCCTAAAAAGGTAATAAGACATTTTTTCACAACTGTGTGAAAAATTCAGATACCCAAGCAGCAAGCTGACGGACGTCAATATGACGTCATTATTTAGTCATTTTTGGTCACTTTTGGTCATACGACGTCATTGGACCAAAATTATGTTGTCATTTTAACGTCTTTTAGTGACGTGTTTTTAACGTCGTTGAAGGGACGTCTTCTCAACGTCATTTTTTCCAATATTAGCTCATAAAAATTGTGTGACATTATATGATGCGTGTCAAAATCCAACCAGAATTTCATATGACAGGAAAATAAGACCAATAATTTAAGTTGTTATCACGTGTCATAACACATTTATCCAACACCGTCTTTATGGAAAACCTATTAACTATCAGGTATGTTTACTCCATAGAAGATAGATAGATAATTTCATTAAATAAAATATTGTATCATTTTAGCTTTTTAAAAAAGTATAGACGTAACTTTTTCGTCATCTTAAAGACGTCATTAACGGAACGTCTTTTGCCTGTGTCTTAGGAAGGTCATTTTAACGTCACCAAAAATGACTTAAAAGAATCGTCAATAAGACGTCACCTTGCTTCTTGGATAGTCGAATATCAATTTATGTTCGGTGATTCAATGAAGACCAGAATATGTCATTCAATGATTTTGAGTGTAAAAAATGTATGGACTTCCAAGCAGCAAGCTGACGTATTATTGACGTCTCTTTTAGTCATTTTTGATCAGCAAAGACGTCATAAGATGACGTTGAAATGACCTTCCCAAGTCACAGACAAATGACGTCTTTAAGATGACAAAAAATGACGCAAGTACTTTTTTAAAAGCTAAGATGATACGATTATTTAATTGAAAATTAAAATAGAAAAAATCTCCTTACTGCTTGCAATTTCCTTGCACTGCAAGGTCGCATCTCTCAGGACACTGTCCAACCTGGAGATGCAGATTTTTACACAAGCCAAAGGTATTTCTTTCAAAGCTAATTGAGATCACCAACCGCAGACCAGTCTCGAACTATTTTGATCTCATCGGTACGGTGTAGGCGATAACAACTTTAACAACAAGCTTCAAAAAATTTCTATAAGAAGCGGAGATGTTGAATAAACGTAGTAGTTTATTGTCCATTACGCCATCTATTGATAGAGTTTTTCCCTATTTTAATTTTATAAAATTATTAGTCTTATTATTCTGTCATATGATATTTTGGTTGGATTTTGACACGAATCATATAATGCACAAAATTTTTCCGGCGGATTTTCTAAACATGACGTCATTAGATTTTTATGGGCTAGTATGACAAAAAAATTACGTCGTTTTAACGACGTCAAAAACACGTCAGTAAAATGACGTCATAATTTTGGTATGATGACGTTTTATGACCAAAAATGACGTCATAATGACTTCAGCTTGCGTTTGGGCTATTATACACTAAGCGTTTAAGCCTTTCTGGGCCAATCAAATAAGAAATTGACGCGACACCGCAAATAATATTAAAAAGTATCGTTATACGCCGACTGTAAAGACATAATTACTTTAATACACGTTCAGCCAAATTAAAAGGCTTCTAGGTGAGTACATGCCGACCATCTTTGTCTAATCTCCACCTGTTAGTGTTTAACATGCGTTAGATCGTCTTCTTTCCACTCATTGCCTATGAACCTTTGGATTTGGCTGAACGTGTATATCTATAAGTATTTTTACTTAAATCTTACCTAATGCTACTCTTCGATTATGGATTTCATTATAACTAAATTGTTTTAGTAAGGTATTGGAAATTTGAGCTAAGCATAGTCTTTCTTGATTTTCAATAACTAGGGCTACTATAGGTACTCCATATAACACTACCGTTGAGACCTGAAACTAATTATAACCAAAAATAACCTCAATGAAATACAAAGTCGGTCTATATAAGGTCACGACATTCGGCCATATTGCTTTGACGTGTTATGACGTCACATCTCCCCTTTTTCGGCCATGTTGTTCAGTGCCGGAGATATACAGTTTATTGTATTAGTAGAACAACCGTTTATACAACAGTTTTTAATTATTATTAAGTTGTAAATTTTTTACTTTAAATAAAAAACACTTGGAATTACATCTTTCAACAAATATCACTACCAAAACAATGCAAAATGAAATGCGCAAATTCTAGACGCCACTGGATTGATCATCAGCTTTGAATTTACCCAGTCTTGCCAACTTTTCTCCGTGGAGTGCCCTTCCTTGCGTCCCCGACCTCGAACCGCCTAAAAGTTGAGGATATGTCGCAACCTTATAAATATAAACTAACCTTGAATGAAATAAACCTTTTTTTGGTTTTACAATTTAACTAAAATTTGTACAGGGTGACCCAGAATATGTGGCAATCTCAAATTCATATAAAACACAAAAATAGTATAACAAGTTCCTATAATTTCTTTTTCTAATGCCCATCTTTACAGAGATACATATGTGCACGCAAAGGATGCCGCTAAAAATCTGTTTTACTAAAAAAAAGTATTTTTGGGTATAGTAAGAACATTTTAAAAGCGCAAATTCGGTACCCTTTGGAAGTAATACAAAAAACATAAAAAAGGCCGCCTGCAATCGGACTATTTTATAGAAAGGCGCCGCTATCCTTTACAGCGACGCGCCGATACACTATGGGATAGAAATCCATTATTTTGGCCAAAAAGCAACTTTGAAATTTTAATGGCTCATGCTGTGTATTTTAAAGTAGATACTCCAAACTACATCTACGCAAAATTATAAAAGGATATGACAACTTCTATTGGGGTAATAATAAACTTAAAAATGTATTATAAGTAAACATAATTATACAATATTTAATCTACTTAGTTTATTATTAGCCTTGTTTACTAAAAAAGTAAAATAGTTTAAATAATAAGAGCTATTGTTGTGTTTCCGATGCAGTCTCGCGAAGTCTCGCTACTTTTGTCAATGATTTTTTACCTTTTCTTTATCAGTTTTTGTACTTACAATTGCCTTCCTACTTTTTGCTACTTCTGAGTGTAAGGACAGATACAAGATTTTTTATAATTTACAAGGTTTTCCATTTTAAAATTTAATATGTTTTGTCCTACACTGTATATCCTAAAAGATAAAAGCATTCAGATGAAAGATATGGATTCTACAGGATCTATCCAACAAAACAGTGTTTTTTATTTATTCTATACGTTAAAAAATAAACAAAATTGGGAAGATGTATCTCTATTACGCTTTTAAGAATAATTTAAAATTATTTTTCAGATTTGGATGGTCATATTTCCGAAACTAATTGAGATAGGCAAGTCAAATGTAGTATTTTTTAAAGCATTTTAAAAGATTTTTTGGTGGTGATATAATATTCAGGGTATTCCATTTTAAAAAATCATACCTATTGTCGTACCCTGTATATCATATGAGATAATAATCATCGGATTACTGATTAGAATACTACCGAATTAACCAAACAAGCTGACATTTTAGTTTATTTTGTACAATAAAAAATAATAATGTTAAGGGGGTTTCCAAAAGCATTTGTAATAATGTTTTAATATTTTTCCAGTAAAAAGCACCTCATTTTAAGTTAGATTGGTAAGTTTCAAAATTTTGACCAAAAAAATTTTCTATCAGATAGTGCGATGACCAGCTGCATTAACCGGCATATCATAAAAGAAATATAGCAAAGGCGGCCTCGAAGACAAGCATACCGATTTATTTGCTTTAAACTTTTTTGTATTTTTTTTTATCAAAGAGCACCGAATTTACATTTTTAAAATGTTCCTTCTATAGTTTAAACCCTTACAAACAAAAGGTATTTTTGTTCGATGTCAATAAATTGAAGCGTTTTCGACGAAAACAAGTTTTTATTTAGTGGGAATATACAGGGTGTTTCGAAACTACGGAATCAAACTTTAGGGTGTAATTCCTCATGTTATTTTATGAAAAAAGTTCCTATCAACATATGTCCGGAGTTGCTTCCTTACTAAGATACAGGGCGTTAAAATTTATGTAAAAAATCTGTTTTTTCTAAATATTTTTAATATGCTTAGGCCCCTTTGAATAAAATTTGATACATTTGTTTAAAGTAATAAGGTGCTTGTTTAGCCCTAACCATATTGTTATCATTGGTTCCAGTGGCGTCTCAGTGGGCATTGCAACTTATATTATTGAGAAAAAAAGTACGCCACTGACTTTTTGACGTTTTTATATTTTTTTATAATCAAGCAATTATTGATACAACTTTTTATTTTTGCGAGATACAAAAGATATAAGAGACTAAAAAGTTGTATTATTAATTGCTTAATTAAAAAAAATTAGTTTCGTACTTTTTTGCTCAATAATATAACTTGCGATGCCCACTAAGACGCCACTGGACCCAATCATAACAATATGGTTAGGGCTAAATAAGAGCCTTATTACTTTAAATAAATGTACCAAGTTTTATTTAAATCGGCCTAAGCATATTAAAATATTTAGAAAAAACTGAAACAAATTTGATTTTTGACTTTATTTGATGTACGGTTTTCGCGTAAATAAACATAAACCATTTCTGGGCATGGTCAAATTCGTATCCAATTAAAAATAAATAAATAAAGTGATTTTTTTACTGTAGAATTACATATTATTGATACGAACTGACCAAGCCGAAAAATGGTTTAAATTCATTAAAAATAAAACAGAAAATTAAATTTGCTTCTCATGGACGACTCTGGTAAAAAATATTTTTAATACCTCGTAGTTCAAAAACTAAGACGTTTAGGACATATGTTCATATAGAGTTTTTTTCTTATTTTTTTATTGTAGAATCATCCCTTAGAGTTTGTGGTAGAGTTACTGGACACCCTGTGTATATTCCTTGAAGACTTTAAGCAATTGTAAATCATATTTTAATAAATTGTGAATAAAAGCCTGATTTGGTCCCTGCAAAAACACTATGGAGCAACATTTTTTATTTATTTATTATTTATAATTTTTTACCGGAATACTTAAAATTTTATTTTAGATGAGAAGTAGGAGCATTGCTAATATTTATATTTGATTAAGTTAACAACAAACCTTTTACAATTTCTAATTGCCTAATCAATTTACAATTTACTTTATGTATTTGTTAATTGTAGGTTATTTGTCAGATATATTTTTTTAAATATTTGTACAACAAAAACTCACATATCGATGGTTCACAAATGTTGTAAATGCAAAAATACATTTTAAAGTTATATGAACTTTAAAGCTTAAAAATGTCCCATAATTCTAGTCTGAAGGTTATAATAGGATGTTTTACTTATATTAAGAAGAGTTAAGTTAATCTTCTGCCTGTTTATACAGGATTTAAAAATGAAGCTTGCATCTTCAAATTTACATATTTCTCTTGCTACTTGTGTGCATGAAAAAGTTCTTGTATATAATTATATGTTAGTGTATCCAGCTTTTTCTGAAAAATACACTTACAAAATTTGGGAACTAGTCCACCGATATATTATTTAATTGAAATAAGGTTAAACTGTGATTTTTTAAAGCGGTATTCATATATGTAGATGTAAAACAGACATTATTTTCCCCCAATGTCGGTTTTATTAGACTCAAAATTGGTTAAGTTAAACTTATAAATAATAAAATATTTTTAACATAATTTTAATTAACATTGGTTCAAGTAGTATGAATAATTTCTTATTTTAAAATAAAAAAAATGCCTAACGCTTACACATAGTAATTTTTACCGACACATAAACTTAGAAAATTATTGCTAATAACAGAGAATGGCTAAGAACAATAAAAAGAAATAGTAAAATTTATAAGTTAGGGAAGTAAACAATTTATAAAATTAAATAAAAAAGGTAAACTCCAAGGACAAGTAATAAAATGAAAATGGAGTTAACTATTATTTGTTTAAGAAATACATTTGGTATAAATATTTTTTTAAATCAAAACTAAACAATAAACAAGTTATAATGATAATGTTTGGTATATCTATTAGTACCTACTGTTTTATACCTTTTGAATTTATTTGTATGCGATTAGAATTAATATCATGGTTTATAATGAATATACGAAATTATTTCTAAAGCAAACAATTTTCTTTTTTTTTATCTATTAGTTATTATATGTCCGTAGGATTTATTTTCTTTTATTTAATTTTAAATATTTGGTTATAATCAGTAGGGAGAGAAGAGGGATTGACTAGCCTCCGTCCTCCGGAGGAGCTTATTATCTCAAGATCTCTGACGTCAGAGCAATTATTTAGGAATCTTGCGCAACTCCATATTTAGGGTACTGCGCCTGCGTCTCTTGTGCAGGGCGCGGCCACGGCCTGTCACCTGTCACCTGTCAAATGTCACTTGTCAAATGCCACATGTCAATATTATGCGTGACGTCATTTCGTACGGCCCTAGACCTAACCTGGCAACATCGGGCACATGTCATTACGTACGGTCCTAGACCTAACTCGGCAACACCGGGATCAGGCGGGGGCGGCGCGGGGAAAGGGTAAATAATAAAACACATTGTATATATTATTTTTATTTAAACCACATTGTACATTGACTCTTAGCAATTTTATATACAAGTTTAGATAGTAATACACTACAAGCTACAGCAATAAAAATAATTAAACTATAATAATTATCATCTAGGCGGATACCGACTGCTGGAACCTCTGCAGTGGTTACGTTGACACATGGTTCGCTTATCAATGTTTGCCATTCCGTTTCACCAAAAGTTTGATCTCTATAATGGAATTTAACCTTGTATCGGAGATATTTTTGAGCTGATGCTGGTACAAGTGTCTTGAAAACGCCTACGTGGTTCCTGTCTATTATCTCATATTGTAGTGTAAGCCATGAATTATTTGAAGGAAAATCCTTGGTTTCTAACATTATCGAAGCTGTTAGAGCATTATAAGGCGCATGAATGTAAAAAACATTCTGCACTAAAGCTACTAATACGACGTATGACGAACTTAACAGAGCCATGACTGAAACTTGAATGAGCTAAACTGTTGCAGGAAGGTTATAATATCTTCATAGTGACTTATAAGATATAAACAAATCATGCCAACTATGAAAAACTTAATAAACATCCTTTTATTATTATTATTTAAATTAGAATCAGCTGTTTTAGTCAATCGCTTCTGTTCAAAATTTCGACAAGTCCATAAAATCTGAGCTAGTGCGCAGGATGCAACTCCATTATAATGATCTGAGAGCGGATCATCGCCTTCTTTCCAATCATAAAATTCTGCATGACAAATTGAACACTTTACTATATCAGCTCGCCCTGTATAATAAAAACCAGCCAGTGCTAAATCTTTCGGACTAACTATCATAGGCCAATGTTCAAAGGATAGTAATCTTTGTTCGTAATCAAAATAGTTTTTCAATGGATAACAACCATCGTCGAGACACATGTTTCTAGCTTGAGGGTTCTAACTAAACTGATAAATAAAACAAAAAAACTCTTTATTTATACATTTATTAAAGAAGCAATTTTTCGAAAGTCTTCAAAGACTTTTTTAGGATACAAACATATAAATTCAATTAAATAATATTCACGTTCACCTAAATTTAACTTACAAACAGTATAAATTTCATTAAGAACATTATCATTATACTCAACATATGATGCTACATCAGATAAAATATTATCATAGAACGATCTAAAATCTAGGTTATTTAACAATAAAATTCTAAAATCAATAACATCTTTAACATTTAAAAATGCATTAATATCTAAAGCACTAAAACATATAGCAACACCAGTTTCTTTACTTTTAAGTCCAATGGTTCGCTCTTTCATCAAAGATGTTGTCCAAATGGCGAAGTTTTCGGAAAAAAATTTTCTACGACATCAGATTCATCACGAGCAACCATTTTAGCAGCAGTCGTTAGGAATTCACACCAATCATCATAACTTAGGGAGATGGTAATCTGATCTTCAGGTAGGTTAAAGAGCGTATTAGTTAATTTTACACTCGGAATTAGACCTCTGGAAACACTAAGTCCGGTTGTAATGTTAAAATGTCGGACTTTTATGCATGATTCACCCAAAAACGTTGTTTCTGACTTAATTTCTTGTCTGCTTCTTGAAACCATTTCGTCAACATATTTCCAGCACGTGGATTCACTTGACATGTTTGAAGAACAACTATCACTATCCATTACTGCGGCTCAACTAAAGGCATTCGAAGCGAGGTTCTTGTTTTAAACTAAATTTCCCCCACTCTTCAGGGCGTTTATGTTTAGTTCTAGAAACAAAAGCTTGGATAATGCCCAACCACTCCCTCTTTCGGAGAATTCGGAAGCTTTTGCAATTAGGATAGTTTGAAAATCGCTGATAATAGAATCCAAAGCGGTATGTTGTTCAACGATAGTATAACGGGAATTGAAGGATTTAATTTCTACATCTCCCGTGGAAGATGACAAATATCTACCATAAAGAACCATATTCGTTTTGATACGTGGATGTTCCACCAAACCAATACTTAACAAATTCTTAATTTTATCTGTTAGAGCGGCTAAAAACAGTTTAACATCGGTTTTTGGGTAGGGTTAAATAGATGATACACCTTCACACGATTCTTAAAAGCTGTTGCCACTAGTTTAACATCTTCACCAATGTCTTGATAACAGTTTTCTTTATGCCTTCGAGTATGATTATGTCTACTATTTATCGAAAATTCTTGATTACACTGATTACAGAACGGCATTGTAAAAACGTATCAGGAACGTAACAGGAACCTAACAAGAACGTAGCACTAACTTAACTGAATTTAAACTGAAGTATTTTCTAATGATTGAATGCTTTTTCTTCTTCTACGAAGAGGGGGAACTTTTAGCAGCATATCCGGAGGAAGATCTTCATACTCTATACCTCTAAAGGATAAATAATTCTTTAGTTTATAAAACTTGGGATGAACTCCAATCTTGAGAGGTTTTTTTCTACGTTTTACATCCTTAATCGTTAATGCTAGATAGGCACTTAACGCAATTTCAAGTTTACGAAAAAATTCAGGATTCGGTCTTCCAGCTGATGTTAAGGGAACCAGAAAATTTCGTACTCTTCGATCTCTATACAAAAAGTTCTTCTTTAAAATCTTTTTCATCCATCGTTCAAACAGACTAGGTTGACGAATAAGGTATAGGTAAATAATAGGAGTAAATTGGGAACGATTGTTTTGTAATTCATCTTCCATCTCATATCCAGGACGCTCTTCTATATCATCAAATCGACATATATTATAATATCGGCATACCCAAACTTCGGAAACAAAAGAACGTAACACATCATCAGGAATCTCGGATTCTCCGTAAGCGAGTTGAAGTTTGTAAGCTTCAGTACACATCTTAACAAATTTTATTTCACAACTAACGAAACCAACAGAACTGTAATCCTTTTAAGGCTTACTTAGAAACAAGCTTAACCAATCAGAAACGAGTATTAACAGGCTGAGACTTGTTTTCCTGTTGTTAACTGCACCTGCATCCTGTTGTTAACCGCAAACATCTTGTTTACTGTTAAACCATATTCTGTTGTTAACCACAAACATCCTGTTGATCATTAAAATTACTGATAACGGTTTTCCTGTTGTTAACCGCAAACATCTTGTTGATCATTAAAATTACTGATAACGGTTTCCTGTTGTTAACCGCAAACATCCTGTTGATCATTAAAATTACTAATACCGGTTTCCTGTTTACTGATAAGACGCGTTTCTTGTCTAAACCACATCCTTGGAAGTAT
Source organism: Listronotus bonariensis (assembly GCA_014170235.1). Classification (NCBI taxonomy): domain Eukaryota; kingdom Metazoa; phylum Arthropoda; class Insecta; order Coleoptera; family Curculionidae; genus Listronotus; species Listronotus bonariensis. The sequence goes on along the minus strand of JACEGR010000046.1, from coordinate 112,029 downwards.
CAATCCAGCTGTTGTGACTTTTATCAAGACCGAGCCATTTAACATACATTTTATTGCCTTTTTACGCAACACTTGTTCGATAAGAAAAACATCTGTCTGCTTAGTTTTTTGTAATTTATGTTCATAAAAACCACCACTTATAGGGTGTCCTCGCATATCTTCCAACAGATATGTTGTTGGATTCGTAATTTTAACTTTGATAATTTTAAACAATTCTGTCGTCCAATTAGGTACATATCCCTTTTCAAAAACATGTTTAGATTTACTGATGCGAACAATATCTCCAACTTTGAATTTATGCTTAGCAGCAATCTTAATATGACTGTATACAGATTTAAGAAGCTGTTGTTCGTTTTCCTTGCTAACATCTTTAGGTTTCATTTTAATAGTACGATGCTTTGTATTATTATAATCATTTGTAACTTTTTGCAGTAAATCAATCCACTTGTGATTACCATTTAACGTGAACAATCTGAATAATTTTTCTTTTATGGTACGAATAACACGTTCAGCAATAGATGCTTTTAAAATGCTAAAAGTACTATAGTGATGGATTCCATGTTTCTTCATAAGACTTTGAAAACTACTATTATAGTATTCTTTACCGTTGTCTGTAACCAATTTTTTCGGTATTCTTTTAGACTGTTTAAGTATATTCTCCATAGCCTTGGTAACATCCTGAGCAGATTTCGACTTTATCGGCCTAGTCCATAGAAATTTGGAAAAACAATCAATTACCACAAGTATATATTTAAATCCTTTGTTCTCGCGAGCGTACTGGTCGAGTTGCGCCAAATCAGAAGCAAAAGTATCATCTAGTCCATATTGAATAAATCTTCGGCGATTAAATTTGGTTCTAGCAGGTTTATGCAACTCTCTAACCACTTGTTCTCGCGCCTTCGACATGACTAACGTTATTACTTCTTAACAGACGGTTTTATATCAGTAATTGTTAATATACCATCATCAAAATTAACATCACTACCACTATCCATGCCCAACGTTTCAATATTCTTCTTCATTTTCACTATTTCATCATTAATCTTCTTAATCTCTTGCAAATCCTTATTTCTACGGTTGCTAGTGACAGCTGTAAGATTTGCTACATCTTTAGCGTGAGCTTGTTCAAGTTTTTCAAGTTTTGAATAAAGTACTATCAGCTCAACAGCCTTCTCTTTCTTAAGACTCTCAACTTCATCCTTTATAGGTTTAAGAGAATTTTGAGTTAAAGTATTCGTATAGTCTCTTAAGCTATAGTCAAGTTTAGAAAATTCCGGTTTAAAACTATCTATAAGTGCTTGTTGTGATAAATGACTATTTTGTAAAACACCTAGAATTTTCTTTATTTCAACCAAATCAGCATTAATCTTTTTAATCTCCTGCATATCGTCTTGCTTAACGCGTTTAAGATCAACTATAAGATTCGTTACAGCTTTAGCACTAGTTTTCTTAAGTTCTTCAATTTTCGAATGAATTAATTTTTAAATCGTCAGCTTTCTCTTTCTCCAGTTTTTCCACATGCACATTTAAAGTTTTAATAAAGTCACGAAGTTGTTGTTCGGCTACATAATCAACATAACTTTTTGTGGAAGCATCACTATCTTCTGTAGGCTGTTTCACATTACAAAGTCTATGATCTCTAACATTATAATCACCATCTTTTGTTAAGGTGATAATGGTAGGATTTTGCATAAATTTAACCTCCTTTTGAAGCGAAGAGGTAGGCAGAGAACGTCCGAACTTGTCCATGGTTCAAGCTATACTAAAGAATTAGTTAAGTGATCTCTAATAAAATTCGATTACACCTAGACGCTCCAGTTCAGCTAAAATATTGGTAATTTCATTCGAGGTATTATTATTACCAATCTGTTTAGCGGCCTCCAACTTTTTCAATCGCTCTACCAACTCATTTACATCATTGTAAAAGATAAACTCTTTAGGTTTTTCCGTATATTCCATTAACGCAGATCCGCTTTTTGAAGGCACTGACGAAGTAGATTTTAAAGCTCTTGTTCGAGTTAAAGGTGGCTCGGTTGATGACGAAACTTTACGTTTAAGCAAAACACCTTGAGATGAAGTGGAAAGAAGTGGTTGGATAATCCTTGTATACTTAGCACCTTTGTTGCCCATTATCTGACCTAAAGGATCATAGTTCTTTCGATGAACATTGGTTTGTTCTAATATTCGGCGAAAATTCTCTTCATCTTCCTTCTTATTATATATTGATGATTTAAAAATATTAAGTCATAAAGCCCACGAGTTCCCGTATAAATGGTATTATCGATCTTAATATCACCATTTCTCATAAAATAAAACGGTTTCGAACCCAACATCCACTTATCGGTTGTGTCATCATAAGTTAATCCATATGTATTATCTATTTTTGACGAGTGTCTCCAATATAAATCCAAGTATTCACGAGCTATTTTCGGATATTGTTCGATAAACTCTTTATATACATGAGGATTTTGTTCTATTGTGGTATTTAAATCATTTCTAAACGAGTCTGCAGAGTTTACAAAAACATTTTCATCGTTATCATCCGTTGTTTGAGCTACCACATGTTCTGGTTGAAACGGGGTTGACAATCTAGGAACAAAACTGGATTCATTAGTTTCTTTTTCTTCTTCTTCTTCTCTCTTCTTCTTTTTCAAATTTTATTCTCTTGACTTCAGGCTTAAGCAAAGTTTTAGGGTTCTTGCGTTTAACTGTTGTTAACTTATTAAGCGGTTCGGTAATTGGTTTTAAAAAACTTATTAAGCGCCTCATCTTCTTCGTTTCTTTCCAACTTTAGCGCTAAGTACTTTTTTCGAATACTATTGGTAGCTTCAATTATTTTACGCTTCACATCCTTGTCTAACTTGTTGAGATCCATGGTTGAGAACTGCTAACAGAACGGTTTGTCAAACAGATCGGATAGGAACGGACCGGTTGGGAACGGACCGGTTAGGAACGGACCGGTTAGGAACGGACCGGTTAGGAACAGACCGGTTGGGAACGGACCGGTTGGGAACGGACCGGTTAGGAACAGACCGGTTGGGAACGGACCGGTTGGGAACGGACCGGTTAGGAATGAACCGGTTGGAAACGGTTCGGTTTTAAAAGGAGTCGTCTAAACAGACAGATGATTCGTTTAATCCTAGGGTGATCCACTTAAACCTGAAGTGATTTGCTTAATCCTGCGACTATTTTGATTCACAAGACGACTCTCGCGCGGATACAGATACGACTGTATCCTATGACGTCACCAGTTATACTAACTGTTCACTCGCATGTTAGGGTATTATAAAGGTGTCGAATTTATTGCGATATCTTCCTTTGTTTAAATCACAATCCTTAAACAATGACTAAGAATCCATAATTTTCTCGCCAACACTCACTGCAAACCTGTTTAAACTTGTCAAACGGCATATCTGTTGTAACGTGATCATCGTAAATGTGTTTCAAGTTGGTATCATCTTGTTTGAATAACACAAGCATATTGGCATTATCACGCACTAGTTGTTTAGGTATTTTCGAATAAGTCTGACACAAATAAAAAGAATCAACTTCACCATGACGACCCATACAGAAATAATTTCTTATTTTATCCTGTTTTTCACAAGCAACATCGTCGAAAATGAATATAGAGTGAGGTTTAGCAAGCGCCGGATCGATGACGTCATCGTTCTCGCTGTATCCGAAAATTTTACACCAACAATCGGTTTTTAAAGCTGTTTGTACAAACAGATATTTCTCCTGCAGTAATGATTTCGAATAAACATACACGTGTTGAAATTTTTAACCCGTTTGGATCTACCAAGAGACTTAGCAAAACATTGGTTTTTCCACAATTACTAGGGCCACATATCAAAGCTCTTATCGTATTGGGAAAAAGCCGGCCATGACGAGTGTTGGGTTTTTTAAACGTAAATCAAAATTACCGATATTAATACCAATCTTTTGTTTCTCTTTGCGCATGACTATAAAGCAGTCCACACCCTCGGACGACTTTAGTTGTAATGAGAACGTTGAAGGGTGCAGGTGTCTTAAATACAGTTATTAACAAGTTGCCAGTCGAACTTCATTTGCCAGGGTATTCGTATTGTGGTCCGGGTACGCGACTTAGAGAAAGATTAGCTCGAGGTGATCCGCCAATAAATAAGTTGGACAGTCATTGTCGCGATCACGATATTTCCTACGCTCAAAGCAAAGATTTAAATCAAAGACATTTAGCCGATAGGAAATTAGAGTATAGAGCTTGGGATCGAGTAAAGGCAAAAGATTCTAGTTTAGGCGAAAAGAGCGCGGCCTGGTTCGTGACTAACGCTATGAAGGTTAAACGTAAGATTGGTGCAGGCTGTTGCAAAAAGCCATTTTCCTCGTGTGTTAGAAAGATCAAAAAACAGTTTAAAGGTGAAGGTATTAAAAATTATGGTAAAGTGTTGAAAGCTGCACGATTGTCGGTGAAAAGTCTTGGAGGACGCAGAAAAATCCGTATACCAAGAGTAATACCCGTCCCTAAAATTGGCGGTATTCTCCCGTTAATCCCGATATTCGCCGGGCTCAGCGCTTTGGGAGCACTTAGCGGTGGAGCTGCCGGCGTAATGAATGCCGTAAACAACGCCAAAAATGCTGCGGATAAATTAAAGGAATCACAAAGGCATAACGAAACAATGGAAGCAATAGCACTGGGTAAAAAAGGCAGTGGTCTCTATTTGAAAAAATATAAACAAGGACTTGGTTTATACTTGAAAAAGATGCCAAAAAACTACCAATAAAGCTGCCTGATAGACCGCTAACCGATCGGGATATTAAACGTTATTCTACTCTGTTAAAAATACCAAATTTTAGAGGAGTTTTTATGCGTGATACTCTACCGAAATCTCCTAAACGCAAAGAATGTGGTGTAATTAATTTAGATCGAAACGCAGGTGTCGGTACGCATTGGGTAGCTTACAAGAAAGATGGCAACAAAGTTATTTATTTCGATAGTTTTGGCAATTTGAAACCGCCAAAGGAGTTTGTTAAATATGTTAAAAAGTGTAAAATATACTTCAACTATGAGCAGTATCAAAATTATGGCACTGACAAATTGCGGACATCTGACTTTAGCATTTCTTTACAATAGAAAACTATAAAACCAAAGTGATGTTTCCGCTGACGTCAGTCATGTCTCAGACGTTCACGTTGAAAGGTCGTTCTCATCAGTTAGAGGCGAGTTTTACTCCTCCCATTAGACTCGATTCAGAAGACGATTATTCACTAGCGCTCATTTCGCTAAATACTTGGAACTCGATTCCAAATATCGAGCCGGGTAAAAATAAACTCTATTACACCGATCAGCAAAAGCAGGAAAAGGTGTTGGAAATTCCCACTGGTTCATACGAATTGGAAGATATTAACAATTATTTACAGCAGCATCTTCTTGATTCCGAGACCGCTACGAAAGAAGAGAAAATCGAGTGTTTTTAATAAAACCAAACAATAATACGTTAAAGTGTGAATTGAAGAGTGTTTACGAAATAAATTTTAAACCAAAAGATAGTATTGGTAGATTGTTGGGATTTTCTTCTAGAGTGCTTAAAGCAAACACTTTACACGAGTCAGATCTTCCCGTAGATATTATACAAGTTGTTACGATACGAGTCGAGTGCAACATTATTTCAGGGTCTTATTATACAAGTAATCCTTCGCATACGCTGTACGAATTTACTCCAACCGTCGATCCTGGTTACAGTATAAATATCGAGCCGAGAAATTTGATTTTTCTACCGGTTAATCGTAAGGAAATTGATAATATTACTCTCACACTCTTGGATCAAGACTCGAAACCGGTTAATTTTCGCGGTGAAGAAGTTGTCATCAGACTAGTACTTAGACGTCAACATGGTTTTAGTGTTTAACAACTACTTAAGCACCAACACTACATCGGGCACTTCATTCGACCGTGATCCTTCGAAGGGAACGCTCACGTCTGTGAATATAGCATTTTTGCACTCTCTAAGCTCTCAGTATCGCTATCATGTCAGAAAAACTACAAATATTCAGACAAGTCCACAGTGATGAATCGGTCATTCGAGAAGAGTGGCACACCTATCACCCGTTTACCAAATCTTTCAACAATAGTGACGAAATCGAAATTGTTATCAATCAGCAAGATGTATTTCTCGATATGAGCAATGCAGAGCTTTACATTGAAGGTAAATTCGAAGAAGAAGTAGACGCTACCAAGAAAGGTACTTGTACGTTAACCAATAATGCGGGAGCTTTTCTGTTTGAATCGATTTCCTATGAAGTTAATGGCAAGGAGATTGAAAGAATTCGTGATCCTGGTATTGTAAGCATGGTTAAAAGTATGCTTTGTCTAAACGAGCAAGAAAGTAAAGCGCTGGATATGGCTGGATGGAATTGGCCTAGTGGTACTCTTAAAACTTTGGACGAAACTTCTAAGCAATTCAGTCTACGTATTCCGCTCGGTTTTTTACTTGGTGTGTTTGCCGATTATAAAAATGTCGTCATGGGAAAACAAAAGCTTAAACTCGTTCGTGCAAGACATGATTATAATTGTTACATCACGACTGCAGGCCCGAATGAAATTCCTACGAAAAAGGCTACTATAACACTTAGTACTGTCGAGTTAAAAGTTAGACATATTTATCCGAGTGACGCCGTAAAATTAAGACTTTTGGATGATATTGCTAAAAATAAACCGATATTTATCGCATACCGACATTGGGAATTACACGAGCTTCCGGCTTTGAGAACTACGAAACGGGATATTTGGACGGTTAAAACAATGTCTGAACGAGCTCGCTACGTCATTGTATTTTTTATGAAGAATCGGAAAGATAATTTCAAGAGTGATTGTACATACCTCGATAATTTAAACATTACCGATGTCAAGCTCTATTTAAATTCAGAATCCTATCCTTATGAAGCGTTAAATCTTAATTTTTCAAACAGACAATTTACTGAAGTCTATCGGATGTATACGGAATTTCAAAAATCCTACTTGGGTAAGCAGTTTAGCGAGCCTCTTATTGACTTTACAAAGTTTGCCAGCAGAGCTATTTTCGTAATCGATTGTTCTAAGCAAAATGAAGCTTTAAAAAGTAACACGATTGATGTTAAATTAGAATTTCAAAGTTCGGAAAATTTTTCTCAAGATTCGCGAGCCTTTTGCCTCATCGTGCATGATCGTGTCTTGGAATATCAAGCTTTAAGTGGTCAGGTGCGCGACATTTTGTAATCATTTATCAGTTAACTCTCGCACAATGAAGTTCGCCGTGGTCGACGTTCAAGGCTGTTTTACACCCGAATTTTATGCGAAAGAACTAGCGATTTATGATGGAAATCAAATGTTTGGTTATGTTTTTAAACCGCTTATACCGTGGCATGAACTGACCGAAGATCAAAAGAAGCAAGTAAAATATCTGTATGGTAACCATCATGGAATCCATTACAACTATGGCGAATGGAAATATGACGAGTTGTATTCCATCATTTACAAGAATCTACGAGACGTTGACGTTATCTATGTCAAGGGCCATTTAAAGAAGGAATTTTTAATTAAGACATTTAGAGAAATGAAATATGATTTACCTACTATTGTTAATTTAGAATTTGTTGCAAATGTACCAAAATTAACAAAAAATGTTACTTCTTGTTCTTATCATAGTTTAGATATTTGTGCATGTAGTGTTAAGAATGCCTATATATTGTATGATTATATATTTAATCTTTTACCCCAATAAATGAATAAAATCGATAATTTTGTGTTTTATTTCTTTAGTTTAGCTTCAGACAATGAGCAAGACGGTTGTCATCGCAATTGACACACATTTAAGAAATCTTAAAAAGTTAAAAAAGATATTAAAGTTTACCAAGACAAAAAGTGTATGTTAAAATTATTTGCACGATTGACTTTGAAAAATGGATGCCAAAAATATTAGCCTAAATTATTTTGTTGGTGAAATCATAAGAATTTCGTTTTGTAATAATGGAATTGTACTTACCTATCACAAAGGGTCTGTATTTCCCTTTTCCCACCAGGAGTTTGACGAGTTCTTGAGCTGCTGAATCTTGTAAACAACACTTGGATAGATCAAGACTTTAAAATTGGTGCTTACAATATTAACTATTGGCATGAGGAAGAAAGTCAAGGAATGGTGATTACGGATTTGGATAGCAGAGAGTCAATTTATTTAGATAAACCTGAATTGTTACTTATTGTAAATCATAAAGATAATTTGTATGAGATAAATAATAAATTTTTGTAGCCTAATATGTGTGTTTTATTTTTAGAAATAATACAACAGATGTAAAAAATAAATATTTATTAAATAAAATACTATACAAAAAATAATTCTTAACCTAACAATTGTTTATTCATGGTTTGCAAAAAATACATAAATACCTAAAACTACTCTAACATAATGTAATTTAACAATATTTTTTACAATACCTAAAACTAATTCTAACAATATTTAATAATTACAAAAAATAACCTAAAACCCAATAAAGGCTCTGCTGCCAAAAGAAATTAAAGCGAAGAAAGCTGCCGTAATCAGTCTTAAAGATTTTCCTATGTCTCCTTATACAAACTCAAATCTCGATGCCCCCAAGCAAGCGTGTACTCTGAATCGGGCATAATGAAGCGCTTGTCGTCCGCGTAAGACAGCGCTACCTTATTTTTAAGCTCGACATACATATCGTGTAAATATGAGCGAAAAGTCGACATCTCTCGGTGTATTTTTGTACCTTCCACATCCACCGCTCTTTTATAATCTTCAAGAGATAACTCTTTTTGGTGACGTGGTCGGACACACCTTTAGCCTTTTTAGTCAACTCGCCTCCCACATTCACGCAATATGCTTTCGCCCCGGTTCCGAAGAATTCCCAAATAACTTTTCCTGCATATTCATCTTTCATTTTACCCAGAATAGATGTATTTACAGGAACGCCATGTTGGTTATCTTCCGAGTAGTTAGACGTGTCGAATTTGTCTAAGTTCTCGCGCATATCATCGTAGAAATTTTCTGTTTCAACATGTAAAATTAAGGAGTCTGTATCAGTGTAGAGCAGAACCGCATTGTTACCGTATTTTGGTTTGATATAGTTGTACAAAAAGTCATACATAATGGTCTTGGATATATCCAAGATACTGAAACCCACATAAATGGGTTTATTATATACGATTTTTTGTTTTTGCATTTGAATAGCAACCAGATTTTTAGTGAAAACGGATATGTTTTTAAAATGCGGTTTCGCGATTAATGCTTCTGCCCCTAGTCTTCTGCCTACATTCTCCCAATGAGTAACCAATCTGATATCTGACCGTTTCTCCACGTTTTCCATCGTTTTTCCAAACACGGCATTATTCATCAATTTGAAAAAGTCTTTTCAAACTTATTTTTGGCTTTATTTCTATGTGCCGTGTTTAAGTCTATGTATTTTTAAGCCAAGGAGATTGATCGAAACTTAGTACGCGGTGAATTTTGGTGAGCTTAAGCCCATGGCCTAAACATTGTCGCAAATTTTGGTAGTGAATAATATATCTTTCTTTTTTCAAAAATTTGGTATTAATTTTTTAATATTTTTATTTGTTGACTCCGGCGAAGCGATGGACTCTGGACAAAAGGGCAGTTCATTGTGAAGATAGTGTAAATCTTCCGGATAATCTAAATCTACCTCAAAAATATAGCCCGTGCTTGAATCTTTTTCAAGTTTGTGAATGTCTAAATTTTGAATTTCTTCTTCCGCGAGCCATTTAAAGTTACCCGTAGGGAGTGGTTGTGACATGGCTGCGCCATACAAATTTGTAGCGTCTAAATACATTATGTAAGAAGTAGGTTTGGAAGCATCGTAATGTGGTATAAATTTATTGTTTGCAAACGCTTTTCTAACGCTACACTGACTGACGCCGCCGCGAATCCCGTGTTTTAGAAATGTAACATATCAATGTCCGTAATTAGCTCCAACTCAATTGCGCAGGTCCGTGTAGCGGCGTCCCACGATAAACCGGGAGCCGTAAAATATTGTGCAGGATCTAGATTATAAACATTGATACAAACATCTCTAAAATTTTCAAAAACATCTGCCAAAAGTAGAACATCAGATTTTAAATATAAATCGGAATACTGGCCTAAAGTTTCGCATTTAAACAAATTCCACACAGACCAAGCACGCTTGTAAGCTTCTTTACTGATATCTTCTTTTTCAGTTTGTCATAGAACTCTTTATGCGATGGTAGTTTGGTATCGTTTAATTTTGAAATATCATCAACATACGAATATGGAAAGACCCCCTTCTGTCGAATAAGCTGAAATTCTTCTTCGTTAGGGAAATATTTCCTAACTTCGCGACATTGTTCTGATTTTAGATTTGCGGCTAACTTATCTAAACCGCTAGCCATAAAGCGAAAACTATCCAAGAAGCGTAGCTTTAAAAATACCTGTTGTTCCCGATCATTATCCTTTTAAACGTGTCGACCAAAACGTGTTTAGTGAAAGAAATATAACGTTCTTTATTTTGGGCAATCACATCTAAACGTTCCTCTTCGGTAGCTAGCTGTTTAATTAACAGATGGCTATCAAAGCCGGACATATTATGAAAATAAACCGGTATGAATTTTGGCACTTTATAGTTGACATTGCAAACAGAGTGAGCCGCACCTCGGAAAATCCCAGTTAAATGACAATGATCTCTCACTCTTTCATCTTCCACATTAAATGGTTTCTCACAAATATGACATATAGTCGCCGAATTAAACTCAATCTGTTGTTGAACCGTTAGAGGAGCCATAGGAATTGGAAATTTTAAATGATTATTGTAAAGTGTTTTACAATCACTTTCCAATAACTTTATAAATTTTTCGCTAGCATCGTCTCCCTATAGGTTTTAAAAACAGATTTAGAATCATCGAAAGAACATTTAATATAGTAGGCAAAAGAGTAAGGGATATGTTTATGCGTTTTAATAGTGTATGATTCATCGGGGTTTGGCTCATTTTCCTCTGCTTCAATGGGTACTACAGCGGTTTCAAAATCTGCATAAACAACAAAAGGTACTTTTAATTTCTTTTCAAAATTCTCGAATTTAAGGATATTCGCAGGAACGTCTTTACCATATTTATCCTTGCGCAATTCCGTAGTTGGTAATTTAACTGAAACATGATTACAGTCATGCTCCTGATGAGCTTTTAAACCGTTTTCGGTACTGAAATAAACCAAACATCCATCGCATAAATATTTAGCACACTTGCGTTTAGATAATTGACTTCCGATTAATCTTGACATACTTCTTATTAAACAGTAATGGTTATTTTCATAATCATCACTGATTAATAACAAGTTGACATGTTTTGGTTTTCGAGATTTGGTTAAGTATAACGGTCCAACAACTTCAACGCTATTTTTACCGTTTTCAAATACATTTTCTAGTCCATAGACATTAATAGAAATAGCGTTAAGTTGTTCGAATATATGTATATCTTTAAGTTTCATAGGAAAATCTATACCTGTAAAATCCAATTCATTAGCATACTGCTCATAATGAGTCACGCGGTGAGGTGTTTGTTGCCAATCAATTGGATGGAGGTGAGCTAAGACTGACCACATAAAACATTTTTGATCCTGATTTTGAATGTTTAAAACAGCTTTCTTCGCTTCAATCCCTTTAGGCAGTTTGATATACGAGGAAGCCTTCATTGGGTTAAATTTATTAATACTTATTTCTAAATGGAGGAACTGCTGCAAGGCCCAACCTGTAAAAAGAAAAATACATGTTTAAACAAGTTAAACCTGCAAATAATGATTCATAACAAATAAATGAATTATGAAATTGTATGCGTACTAATAATAATAATAATAATAATAATAATAATAATAATAATAATAATAATAATAATAATAATAATAATAATAATAATAAGAAGGCTACTCACCACTATCTTTTTCGGAAAACTCTAGGGCCTTTTTGTCCACGATGGCTACAAATTGCGCGAACAGCTCCTCCAGATCTGTGTTCCCGTTCACCACCCGAAATTTAGTGTTAAACGACTTGACCTCTGACATCTCCCTTAGCCTGCAGGAGGAAGCGGCCGAAAAGTTCTACACCGACCTTGATACTTTCTGAGTTGTTGCACTTGCTTCCCCACCAACTTGACGAAATTGGTGTTAAGGTTTTCCATAAATCTTTTCACGTTGGTGGGGTCCTCATTGGATGTTAGTCGGTATGTCGCAATTCGGCTTCTAAACGATGATCTGATAAGTTGAATTTCAGCTTCCTCCTGCTCCACACAGCATTTAGAACGATGTTGAAGGGTGCGCAAGTGTCCCGGGTATTTAGCTGCAGGCAAATCTATGTTGCACACCCCGCAATGTCTAGTGGATGTTGACGGCTCTGTAAAAATAATAATAAATATTAGCTTGCTTATTCAAATATAAAAAATTAAAATTTGGAATGCTTATTCAAATATTAAAAAATTAAAATTTGGTATGCTTATTTAAAACATGAAAAATAATTTAAAAATTACAGTTACGCTTACAAATGCTAAGAAATAATTTATAAAACATAAAAACTTACCGGTTGTTAGGTCAAGTCTAGCCTTCTTATGCGTCATGGCTAGCGGGGCTTCAGCTTGTCTTTTGGGGGCTGGATGTTTTTCCCTCTGATGACGGTCGAGCGCCCCCTCCGACTTAAAGATCCCACCGCACTGCTCGCAGACTTTGACTACAGTGCGACAGTCGCCATGGCGTTTAAAATTATCCTTACGGGAGAATGTACGGGAACAATGCTCGCATTTAAACATGATTCTGTAAAACAAATGATAATTAAATAGTTAAACATTATAAAAATTGTTAAAAATGCTTAATTAATAATCTACAAGTCAAGACCTTTCATTCGAACCCAAACAAGGCCACTTTCTGACGACCGGAAGTTGCGACCGGAAATGGCTATTTTATTGCATATTCGGTATCTAGATACTACAAGGAATCTAAATAAGTTAAAATTTTTAAAAAATATTTATAAATAAGAAAGTTGAAAAATAAAAATTGTTAAAAATGTTTAATTCGTAATCTACAAGTCAAGACCTTTCATTCGAACCCAAACAAGACCACTTTCTGATGACCGGAAGTTGCGACCGGAAATGGTTATTTTATTGCATATTCGGTATCTAGAGACTACAAGGAATCTAAATAAGTTAAAATTTTTAAAAATATTTATAAATAAGAAAGTTGAAAAATAAAAATTGTTAAAAATGTTTAATTAGTAATCTACAAGTCAAGACCTTTCATTTGAACCCAAACAAGACCACTTTCTGATGACCGGAAGTTGCGACCGGAAATGGTTATTTTATTGCATATTCGGTATCTAGAGACTACAAGGAATCTAAATAAGTTAAAATTTTTAAAAAATATTTATAAATAAGAAAGTTGAAAAATAAAAATTGTTAAAAATGTTTAATTAGTAATCTACAAGTCAAGACCTTTCATTTGAACCCAAACAAGACCACTTTCTGACGACCGGAAGTTGCGACCGGAAATGGCTATTTTATTACATATTCGGTATCTAGAGACTACAAGGAATCTAAATAAGTTAAAATTTTAAAAAAATATTCATAAATAAAAAAGTTGAAATTTTTTATCTTGTTTTTAGTACCTATAAGTCACTAATATCTCAAAACATCTAAAATAATTGAAAAACCTTTATAAATAACAAAGTTATAATAAATTGTTAAGAAATGGGTAAAATCAGCTCACTAGAAACACAAATATACGTTAAAAACTCTTAAGGCCCTATTTACTCTCAAATAACATAATTATTAAAAAATTATTGTTAATATTTGTAGATTTATAAAAAATAAATTGTTTTAAAAAAGAATGACTAAAATCAGCCTACTAGAAACCAAGATATACGTTAAAAACTGTTAAGGCCCTATTTACTCTCAAATACCATAATTATTAAAAAAATTAGTGTAAATATTAATATATTTATAAAAATTAAATTGTTTAAAAAAGAATGACTAAAATCAAACTAGCTAGAAGCCAAAATATACGTTAAAAACTGTTAAGGCCCTATTTACACTCAAATTATATAATTATTAAAAATTTTAGTACTAATATTTATAGGCTTATTAAAAAATAAATTATGTAAAAAAGAATGACTAAAATCAAACAGCTAGAAGCCAAAATATACGTTAAAAACTGTTAAGGCCCTATTTACTCTCAAATAACATAATTATTAAAAATTTTGGTACTAATATTTATAGGTTTATTAAAAATAAATTGTTTAAAAAAGAATGATTAAAATCGGTTTACTAGAATTCTAAATATATGTTAAAAACTGTTAAGGCCCTATTGACAACATAAACATTTAGAATAAAATGGTTACTTACATGTATTATTATTAAGCACTACCACTAACACTGTAACAAATAGGACGCTGGAACAACTTCACACACTGAAGGTCTAGTCGTTACTGAATATCAAACCGATGCGTTGAAGTATTTATACTCTTTCCCACCTCGTATAATAACATACGTTTCTTATTTTTTAAAAATAGCTTGGGAACCATATTGTTATTTTTCAAAATACAATAATAATTTTATCTAACTTCCTTAAACATTCATGGGAACGTAAATATTTGTTATTTTTCAAAATTCCAACAATAATAATTATGCGGTTTCCTTATTTTCGAAAATAGCATGGGAACACAAATATTTGTTATTTTTCAAAATTACAATAATAATGCGGTTTACTTGTTTTTAAAAACATGCATGAGAACACAAATTGCTATTCTTAACATCTTTTTTAATTTTAATAACATAAGTTAAATATTATGGATTTTAAAGAAATATTTTATTATTTACCCTTCCCCCGCGCCGCCCCCGCCTGATCCCGGTGTTGCCGGGTTAGGTCTAGGACCGTACGTAATGACATGTGCCCGATGTTGCCAGGTTAGGTCTAGGGCCGTACGAAATGACGTCACGCATAATATTGACATGTGGCATTTGACAAGTGACATTTGACAGGTGACAGGTGACAGGCCGTGGCCGCGCCCTGCACAAGAGACGCAGGCGCAGTACCCTAAATATGGAGTTGCGCAAGATTCCTAAATAATTGCTCTGACGTCAGAGATCTTGAGATAATAAGCTCCTCCGGAGGACGGAGGCTAGTCAATCCCTCTTCTCTCCCTACTATAATCCTAATTAAATATATTTAGTAGCTTTTTTGTTTCATTATTAGTCAGGTTTGCACAAGACAAAAAAAAGCCATCTTTTTTAATTTCTGTATGCCTCATTAGTTTTTTTTATTTTAGAGATAAAAAAATATATTTTGAACCAAAACATTCATTATGTTATATTAAACTCGTGGATATAGGTTAACTATTTATAAGTTTGTTATATCATTTCGCCATAGCCTGTGACTTAACAATAAAAGGTAAATTATTTTAATACCTTAGGATATAGAGATTTGTGTAAAAAAAATGTGCGATTATTAAAAAAATAGTTATTATATTGAAACCAAATATAAAAGGCCAATCCTTTAAAAAAAAGTAAAACGTATTTTTCATTGTTTAGGTATATTTTTATACACCCAATAAAATTATTTTTATACTTCAACTTCTAAAGGCATAATGCATTTTTTATAATGGTAAAGACAAAAGACAAATAAATATAAAGATACGTATGTATTTCTGTTAAAACTTTTTCTTCCAATATTTATTTTACCATTTGTATCAATATTTGAAAAAATAAAACTTTTATTTTGTTTAAACAAAATATTATTTGGCTTTTCTCCAGAATAAAATTTAAAATATTTAAAATTTTAAGAAAATTAAAACTTTTATACATTATGAAGAACTATTCTCAGCTCTTACACATATAATAAAAGTTATTATTACTTTAAAAGAAATAAAATAATGAAATATTTAATATTAAGTTACTTACAATACAAAGGTTTCAATCTATAAACATATGTATTGTAAGTAACTTATTATTAAATATTTCATTATTTTATTTCTTTAAAGTAATAATAACTTTTATTATATTGTGTAAGAGCAGAACAGTTGTTCATAATGTATAAAAGTTTTAATTTCTTAAAATTTTAAATCAATTTTTTAAAAATTTCTGGAGAAAAGCCAAATAATATTTTGTTTAAATTTAATCTCCCAGAAACAAATAAAACATAAAATATTTTATTTTGTTGTTATAAATGTAAGTAATAAGTAACATAAACTTTCCTATGTGTAGTTACCTACATATGTATGTATTTTAAACTAAAATGTATTATTTAATACCTGGTTGGGTTTTGGGGTCATTTCTTTTTTAATGGCAGGACAGTTGTTGGAGATTCTGCTAACGGTGATTTAATGGAGTCCATTCTATAAAAAAATATATTTTTAACGTAAAAATACCATTATTAATCTTTATGACAGCCTGCAAGAGTTTGTATAAAGCCTATAAGTCCTCTGTCTGACGTCTATAGCTGCAACAATTCGCCGCGCCGTTCCACGCTGCAATCCGCGCCTCGTTTAGCATCAGAAATGGCCAGTTTTATTTAAAATCCCCGTCCAGACTGCAACTGCTCTTCGTGCCGAATAACGTCGCCGCCGGGCCACGATTCGCGCCAAGACGGTGTGGACAATAGAGAGATATGGTTACTTTGGTTACCGCCTACGTTCGTTATTTACGTAAGGCGCTATTTAAATACCGCATACGGTATTTACTGTTTGTTTTTAGAGACATGGAAAACGCCGTATTTCCAACGGTTAATTACACCTGTCAGCGAATTTACAAAATTAAAAACAAATGATCCTTTAATGTGCGAATACTAAAGTTTTTCCCGTTATCTCAAACACATTTTACTGTACATTTTCCCACTTTTCCAGACGAATTTTGACCAAGACATTCTCTCAGTAAAGCCAGGTTATTCTTGGCCGAGAATCTTAACCTTTTAGTTTCTTTTCCACCTGCGATATTTATCCCAAAATAAGAAAAGCAAGACTTTATCAAAGATTAGTAGTTTAACTTTACTCTGTGGCTCTATTACAAAAATATTTGTAGAAATCGTCGAAATAAATAATATAACCTTAAAAAATAAACAAAGAAAAATATTGTGCGCATGGCAATTGTATTCGCTATTTTAAATAGCACACGGCGTTATCAGCCCGCAAATTACTCCATGCGGTAACGTTATTACCACCAGCGACGGTAAAATCGAATCGCGCATAGCTTAACTGTCATAATAGCGCTTATGTTAATACCGCATGACGTTACAGCACCACCCATATCTCTCTATTAATACATATTTGTTTGGGCGCAATTTAATTGTTCGGCGAATGGGTCACTGCGATCCACAGTTTTTCGGTTTGTTGGCGTCAGATCAAAGAAAATGAAAGCCAATTAAATCGTACCCTATATCAAATAGCGCCGATGTACACCGAATCTGACTTCGAGTATGAAGCTAGCGAAACAAAATAAAAAGTCACTTTATTCGTTCATGAAAGTCAATAAGGATAGTTTAAGGCTAGTGTTTGTAAACAAAGAATACAAAAAATATATTAATAACTATTTACAAAAGTAAAATTCATTATAAAATCTTGTCTATATGTAAGCAGTGCCGGCTCGTCAGAAGAGGCAAGGGAGGCTTAGCCTCCTTATAAATTTAACCATTAATGCGACAGTACACAATTTTTGTTTGCATTTATGCAAATATAACGTATTTTGCTTTAAATAGGTGCGGTACCCCTAAAAAAATACCGAACTTTTCTGTGTTTATATATTCTTTATAACTTTAGCCTCCCCTGTTTTCCAATGCACGAGCCACCACTGTACGTAAGTCAACCTTATGAATATTTTTATGTTTGTTTTAATAAGTTTTAAAAAATAATCAAGGGCAGACCACCTTTAGATTCTTATATTTTATTTACAACAATTAACCTTAAACCACTGCCATTATATGAATGTCGCGGACGCTGAAAACTTGAAGTCGGGTTCGGGAAACATCGACGCTATTCAATCGACGTACGATTCCGGTGGCTGGGAATGTTATGATGTTCGGGGAAAATATTCGCCCGACCATTTAAACTGTTCGCGCGTTCTTTTGACGCCAAAAAACCGAAAAGCTCTGAATCACCAGCAAATCATTTAACAAACCCTTAAAACGGCGTGAACTCTGTCCATACTATAGGTGCGCGCTATGTGGCGCGGTATACGGCGTGGAGCGGCACGGCAAATTGTTGCAAGTCTGGACGCGGCTTAACGTCTGAGTAATGTCTTTTCGACAGGACCTACGGTCTAATGTAAATTTTGAACTATACCCAGTAATTTACAGTATACTCCCTTTCTGTTACCCATCTATCTACTAATGGTTCCTCGCGTCGACTCTGCTGATCTCATAAAAAGAGGTTTTACAATGCGACAAATGTTGTTTTTCAAAAAACACCTTTATTTTATTTACAAGTTAAAACAAAATTGAATACATTATACTGCTAACAGGGGGCAGGGGTGGCCCAAGCCCTCCCTAAAAATGTCTGCCCCCTCCTGTAAGGTGAAAGGTAAGAAGAAAGAAATAACGTAAATTTAAAAGGTATGTGCAAAATACGAAAATAAGAGATGTATTTTTTCTTTGAGTTTGAGGACCTACTTTCTTTTTTTTTCTCTTAAAAATTATTGCGGGACACAAACATTACAAGTGACATCCTTAGGAATATAGAATACAGTTTGGGACCTTTTTTGGTCTTCAAATTTTGGGCCTTCAATTTTTTTCTTTCAGCCCCCCACCCAAAAATGTTCGGCCCCCTTGGCCACCCCTAAACCGCTGTCGTCGCCACTGATTGGTAAACTACGATTCAGCTAAGATAGTGCCACTCGGTCATCCATTCTGTCTTTCTTACAATTTGTTCCCCTTTTTGTTGCTCGCACACTATTTAAAGGACGCGATTAGAAAGAAATAGTTGATTGGCGTATTTATTTATTGACGCCTCTGGCTTTTTCTTAGGTGAATTATACTTTACAGCAATCGCGGCTCGCCGACATCGTGTTTTTTCCACCGCTTGGTCGTCGACTTGGAGAAAACCGCTCTGTATCTTTTAGCCTAAGTAGTTAAATTATTTAAATTCTTTTGCTGCCAAATTTTTAACTCTAACTCTACAAATCTGCGTTTAATCCATTTTAAGGCAAATTATCACTTAGACCCTTCAAATTTCACTTGGTGCGATGAGAGTATGAAGCTTATGGAAGTCAGTGATAGGTACTTTTAAAAAGCATTGCATTAACGGCTCTGCTGGTACTTTTTAATCAGAAAAGTTAAGCAACGCCACTGGTTAGTAGTTTAATGGGTAACCGTAGGAGTAGTTCAGAAATAGCGCTACCGTCAACACAGTGAGAAGTTTGGGCCATCTTCAGTTTGACTGTAAATGAATGTCTAATACGGAAAAACCCTGTAAAAAGGAATAGGTCTACACAGGTCGTAGTCGATGGGTAAGAGAAGAAAAGTTTTTGTATGGGTGTTAGAGATAAAAGGAAATTTCAGCTTTTTTAAAGCTGGTAAAGCAGAAAAGTAAAATGATTTTTTGTTCTGGTTGTTAACTAAATAAGCATAAATATGGAATCTAGAATTTATTGAAGGTCCTGTGATTCTTATTTTTTTACCCTACGATTGTTTTTTAAATTAGGGTTAGAGACTGATTAAAAAAGAAGAACATACGAATTGAGGGGTTTATCGCAAGCTAATCTATAATATGAAGGAATTGTGGAAGAGACAATATATCTAATGTAAAAAACAAATAAAATTGGTACTAGTACGAAGTCTCGGGTACTCCAGTATTAATTTGGAAAAGCTTAAAGAATAATCCTTTACAGTGGTTAATATACATCATTTAGAAAGAATACTGGATACCTGTTCTAATTTTATGCTTTTCCAAATACTTAATTTAAAAATACTATTTTTAAAATACCTTATAACCAACTGAAAAAATAGTTATAGGTCTATAAGTGAAAGGATGATTTCTGGATCTTTCTTCGGGATCCACACGTGGGGCCACCCAGCTCTCCAGACAATTGACCATGTCACAAGAAAGAAAATAGGTACGAGTTCAAGATCACTACTTTAAAAGACTATTAGACTTAATACAAACTTTCTTGGGCTGTCCAAAGAATTAAAATAAAGAAGTTTTACAAGATGTCACTTTATGTAACAATTTTTTTAATTGATTGAAAATTACTTGCTTTTGTCTACTCAAAAATTCAATTTTACATCTGCAGAGTTACATAAAATACTAAAAATTTAACGTACTTACTGATTATATTTTTGATACTTAATTAAAAGAACATGTATTTCCACAAAATCACTTTTTTAAACTTAAAACAACAAACCGAAACAACTCCGAAGACATTCAGAATGCGAATGACTATATTTCGCAACGTGTAAGATTACCCTTTTCAGGCTCCGCCTTAAACACTGGAAGCGGGGTTGTGTTTACATTTCAACCCTCTACATTATCCAATAGAGACGGGAGATCGGAAGCCGGCATCACCAACCCTTAACTGATGACCAATGGTATTTTGGTTTCTCGCGCCAGGTCTTTATTAATATTAAACACTGGTTTTTTAGACTTATTTTTTGCCTTTTGATGTAATTTTAAGTTATATTACTTTTTCCATTGCTTGCTTTAATTTAAATGTTCAAGTTTTCAATAACTGTGAAAATTACTTTTTAAGAAAACAAGGTGTTTTTAAAACAGAAAAAATAATCTTTTAGTTTTGTCTAAGACAAACTACAAACTACTTTTTTAGCTAAGGATTTAAGCTATTAGAAAAAAGGTTATTTTTATTCCTTTAATATACAGGGTGTCAAAATAATTAGTACTATTGTATAAGGGTTAGTCCGCCTCGGCGAACTAAGTAAGGCAAATGTTTTACAGGGATACTACTTTAAAGACTCATAACTGGCATTTATCAAATTAAAAAATATTTTAATATACCAAGTGATATAAAAGTTATTCAAGAAAAACTAATCTTCAGTGGCGTCCTTTACGGGCACATATCTCTGTAAAGAGGGACTTTAGCAAAATATTTTATATAAACTTGTCCCATTATTTTTATGTGTTCCAAAAGATTGCCCACATATTCTTGGACACCCTGTATAAAATTACTCAGAACGCTAATTGTTAACTATTCGTTGTTAATTACGTTACGTTTTTTAGGTCTGTAGACAATGCCTAACATTTTTCTTAACTTTAATGCCTTGTTTTCAAAAGTACCTGCTTCTGGTCGAGACACAAACCAAAAATTTGGTAATTTCTGTAAATATTTTTTGCTATTTTTGTTCTAGGTACCCATTTTTATCAACTAATTGACCGTATTGCAAGATTGTGATTCGGACTCTTTGTTTGACCTCCGGACAGTGCGGACGTGCGTAGAGGACTACAAAGTTCTCCCCGGAGTGGCGGCTAGAGGTGTCGTACGAACGTTTTTACCTTCGGGGATCAAGGAAAGATTCACGCTAAATTGACGGCATCTTTCTTCTGGATCTAAGCGCTGTGAGCGAAGATTCCTATAAGCTGATGGTATCGTATTTGGTGGTGAACACGAGGTATTTCTCAAATGGCGGGAAATAGATGGGCGTGCCATGGGAACTGTCAGTAGTGAAAGTGAAGGTTATACGTAACACCAGTAGCAGATCTTGGTTTGACAGCCGACAATTTATGCATTGCATCGATTGTTGAATTATTTGTTTTCTTTTGGAATTTCTGGGAGCTACGAGCTCGATTATCCAGATTTTCCGCCGACGAAGCCCTGGAAAGCATAGTCCGGAAGGGGGAGAGTGGTGGATTGGACCTGAAGGAACCAAAACTAAGAAAAAAATAGAGAGAGAGAAGATTGTGATTCTTAATATGAAACGCAAATCGCCGGTTAGGTACAAGATTCGAGCATGTCATAACAGACCAACTCTGCATTTTTATGTTTACTATAGAATGTAGTACCTACTTTAAAAAAGCACATTTAATAAAATAAATTAAAACAATAAAAATAATGTTACTAATAACCAACGTAATTGATGAATTAAAAATCGACTCACGTTAGATCAGCGAAGTTAAACAGCTTTGGGCAATTTTAATAGTATGATAGATGACCACTGAGCGAAGATCACATATTGTTCTCTGTGATTTGGAGACCATGTTAAATTGATGTATAACTTTAATCTATGGGGGTAGCTCAGAGATGGTAATTATTTGTATAACGTCCATGGTGCACGAATGCGTTATTTTATTCCGATATTAGAGAATTATTGCACAGTGAAATAAGGCCAGGCACTAATAATAACGGCCTTATTTTGACATCTGAGCTTGCGCAGATGCATGGTGGGATACAGTGCCGTATTATCCAATAGGCTGACTGGGCTACAGCCTAGGGCGCCATGAAAAAATAGGCACCAGATAGGGGAGTTTTTTAAAAAGTTTAGCTCAGGTGGGGATTAGAACTAATTTCTCTGTGAATAAGGTGCTTTGAAATAAGCCTCATACAGTTAATACGGCCCTGGTGGGATAAGGGTTCCCTTGATAAGGATAGTGCCTGGTTTTATTTATGTCAGTCTTAGGTCGTGCCTAATTCTGGTCTTATTTTAACTTCGGAACTGTTCGTGTAAACCGAACGGCTGCCGAGCACTAAATCGAAAAGTTTTTAGAAGTAAAAATACTTAAAACCTTGCTTTTTCAAATGTATTTCTTTAATTGTGTAAAGCAAAACCCTACAACACAAAAGAATAAAGAAAAAGAACTAAAATTTTTCCCCTTTTTTTTAGGTTAATGGTACTGTCAACATGATTTGCAATAACTCTAAATTATGGGCAGAGGCAAGAATGAGACGAGTAACTGGTCCTAACAATTTGTCCATTGTATTTATCTCTTTCTGGTTTAACGTAAGTTCCAATAAATATGTCTTTGTCTTTCATCATGGCAGGCTATCGTAGATGGAGCAATCATCGCTTTGCCCTGGTTGCCAAGTTGTTTACAATTTCTGCATGTAAACTTTAATGTCCTTTTTTGGCTCACATCTAATAAAGAGAAAGAAAATATACATGAATCGAATATTTTTAACTTGACAACGTTGCCGTAGGCAGTCACGCCGAAATGTTAATCGATATTTGTGTTTGATATTTTTCAATGGCCGATTTGTTTGGACAGTTTGTTTACATTTTTGTGATTTATTGTGTGTTTCGTGGTTTTTACCTCTAATTGGACTTTAAATATTGACTTTTATTAGTGATCACAGTGTATATATTAAATTTGTGCTTTTCAACAGATAATTTAAGGTGATATTGACATGGTTATCTGTAAGAAAAAATCTTTATAAAAACCAAATAAATGACATTTTTAATAAGGTGTGTGTAATTATTGAACTAAACCCCAATATTTTATATTAATAGGAAACAAAAACAAGTACCTAACATTAAGGGCAAAAATAGCACAGCTATATAATTTGAATTTGGCGGGCAAACGATAAAGTCGACTCACGCGTCATCTGCGTTTGCCTACCTTGAAGACAGACAAGGAAGGCCCAGCAGCTATCTCTCTCTCGGATAATTTATTTACATTTAGTTGCTCGTCTCATTGTTTTCTCTGTTATGGGTACAAGCACTATTTAAGGCCGGTATTAATAATACCCGAGCTTAATAGGACAACTTGCAATAATTCTCTATTATTTACGTTTAACTAATTTTAACTTTTTTTTTGTTTCTTTTACGTTTAATTAAGAAAATTACCCTGTAAATCTAGAATCATTCTACATTTTTTTTATTGATTGATTAAAATTATTTACTACGCCTTGGACATATTTTTAAGTAAGATTGCCAATTAATTTCTTTCATTTCTTATTTCTTTCGATTTCAAAAGTATAATATAATGTATTCCCTTCTCAAAAGACATGAAAATGAAAAGAAGTGTTGGGGTTTGAATAAAAAGAAATTAGAAAAAATAAAGGTTTAAGCATCTCATTCATTTCGATTTTTAAAAGTGGAGTTTTAAAAGGGGATCCCTAAGCAAAACTTAAAATTTATTCTTTAAAAGAAACATTACCCAAGAAGTTAATGGTGGTTAACCAATTCATGATATACAGGGTATCTTATTAATAAGGGCAAATAGGTAGTAAATCTTAGGATTTAATGGTCGTAGGACTCTTTTTAAGAAAATTATTCCTAAGATTCTAAATATACCGCTAGACGTGTATAAAATTGCGTTTTTTT
Source organism: Listronotus bonariensis (assembly GCA_014170235.1). Taxonomy (NCBI): domain Eukaryota; kingdom Metazoa; phylum Arthropoda; class Insecta; order Coleoptera; family Curculionidae; genus Listronotus; species Listronotus bonariensis. The sequence continues at coordinate 87,799 of JACEGR010000046.1, read as the reverse complement.
AAAAAATAACGAGTATAAATTAAAACAATATATACAGGGTGTCTAGTAACTTTACCGACAAACTTGAAGGGGTAATTCTCCAATGAAAAGTAAGAAAAAACTTTTTGTTCAACTTTTCACGTAGAATCCACAAAAAGTATTTGATTTTTTATACAAATAAATTACCCTCTTAATGTCAATAATAATATTGCCAAATTAAAACAAAATTGCGTAAAGAATGATTAAGATATTTAAAAATATATTTATATATATGTATACAGGGTGGCCCACCATATTCGACACGGTCTGTAGCTGGATAACCATGGGATTTTTAAAAAAGTAAATACTGGAACATATACAGGTCGGATAAGACTACAGTATAAAATTATTTTAGTCTGTACAGGGTGTCTCAAAAAAGTGAGACGTATCAAAGTTATATTTTTTAAATGGAACACCCTATATTTCATGACGGTTTTAGATTCTACTTTAAAAAATAACTCAAGTTTGTTTGTAATACTAAGTGTCTAATTTTATTCGTTTTTGTGATATTTTATTTTTTTGAAAAATGCAGAGGTAAAATTAAATTGATTTTACTTTAACACTTTTAACACTTTAAACTTTATAATGTGTAACAAGATTAGAAAAAGTCTGCCATATCATACGTAGGTCAAATCAAGATCAAATATTGTACAGGGTGATCAAAAAATAATTTCAATTTTTCAGAAAATCAAATAGCCATATCTCTCCTATTTTAAAAGGAACACCCTGTATTTTTTTACGTCACATGATGACAAATAAAATACTCTTTCAAATGGTTTATAGGTTGCCTATACCTATCTTTTGTGTTTTTTTAGTAAAATCCGTTTTTACAAATTTATAGTCCAAATATTTATTTAAATTAAAGTTGGCAGTGGCATAGCAGCCATTAATATTTTTCTTAAGAAAATAACAATGACCATTTATTTATTAGTAGTGTTTTAGTCAGTTATAAAAAAATTTCAATGATTTTAATTAAAAACCCTTCTTCTACAAAAACAAGATGATATAATACTGGTAGGATGTAAAAAATTGTTTACTTTAGTCTAGAGTTAATCCTGAAAAATATTTCAGGAGAAACCATCTGATAATCTTAATCGTTGTTTTAAAAAATTTGACACAGTGATTATGGATAATGGAAGAAACGAGTTATAGGTCACAGAATGTCGTCATAACTTACCAGAGGCGTTATTAGGATTGTTTAAAAACACAAGATTTATCATTACCACATTCAGCTGAAATAAGTGTTATTGGAAGTAGCATTATAAGCAACTAATGATGTTTTTTTGTGAAATTTAAAAATAGTGGCAGATAATACAAACTACAAACTACAAAATCAATTAAATTACACCCTGTATAAATCCCAGATTCTAGTAAAAAAGTTCAATTATGTACTGCTCGATTTTAAAACGGAAAAATGAAAACTAATCCACAATAGTTATTAAATTAGAGCAAATGTCCAATTTGACATATGGATATCATAATGCGATACGTGATACATACATAAACCGCATCTATACGGTAGATGCACATATTTTCAATCACTGTAAATACCATTACGTAAGCCAGGGTGTATTCATGCGTCATAATACCTCGGCGCTTCAATTATTGCTATTATTGAGTTACCCGGAACGAGACGAAGATTATCCCGGATTTTAACATGTAATAGAAGGAACTTCTAAATGTATGTAACATCTATACTGCCCTAAGCACTTCTCTGAACTCTTTCTGCTAGGAAATGAAGTAAAGTTTGGAAAATCCGGGCTCTTTGCGATAATCCAGTTCGTATGTGGGATTTAAAAGGCCAATATGAAAATTTTTCGTTAACTAAGTTCTCGAGAAAATAATCCTTAAAATTAGTTTTGTTATAATACACAAAAACAATTAACAATTATTGTTTAACTTCGGAAATACCTATTTTTTAAAGAACGTTTTAGACTTTTTTATTATAAAGTGTCTTTCAAGAGTGCAGTGGCGGCGTCAGGGGTGGGCGCGGTGTGGCGAGCGCCCAACCTCAATTGCTCTCGCCCAACCGTTCGCCCAACCTGCTTATTGAACGCAAAAAAGTCATGTTTAAAAACCATTTCATTTATATAAATTATTTAGTCAGCTCATATTCAAGAAAACCGAATTATGGAATTCTTGAATAAATGATCTATGGTCTAGTGTTGGGCGATAAATCAATAACCGGTAAATGGAAAATCACTGGTGCTACCGGTGATTTACTTTTTGCAAATACGGTGATCAGTGATCGAAGCGAATACTGCAATCGGCATCGACACGACACGCATTGGATGATCGCTGATGGCGCCGATCGAATTATGATATACCTATGAATTATTATTTGAAAATAATATGTGAAGGAAAACAGTGATTTAAGCTGATATGATATTTATATTGTTTAGACGTGGCGGGCACCGCCAAGCCATGTGAAAGACTGTTTTCCAAAGCTGGGTTAATAATAATCGACCGTAGTAAATTAAGTACAAACAAAGCTAAAAAACTGATCTTTCTTAATGCTAATTTTTAATTTTCATTGGGAAAATAGTAAGCTATGTATTGTTTTATTTTTATTTATTTAAAGAAGTTAAAATTTTTATTTTTTATTTTGCGTTTTCGTTTTGCTTTAAAAAAGTTTTTTATTTTATATTTATCTTTTTGTAATTGAATTTAAGTTAAAAATGTTAAAATGGTGTTCGATTATTAAAAAATGTGTTTTTTTATTTTTGAAAGTAGGTAATGAATAAACCATAAAACTTGATATTATTTTTACATAATAATACTGCAATATATCACATTAAGCTTGTTGTTGTCACATCTTATATAAAAATGATTATTTGAGTTACGAGCCCAAAAAATTTAGATTTCGTAATATTGCTGTTAATTTAATTTGCAGCATAATATTTATTTGCTGCAAATAATATATTCGTATATTCGTATTCGTTGCCAGACACCGAGCTGTTTTAATATTTCCATTTTTAGTTAAATATTTATGTATATTCAAGTGACTGCAGTGATTGAAATCACTGTTTAAAATCACGGTGATTTAGAAATCACTGTCGCCGTTTCACCGATTACCGAAAAATCACCGTATTTCCCAACACTAATATGGTCGCAATATTAAAAATTTCCATTATGTTGCGCTATGTCATTAGAAACGGATTTTTGTGTAAAATTTTAATATAAATTAAAATATTCGTATAAAATGTTTAAAAAATTCCAAATGTTTTCCCCTCAGCTATGTGTACACCTATTTAAAATTTTAATGATCAAATGTATATCATTTTATTAACAAACTAAAATACAATGATGATAATAAAAAAGTTACCACTTTCTCTTTATTATATAATAAAGAAAATAATATTTTAATCTTTAGAAGGACACATGCTATGGAATGTTAAAAAAATACCGTAAAATTCTCTCATTTAAACATTCCATAGCATGTGTCCTTCTAAAAATTAAAATATTATTTTCTTTATTAAATAATTACAATTTATGGTAAGTACCAACATCTCTGTATCCCCTTCATAATATTATTTCTCAAATTTCTATATATAAAAAAAACCTTAACTCTTTGAATTGTTTTGTATGTTTTGTTTTATACCTCTGTTTTTAATTTATATAAAAAAAATTTTTGTTACATGTGACATTTTTATACAAAAAAAAATCACAAGTATTTTTTCATTTTAGGCTTGATAATGCCTCAAAGAGAGGCGAAACGTCGCCAAAATAATTTTTTTTTGACATTTTACGTTTTATGGTCTTTTATTGGGAACGTTTTTTAAGTTTATATTTAATGACCGGGAACTGATACCATTTTTAAAATATTTGTACTGAATTTTAAAACGCCCCGTATTTATATAATAACAATATTGCACTGCACATTTTACTGCCCACACTCTAAATTTCTCTGCCGGATATCGCCCAACCTAAAAAAAAGCTAGCGCCGCCCCTGCAAGAGTGGTAGTATTTCAAATATAAATTTTTCGGTTTCTAATTCATATATTTTTAATTTCTAGGTGTTACTATATTTAGTATAGTGTGCGGTTTATAATGCAGTGTCTGACTCCTCTCGATCGGTTTGAGGTAATAAAAAAATATTACCAAAGTGGTAGCTCAGTTGTGGCCACTTAACGTTTATTCACTCGAAATTTGGGTTCTCTCTCTCTATTTTTTTCTTGGTTTTGGTCCCTTCATGTCCAATCCACCATTCTCCCCTTCCGGACTATGCTTTCCAGGGCTTCGTCGGCGGAAAATCTGAATAATCGAGCTCGTAGCTCCCAGAAATTCAAAAGAAAACAAACAATTGAACAATCGATGCAATGCATAAATTGTCGGCTGTCAAACCAAGATCTGCTACTGGTGTTACGTATAACCTGCACTTTCACTACTGACAGTTCCCATGGCACGCCCATTTATTTCCCGCCATTTGAGAAATACCTCGTGTTCACCACCGAACAGGATACCATCAGCTTATAGGAATCTTCGCTCACAGCGCTTAGATCCAGAAGAAAGATGCCGTCAGTTTAGCGTGAATCTTTCCTTGATCCCCGAAGGTAAAAAACGTTCGTACGACACCTCTAGCCGCCACTCTGGGAAGAACTTTGTAGTCCTCTACGCACGTCCGCACTGTCCGGAGGTCAAACAGAGTCCGAAAATTGGGTTGTTATCATCGGTACCCTGCGCAGGTTATCCACCGTACTGTGGAAAAGTTTGTGGATGAGTTTTGACGTGAAGTTAACTCACGTTAAGATTTTTCCACAGTGCTGCGTATAACCTGCGCAGAGTACCTATGATGGCGACTCAATTCTCGAGTGAATAAATGTTAAGCAGCCACAATTGAGCTACCAATTTGATAACATTTCTTCAGTACTTCCAATCGATCGGGAGAAATAGTCGTCGATTTAGAAGTCTTTCTACATGCGTTTTATTTTATTACCCGAAGACGACCCCTGCCCAATTTACCGATAAAATTAAACGACCATTTCGCTTATGCAGGTTAGAAAAAAGATTCGTGTCCAAATTACCGCCGCTTTTAAGAGCTATTATAGCATAATCTAAAATGTATTTGGGACTTTTTGACGGGCTCCCAAATAGTATGGAAGATACAGGATGTCAAAATAAAAGATATGTTTAATTTATTTTGATTATAATTTTTGTTACCTTTCGAATATTGCAGTGAAACTCGTATTCTAGGGGTTTTAAAGTATAAAAAATTTGTACTCGATATTTATTTTTATGTTTTAAGTAGAGGGGTTACCTACATCACCAATACTCAACTCATGCTACTCTTTATGTACCATTCAAATAAATCAGTAAACTCTTCTATACCTTTTACATAAAAATGTTCATGATATTATTTATTAGAAGAGAATATTCATTTTAAACCAATAACCGGCAAATGTCAAATAATCAAGCAAATGCCAGTTATTGTTTCATATTTAATGACTTTATCTTACACCTTTTTAGAATAACACAGACAAAATTACATTAGAATTAATAGTAAATAAGAAAAATAGTTTATTACGTGTAAAAATAAAGTATGATCAATTTGAAATTAAAGTAAAATGTAAAGAAAACTGTTTTGCTATACAAAGAAGTATTGATTAGTCAAATAACTACTTATTAACAGTAAGCAAACCTGTGGGAAAAACCTTTAGAATTATTATCATTTAATGTAAGGACTAACCCAATTGTCAACAATATTTACATTTTATGTTTTTTTTTAACGTATCTCGTAAAATACCATACTGTTGTTTAATATAAGCTAAGATTTTATTAAAAGATGTACAATTTTATGTTTTTTTTTCATATCCCCAAATTATTACAGAATTTTATAATAAACTAATAAGTAAACTTTTACCCAACAGTATACTTTATGATATACGTCTTTTAAATACTTCACAATATCACAATATTAAATTTTTCCTATTTTTTTTATTCATTGATTAAATTTAAAAAAAAACTTTTCTTTTAGAATTTTGCTAATAAAACTTTTAAACCTATATACCTTGGAAAAGAATAAGAAAAAAGAAATAAAGATATTTTGAATATGTAATTTAAAAAAAAATGTGTATCATAGTATTAAGAGTATTAGAAATTTAATGAATTATTGCTACATTACAAAAAATATACATTACTGGATTTTTGTCAGTTTAACTTAAAAAATAACCATTAAGTAAACCATAAACAAAATTTTGCAAGAGACTTTTTTTTGTTGAAAGCGTTTTTATTATTTTTTAATTTTTTGTTACTTTGTTAACAAAAAGTATAATAATAGTTCTATAGTGTATATGGTGGTTTTGTACTTTCAATCTCTGGAGATTGGTAACAAGTGACAACTGAAATGGGGTATATATAACCATTGACTGTTGTTAATAGTATACCAAGTGCCCCCGAGATTACTATCAGGTCTGTTATTTTCTTGAAAAATGTAACACAATTTTAATATTTTGGTCGAATGTATGTTTTTTTATCATTGGACAAACCACGAAGGCTTAAAGCCTAAATACTAACGTACCGTGGGTGTCTTAAGCGAGGTAAGAGGAAGTTTGTTGACACGGGACTTGAAGATTTGGGGGAAAGGAAAGACTTCCGCGGGCAGCAGGTTCCACAATCTAGATACTCTAGGGATAAAAGAACGAACAAAGTGAGAAGTTTGGGGCCTGTCCAGTTGGACAGTATAGGGATGCATACGCGCGGAACCTCGAGTTTCTCTGTTGGGAACCGTGAGTGAAGGAACTATACTGGACAATTCTTCAGAGCAGAAGCCATGGAAGTACCTATAAAAAAACGATAAATCCCCCACAGCCCGACGATGGGCAAAAGAGGAAAGCCTTTCTGTAAGTAAAGGATCGTTAATGAGACGAATAGCTCTTCTTTGAATAGAATCAAGAATGCTTAGGGTTGTGGGGACGCCATGCCCCAGATATGGGAACACTATTCCAAGGGAGGTCGGATTTGGGACACATATAAAGTGTATAAATTAGAAGCGGAAAAATACTTTTTGGCTCGAAAGAGAAATCCAAGCTTTTTTGAAGCTGCCGCGGCTATAGATACATAGATACAATGTGTTTATGCCAGTTAAGGTTACTTTCAAATGTGACGCCCACAAGATTGAAGGTGTCTTTGCTCTGTAAAACTTGGCCGCTCATAAATAGAGGATAAGTATTTGATGACTCTTTTCGCGACAAGGAACATGATTGTGTTTTGGATGCATTAAAATGGACGAGATTTTTGGCGCCCCTCCAATATTAAGTTAAGATCCTTCGAAAGAGATATCTGCATCGCTCTGCGTTTGTTTTCCAAGTCAGGTTTAGTGATGGGTTGGATACGATGCAGATTTCTGATATTTAAAATTTTATGTAGCACATCCGGTTTAACCGAAAGTACTCTCAACTTTGGTATTTAAAAGGAACACCCTATTTATTTTTCAAAAAATCAATTCTACAGGCAATTCCAAGAAAATACATGTACCACATGCATACCTACCTTAATTAGTTCTTGAGAAAATGAGGTTAAAAGTGTAATGTTAACCGCCATTTCTTTACTTCGCGTTAGAAGACAACACAACCTGGAGCTAAAATCTAAAGCTTTTTTTCCCTTCTATAACAAATAACTATTTATCCATTTTTTGTGCATTTTAACTTTTAATTTATTACTTTGAAAATTTGGGATTTAACAGAAAAACTGTTTTATACGTTTTCATATCCTTTTCAATTTGTACTGGTTCATCAGCCATGAAGTGCACAAGTAAAATGCGCTAGACTTTGCTGAACGCGTTATGTTATATGAGCTCCCTCGGGTGCCATTCCCGAATTTGGAGATTCTTACAACATACGGCTTACAACAGATTCACTTTATCCTAACTTTAGCTTTATTTATCTCCCGCCGTTTCTCAAGTCAAAATTAATTCTAGCAGCTCGCCGTGAACAATAAATCAAGCTAAAAGGATATATTTTATATACCTTGTTAAAATAAAACATAAGTGTTGTTACACTCGTTTGATGATTACCAATAAGTTAGAAATAAGAGGTTGCCAATCATCTTTGGGTAAATTTAATTTTAAATGTTATACAACTTTAATAAAGTAATTGAATTAATTAATAATGTATTTCTTTTAAAGTAAACTTTACCAATATATCTGCTATAATTTTTTTTTGCAAAATTATAGCAGAGTAGCTTTAATAATATATAAAAGGTGTGGTTTTTAAAATAATAGTATCGTCAGCATATTCCTTATGGCTTCATAGACAGGGTGTGACACAACACTATTTTACATCAATAAAATCACTCATATTTCTTCAAATGTTTTCAAAGCATATTTTGCAAAAGACAATTGAGCATCTGATTACGCGTCATAGCATATGGCATAAAAAATTGATTAAGCACGGTAAACATTTTACAGTAATTATTCTGAAGTCATAACAATGACTGTTATCGCATACAGGATCAACAAGGGTGAGTCTTAATCTCTTGTCTATTACAAATAAATAACAGTGGCGTTGAATAAAAATATTTTATTATAAAATATAGAAGTATTATTACTTTTTCCGTTGCTTAAGGAATTCGCAAAAACGATCTGAGGTACAAGCGGCAAATAAGGCCAACCTAACGTTAAATGTAAAAAAAAACGAAATATTTAAGAAAGTTAGGCAACTTTTGTTCAGATTGAAGTTTGCTTATTTATTGTAAAAATTTAATATAAATGAAATTACGAAAATAAATATGGAACCAACCATAAAAATTATTAGCCTTATTAAACTACCATAGAAAAATAAGGCCCCAAAATATTTTTTTTAAGAAAATTGTTAAAGAAATTTTAAATATTTCTTATTCTTATGAAGCTATGGTTTGTAAGTTATTATAATTAGTTGCCTTTTTCTTGGGCTCATTTTTTATTATTCCAAGTCGGAAATATATAGCTCTTAAAAGTAAGACTTGTATTCCTTTGCTCTACAGTTTCTTAAGCCACTGGTCTTAGTACGTTCTGTACACTGATCTCGATGGATTACCAATGTTATTACCTGCGCGAAACAAAAGATACATTTCATGGGCGAAAAAACGAGTTTGTGCGCAAGCAAATCGAGGGTAAACGCACCTGGCGCCAAACAGACCATCCGCATTATCGGAAAGAATTTGTCGACGGCGTCCTTGTTTTCTGTTCGGAGTACGGTAGCTAATGAGCGTCATGGTCAGACCGCGGACGGAGGGTACGGGGTGCCCGTGTTTCTATTTTGCCACGGCTTTTAAGTGCGCATGTTCGTCCACCCTTGATTTGTTTATTGCGCGAGGTCGTAAAAATCCGAAAAATGCTTCTTGATACTGCGGATCTAAATGTAGGTTATCTATAGTTCTGTAGATACCCAAGCAGCACACAAGAGTTCTTTTATTGACTTTTATAAGCCATGACCTGCTCCACTTGGCTTTATAATCCGCTGGACACAATTTAAAAAAACACCAATTTATAGCAAAATCAAAGTCGGTCTATATAGGGTCGCGACATTCGGCCATATTGCTTTGACGTGTTATGACGTCACATCTCCCATTTTTCGGTCATGTTGTTCAGTGGCGGAGATATACATTTTATTGAATTAGTAGAACAACCGTTTACACAACAGTTTTTATTTATTATTAAGTTGTAAATTCTTTTACTTTAAATAAAAAACATTTGGAATTACATCTTTCAACAAATATCACTTCCAAAACAATGCAAAATGAAATGCGCAAATTATAGACGCCACTGGAGCTTTGATTTTACCCAGTCTTGCCAACTTTTCTCCGTGGAGTGCGCTTCCTTGCGTCCCCGACCTCGAACCGCCTAAAACTTGAGGATTTGTCGCAAAATTATTAATATAAACTAACCTTGTAACAAAATAACTTTTTCCTTCCAAAAAAAAACGCAAAGATTTAAACAACGAAAAAAATATTACCCTATTTCTAAATAATAATAAAATCCAAACACTTATAGTTTTCTTTTGGCAATAATTATAAATCCCTATGATGATACCGCACCCGTCAAATTTTTCGCTACTAAAGAAAGCACGGGAAGTAAGCAAAGGCAGCGCGTAGCAGCCTTTGCTTACTTGATACCCGTGATATTTATTGGTTTTACGCATGTATGGGTAACGTTTAAACCTGAACCCGTATATTTTGCCTCGAGTTTTTAAATGTGGGCCTTATTAAACCCCGGGCCTTATATGTCGCAGGCATCTCATGTCCGTTTCTCTTGCTCTTATATTGCCTGATGACTTAAAATTTTGTGCTTACATGGGGATCAATTTAGGAAGCCTTACCAACAATGTATCAAATTCCAAAATATTTCATTATTTTAGACTTTTCGTGCCCTGTGGTACGGTAATCCTAGTTTTACCAAAAATAACCAGTACCATTTGGAACTTAGTCTAAAGCGGGCAGAAAACACTGTTGCTAGATTTTAATGAAAATTAATTCAAATCTAGCAACAGTTCTGATATCACTGTAAATTAGGCATGCCTAAAAACCCCAAAAACCGAATTTTGTAAATAAATTTTTAATAGTTTTAAAGATATTAAGACGCTAACGTTCTTCTTGCTAAAAATTTAGTAGGTAATAGTGAGGCATTTCATTAAAAAAAAAAATAGTGTAGCACAAAACTGCTAAATCTAGCAACAGTGTCAAAATAACAATTCAATTTTACATGCTCAAAAATCCGAAGCAGCGTCCGGACAATTCGCAACGCAACAATTCGCCAAACATCCGTCCAAACTAACCAGCCTGTTTGCACGCTCCTTTGACGCCAAAAACCGACAAGCTCAGAATCACTGGCGAACCATTCGCTAAGCCCTTGAAACGACGTAAATTCTGTCCACGTCCACGTCCGCGCTATGGGGCGCGGTGTGCGGCATGGAGCGGCACGGCGAATTGTTGCAGGTCTGAAGGCGGCTTTAGATAGCAAGTGGTTTTAAGGATATTGCTTCTTAAGAATTTTTACTAACCCATTATGTATAGTACAGTACAATTAGTATTACATTTAATTAAAAGGATTCTTAATTGTATGGTCAAGGGTTTGCTAAGATTTTTACACTTAAATATTGTTTTTTTTTTAACACGCTTTTATTAACTTGGGTTGTAACTATCCATCTATCTATCTATCTATCTATGTAACGGAATCTTTGAGCCTAATTTTTACCAACTTCCAGCTATTCGATTTCTTTGAAACTTTGCACACGTATGAAGGACCCATGACAATGCAATAATCTGCAAACAGTATTCCGTTATCCTGGTTAGGATCGCCAGGATAAAAAAATTCCTTTATATTATAAAAACAACACCTGTGTTGCCATCTTTTGGCAACATCCCAAACTTTTCTCAGGAACTTTAAAGAAAACACGCTTTTATTAGCTACTCTTGACAAAATGGCGAAGGATTTTTTAGTGAATAAACTGGAGCATTTTTACATACATACATACATGCATATCGAACTAAAAAATGAAAAATAAATAATAGTTTAAAATAACTAAAAAAACACGCTTTTATATGCAACCGAACTAAAAATTAGAAAATAATTTTTCATTAAAAAAGATTGTCACTTCAGAGTAAAAAGCGTGGGGTGCATTTTACTATTTTTTCATAACTTTTCCCTCATAGATATTGGCAAATATAATAATTATAACATTTAATATATTAAGCACCCCACGCTTTTTACTCTGAAGTGACAATCTTTTTTTAATGAAAAATGATTTTCTAATTTCTAGTTCGGTTGCATATAAAAGCGTGTTTTTAGTTTTTAAACTACATTTTATTTAATTCCATAATATAGAAAACGCTGACGTAACACAAAGTCGGTCTATACAGGGTCGCGACATTCGGCCATATTGCTTTGACGTGTTATGACGTCACATCTCCCATTTTTCGGCCATGTTGTGCAGTGCCAGAGATATACACTTTATTGTATTAGTAGAACAACCGTTTACACAACAGTTTTTAATTATTATTAAGTTTTAAATTCTTTTACTTTAAATAAAAAACATTTGGAATTGCAACTTTCAACAAATATCACTTCCAAAACAATGCAAAATGAAATGCCGCAAATTCTAGACGCCACTGGATTGATCATCAGCTTTGATTTTACCCAGTCTTGCCAACTTTTCTCCGTGGAGTGCTCTTCCTTGCGTCCCCGACCTCGAACCGCCTAAAAGTTGAGGATGTATAGCAACCTTATAAATATAAACTAACCTTGGAATAACAAATAAATAAATAAAATCATGTATTTATTTTTTTAAGGTACGCTACTGCTATGTGGTGTAATAGAAAACAAGTTCGATTTCACCTACCACCACCCTGTTTAATTCTGTTACTTGTTATGCCTTTAAAGATCCAACCCCACAGTTTAAACAGAAGGCTTGGTTAAAGCTATACTTAGCAATTAAGCTTGCAAGATTATCATTTCTTAGCTTTTTCATCCCTTAATGTTTAGTTCATGCGTAAAGCAGTTAGTTGTCTAATATTTAATACCAGCAGGTTTTTCTCAACTAAATTTTTTTAAACCACTACGTTAATCAACTATAAATTACATACCTAAATAATAGTAATTTATGTGACAATTGCATAAGGTGATAATTTTTTTACGAATGGCGAGGTGCGGCAATCCCATGAGAATAAAAAGACACTTTATGCATGTGTTAATATTATATTTTTCTCCGACCATATAAAAATTTCCAAAATTACCAGTTTATACATGTTTTATTTATTTAAACTTATTAATTTTAATTTTTGCAGCACAGCCATTATATTGCAACAATAAATCAAAGCCTCCTTATTTTTTTAAAGACAACTATCCTCTTCATAACTATGCCGTTATGATTTAATTGTAGAAAATTGTATGTACTTACTTTTTGTAGAAATAATACTAAAACAGTATAAATTCCTTTTCAATTTCTTAGTTATCCAAATACATTATTACTATTATTTTAAATCATTTCTATTAAATTTATTCGCAAGCTGTCAAATTTCTAAAACTAGTGATACATGAACTAAAAGAAATAATAACGAAATCAAAGGTAATTTGACCGTTTGGTTCAGTTGATGTCGCGTTTAGTGTTACATTGCATAATTGATATTTAAGTTTATTGTAGTAGACATGGAAACAACACACTAATTCAAAGTGTGAAAAGAAAGCTTCGAAGTGTTAAAAAAGTTACTTTTTTAACACTTTATGTAGTATACTAGAATGGAGTACTTTATCTTCATGTTGACGACTAAAAAGCTGCATTTTTTTAACGGTTGTGGAAAAAAAAATTAATAAATATTTTTTTAAACTAAATTAAATAGTTAAAACTATCTAGTCCAGTGAATCCCTAGATAAACAAGAGAATAAATATTCAACGAAAAATAAGAAGAAAACTTTTATGAATATAAAGGTAATTTACTTCCGTAATGTTTTCTTTCTCGAAGCTTAGGCAAAATTTCAATCTACATGCGAAAAAAAAACTACCAAGTTTGAGCTGCTCATATTAGCTTTGTTCGCAGGTCTAGTAATAAACCGATTCTGAACCAGATTAGAATTGTTTTAAAGCGCATGTCTAGTTATTTATTAGTTCGGAATTTTTATTTACCGCGAACGATTTTCTATACAGCTGAGGATGTATTCTAACCTAGCCTTTGTGGTTGAAATTGGATACTATACAAAAAAAAAATATACACAAAAGGTAAATTGTTATACTGTCGAATGCCACTCGAGGTCTCTCGGCGGAAGACGAGGGATTCCTGCCTCCTCTCGTTTTTAACATAAGTACCTATGTGTATTTAACTAAAGATAAAAGTTCAAACAACAAGAAATGGTAAAATCTTGTAATATTGTCTATATTTTTTAATTAAATCTTTATTTATTTTATTGCATACATACATTCATTCGGAATACAATTAAAAATCCTTTGTTTATATACGCTCAGAATCACAAAAATAAAAAATAAAATATTTAACAGGTATATTAACCCGCATAAAAGTGGCAAAAACAAATAAACTGTAATACAACGGTTTATTTCTGTACCACAAAAACAGAAAACAGCTGACTATGTCGACAATACGCATGAAATTCCGAACTGAACTTTTAATTCCAACAAAAATTCCAGGACTGCTAATCAGGTTATGAACCGGTAACGAACTGATTCCATTGTAAGCCGCGAACACAGAACTGTTACTAAAAATTCAGGATTTTACTGACCGCGAACGCTGCTTTTTTCACTGCGCATGCGAATAGTCCCAGAACCGGTTCAGAATCGAACCCGCGAACAAAGCTATTAATTTCAAGTACTTAGAATTTAATTTTGGAGGTTTCCCATTTAAAATGCAAGTATTTTTTTAATTTCTAATGCTTAGCCACTTTTTACTTTATTGTAAATCATTTTAATGGACCATACGGCATTATTTACGCTTTTTAAAATTAGGGTAGTGCTTTTTTGTATAGCTAGAAAATTTTTATTTACTCTAGAAAAATTATTGCTGCATGAAGATTACGTAAATAATCAACAATAAGGGTGAATTTTAATAGTATTCCTACGTTTTGAGCCAAAAACTATCGGCAAATTCATCAAATATTGCTCAGAGCACATTTTTTTATAAATTAAGCCTTTTCTTTTTACTTTTATGGGTGGTTTTATCAAAAATAAATAAATCGAAAAATTGTATTTTGCAATTAAACCACTTAAACGCAAATATCTTGAAAACGGTGGCTCAGGGCCATCTCACAAAGTATACCTTTTTTGTGTAGAAAGCATAGAAGAATTTACTTTTTTTAATGTTTAATAAAACGTAGCACAAAAAAGACATTTTAGAGAAATCGAAAATAGTGAAGCTTGCGTCCTCTAGCTAACAACCTAAAAATTAACACCATGTATGTCAGAAACTCCCTAGATACTTACTTTTACTACAATATTACTAACCAGAACTAACCAGAACTGGATGGGTGACCAAGCCGTTGTCGGTTTTGGGCAACGGCACGCGGTGTTCTGCTCGGGGTGAACGAACGGACCGAGCAGCAACCATCCAAGTTATGGAATAAATGGTGTAGTGAATGGGAAGGTGCAGGGGTCAAGGTATAATAAGTCTTCAGGTTGCAGTGCACCACCTAGGGGGGCAGTCGTCGGACCTTGGTGGAATGACCCCGAAAGGGCGAAAAAAGGTACCTAAGCCTAGTTAAATCGCAATATTTTACCGTAACAATTCTCTAATTGAATTTTGGCCAATTACTTAGGGACCACCCTGTATTTAACATTTTGGTGAGTTTTTTTGTTAATTTTCTTTTGAAGTTGGTTTAATTTTTTTCCATTGTCTATACGAATTCCTAAAAATTCAAGATTTTTAAACAGCAACAATTTTATGCTTAAAACTTATCCCCGAAAATGTTCTCTATGAAGAAATAATAAGGACGGTCAGATTTGAGGTATAATTGAATGTTGGATGAATAATGCATGGGCGACCACAACTCCTCAGGGACGGCGTTAGGCCGCCTAACGCTGGCGAGTCGCCCCGAACCCGGCGGACCGTGTTTGGTAAATGAAGTGACACGTCACTGTGTTACGCTCTTCGCGCTTTATTTTCAATTACGGGACGCTGCCAAAGCCTCGTGTAGTTAAATTAGCTTGTCAAATTGTTTTAGTCTCTACTACGAAGCCTAACTAAAATAAAACTGGATTGTCGACCAAAAGTTTTATAGCCTGGAAACCGGACATTTTGTTTTAAAGTCAATTTAGTTTTATAGGTTACAGGGAAAAGCGAGAAGTTGACAAATCCGATAAATAAAATAACCTAAAAAACTGCAGTATTTAGAATCTTTTAGAAAAATTGTATTGGATCATTAGGAGTTGTTAGTATTATCGTGTATAAAGTATCCCAGCAAACACGATTTGCCGGCAATATACATTTTTCATATTGGCATTGATGGTAAAGCATTGGCAATTGGTGGCAATATTATGCCAACATCTAATACGCATTAAAAAGTTAACCCCAAATAAACACTCAATTGCCAATAAATTTTACATGCAGACGAATTGCCGGCAAGCATTCAAAAATGGCGACATACCGATCCTGATTAAATAAAGCATACCTTTTTGTTGCAGGCAAATAAATATTGTATTTTTGAAGGCAAACCTTCAACGCATATTTATACTTTTCAAACCATATTATTAACATTGGTATTTAACTAACATTCGAGCAATTTTTTTGATCTGTTTTATTTATAATGGCGGCTAAACAACATTATTTTATGTTTTTTACATAATTTAAAGGAAATGGCCTTTTCCTAACATTTTATTGATACAAATCATGCAAATAAAAATTAGGTCAAACAAAATGTTTATTATGTATTTTTGAGAGAATAAAAATAAAATGATGGTAAAATTAGCTGGGTTAATTTCGACGATTTCGACCAAAGGTGATAAATTCAAATTTCCCGCTTAGCCGAAATACAAGATTTGACAATTTGACAGATGAGGCAATCTTGCTTTTGTTTGGCCGCTTTGTGCAAATGTTTTCTACGTGGTTTTCTAGCTTTTTAGTTTATTTTTTAAAGAAAAGAGTTTTTAGTAGACATAAATAAGTGTATTCATTACCTAATTAGTGTGTGTTGTGTAATTAATTGGTGATGACTAGTCAAGAAGGCGTGTTATTCAAGTAGACTGTTAGGAGCTGTAAACATTTTGTTTAAAACCTTTTAAATTTGTAGTTACCTAAAAAATTATATGAAATCAGGGAGTTGCCTTATTAAAAGTTTTAAAGACGTGTTAATAAAAAAAAATATATATATTTAATAGTTTTTTTGACATTTAACTGCTAATCTTTCTCCCTATGTTTTGGATCTGAAAATTGAGTGTAAGTGTCCCTTAAATACTTACTATTTTAAAGTGTTTTCTTTTGATTTACTATCTTTTTTATTTTATTACATATTTTTTATTTATTTTTTTGGTTTATTGTTACGGTATAAAAAATTTATATTATGTAATTTTTTTATTGATAAAGTTTTCCTGCCTTTTTTTCTTTTCTAAATATGTTATTTAACTTTTGGGACATTCAACTTATAAAACTTGCAATACTTATTTAATGATAAATGCCATTATCCTAAACGCATTTTTTGAGAAAAATTATTAATGATGGATGCCATCATCCTAAACGCATTTTTTGGCATAACTTATTAATGATGGATCCCATCATTCTAAACGCATTTTTTATCATAACTTATTAATGACGGATGCCATCACATTATCTTCAACACGTGGCCTAATTACGGCCAATTGCCCACTTTCGCGTCTTTTTGATACCTTTTTGCCAATGCCTTGCCATTAAAGAGTGTTGGCAATGCCAGTAAAAGTAAATGTACAACGCCGGCAAAAAATGTTATATGGGATAGCTATATTACTATTTGCATTTTTGTCAAATAGTAATAAAGTTACAATTTGTATAATTATTTTGTGGTCACTGGATACAATACACATACAATTATGCTTTTTATAACGATTATTTTGGCAAGCAACAACATACGCTGGACGTAAAAATAAGGGTCATTATTTAAATCATGTATTGTATAGCATCAAATAAATCGAGTGTTTATTGATGCTGACACGTGTAAACGTAATATGCTAGTTATAGCAAATGGTTATCATAAGGGTGAGCCTATAGGCCTCAAACCTTTTAAGCCTCATTTATTCGTTGTTAAGGTGGGTTTACACAATGCCAGTGACTTGAACAAGTTACTTAAACCCAGTAGTAAAAGCAAGTGCTTTGGAAGATAGTTGTTGTCTACACATTGCCAGTTATTTGATCATGATATGTCAAGTTTTCGTAGTGTTACAGGCAAGAGTTGACCAATTTTCAATAATTTCTATTAAATTTATTTGCAAACTGTCAAATTTTAAAACTAGTGACACATGAACTAAAAGAAATAATGACGAAATCAAAGGCAACTTGACGTTTGGTTCAGTTGATGTCGCGTTTACTGTTAAGCGGCCCACAGACGATCAATATTATTGCGCAAATTATTGTACAATATTATTGACCGTTTGTGATTTATATTGAGAGCTTGTACAATATATTGTGTCAATCAAAAACAGTTTAATTTTTATTGTGCAATAGTGATTTATTGTGCCGTGTGTGAGTAATATTGCACAATTATTTCAGTTTTCAAATACGAAAGAGTATTTGTTTTACAAAAGCTATTACGCAAATATGGGTTCAAAAGCAATAGAAAAAAGTAGGTTTTTTCCTTATTCTCAAACATGTTTCAAGCAGCTACTTTTTCTTCCCCCTGGTTTAAACAGTAGTTACAAAACAAAACTAGTTATTGTGCAATATATTAAAATTTAGTCATTCCGCGAATATATTGCACTGTAATATTGATCGTCTGTGGGCCCCTTTACAGGGCCGTATTAATTGTTTCAGGCGCCCTAGGCTAGAATTCCCGGAGGGCCTATTTTCCACCAAAAAATTTTAAAGAGCAAAAAAAAAAGGTCATTTCCTCCTTTTTGCGCCTATTTCTATCATGGCGCCCTAGGCTGTAGCCTAGTTAGCCTAATGGTTAATACGGCACTGCCCCTTTACATTGCATAAATTCATATTTAAGTTTATTGTAATAGGGGAAAGTGGGAGAGCTTCCTACAGTTTTTATATTTTGCTTTTGTAGAATTTTTTTTTTTTTTTTATCTTTGGACAAACCACGAAGGCTAAAAGCCTAAATACTAACGTTACCGTGGGTGTCTTAAGCGAGGTAAGAGGGAGTTTGTTGACACGGGACTTAAATACTTGAAGATTTGGGAGGAAGGAAAAGACCTCCGCGGGCAGCAGGTTCCACAACCTAGAAACTCTAGGGATAAAAGAACGAACAAAGTGGGAAGTTCGGGGCCTGTCCAGTTGGACCGTATAGGGATGCATACGCGCGGAACCACGAGTTTCTCTGTTGGGAACCGTAAGTGGAGGAACTATACTGGACAATTCTTCCAGACAGAAGCCATGGAAGTACCTATAAAAAAGCGATAAATCCCCCACAGCCCGACGATGTGCAAGAGAGGAAGCCTTTCTGTAAGTGAAGGATCATTAATAAGACGAACAGCCCTTCTTTGAATGGCATCAAGAATGCTGAGGGTTGTAGGGGATGCCATTCCCCAGACATGAGAACAATATTCCAGAGAGGGTCGAATTTGGGACACATACAAAGTGTATAAATTGGAAGGAGAAAAATACTTTTTGGCTCGGAAAAGAAATCCAAGCTTTTTGAAGCCGTGGTGGCTATAGATACAATGTGTTTATGCCAGTTAAGGTTGTTCTCAAATGTGACGCCCACAAGGTTAAATGTGTCCCTGCTCTGCAAAACCTGGCCACTCATAAGCAAAGGATGAGTGTTTGATGACGACAAGGAACATGATTGTGTTTTGGATGCATTAAAATGGACGAGATTTTTAGCGCCCCAATCCAATATCAAATTGAGATCCCGTGAAAGAGATATCTGCATCGCCCTGCGTTTGCTTTCCAAGTCGGGTTGAGAGATTGGTTTGGGAACCTGAAAAGTAGAGTGAAGGGTACTATCGTCAGCATAACTATGAATGGGATTGGTTGTGGAAGAAAGAAGGTCGTTGATGTGAAGAAGAAACAAAGTTGGTGCTAGTACTGAACCCTGAGGCTCCAGCATTAATTTCGTGAAAGCTTGAAGAGTGGCCATCAACAATTACTGATATACGTCGATTAGAAAGATAACTGGAGAGCCAAGAGCAGAGTTTAGTGGGAAGACCGTAGGAGGGAAGTTTATTAAGAAGTGCGTCATGCAACGATCTGGGACTCACCCAGAAACTCAAGAGACTTGTTCCAGTTGTGTGAAACGAAGGAAAGAAGATCTGCTGTGACGAAATCCGTATTGCCTGTCACGTAAAATTTTATATTTTTCTAAATACCTAAGAATTTGCGAGTTAACGGATTTCTCCATTACTTTACAAAGCATTAAGAGGAGTGAAATGGGTCTTTAGTTGGATGGAAGAGATTTAGATCCTTTCTTGGGAATAGACTGGACACGTGCAGCTCTCCAGCTGTCTGGAAAAATACCTGTGTCATAAGAATTTCGAAAGAGCCTGGTGAAAATGGGTGCAAGTTCAGGAGCACATTTTTTTAAACGATTGCTGGTATTCCATCTAGCCGAGACGATTTCTTGGTGTTAAGAGAAGAAAGGATACGCTTAATGTGTTTTACCCTAAAAATAATATTGGGCATTTTGTGAGGAACTGGGGTAATAGTTGGAATTGGTTAATTGACAGATGGATGAAGGGTTGAATTGGCAGCAAATTGTTTAGCAAATAGTTTGGCGTTTCCATTAGATGTAGAAATAATTTCATCTTCTAAAGTTAATGGTGGAAAAGAACTGGTACAGAAATTTCTACTGATGTTTTTGGCAAAGGACCAGAAGGATTTGCTGCCATTTGAGCAAGAAAGTACTTTGTTTTTTATACGGTTATCAAAGGAGTCTTTGGCTTCTGAAATTGTTTGGTGGTATTGGTTTCTTGCTTTAATGCTGTCCTGTCGGTTTTCTGGACTAGGATCCTGTAGAAACCTCTTGAGAGCCTGAACTTTTAAAATTCTAGCTTTGTCACATGTTTTAGTGAACCAAGGTTTGTGATTAGAGGGTTTGATGGTTTTCTTGGTGTGAGGTACATAGGTTTCAACGCCCAATAGAATTGACTCGGTCAGTTGGTTACAGATTTCGGAAGGATCCTGGGAAGAAAAGCAGATAGTGTCCCAAGGGTACGTGGCGAAAAAGTCGGTGGGGAACGCGGCTATGGATTTTAAAATATGTCAAAAAATACTCTTGTTATTTCGGCTTGTGGAAATCGTTCGGATCGTAGCGGATTATATATGTTTTGTTATCCATAAATTATTAATAAAAACAATATACAGGGTGTTCGGAAAATGCGTTATGAAATTTTAAGGGGTCATTCTACATTAGAAAAAAAGTAAGTCCTTTGAAAAAATGTCGAAATCTCCTTGGTTACCAAGTTACAGGGGTTAAAAGTTCAATTTTTATTTTTGTTTTTTCGCCATATTGCATTTATTTTTTGCCAGAGGGCACTTTACCTAAAACTTAAAATTTATTTACATCATAACTTTTTAACAGGTATCCTAAAACTGGGGGCGCCATTTTATAGACAATTAAAAACCTAAAAATAAGGTACTACTTATTAAAGTCGATAAACCCCACCGTTTAGCACCAATAGACATCAAAGTTCTCACCAATTTCAATCAAATTACTTACATACATATAGGGTGACCAGTAACTTAGCCGGCAAACTTTAAAAGTGATTCTACAATTTAAAATAAGAAAAAATTTCATATAAACATATGTCCTAAACGTCTTAGTTTTGAACTACGGTGTGTGAAATATTTAAAAAATACCTTTTTTTTATTTCCCACACCCCGTAGTTCAAAAAGTAAGACGCTTAGGACCGATGTTCATATAAAGTTTATTTCTTATTTTCGGTTGTAGAATCGCCCCGTAAAGTTTTTTGGTTGAGTTACGGGACACCCTGTATGTTTGTAGGTAATTTGATTAAAATTGATGAAAACTTTGATGTCGATTGGTGCCTAAACGGTGGGGTTTATCGACTTCAATAAAGAGCACCTTATTTTTTAAGTTTTTGATTGTCTATAAACTGGCGCCCCAGTTTTGCGATATCTGTCAAAATAAAAGTTATGATGTAAATAAATTTTAAGTTTCAGGTAAAGTGCAATCTGGCGGTATCAAAAAATATACTTTTATCTTAAAATTTTAGAATCTGCAAAGCAAGATTCGTGTGCCAAATGTCAACTTGATTGGTTAAAAAATAAATGCAATATAGCGAAAAACCAAAATAAAAATTGGACTTTAAACCCCTGTAACTTGGTAACCAGGAAGATTTCGACATTTTGTCAAAGGACTTACTAACATTATTTTACATTGCAGAATGACCCCTTTAAATTTCCTAACGCATTTTCCGAACACCCTGTATATCCACACTCGAGAATGTCAAAATGACGTTTTATTTACAAATCTGACGCTCTCGAAAATGTCTTTGTCTTTTACGATCGGCCCTGTATACGGGTCTCATATTTCGTGGAGGTACTTAACCGTGTACAAGGTATCCTTCGGTATAGTAAATCCCAAAATCTCCTCTTGGGCTGTCCTACCATTATTACTGATCGAATTATTACGGTATGTATCACAGCAGCAGCAGTTTTGCAAATCATTTTTCCTAGTGATTTCCTATGGCCAGTATGGTCTGTGCACCACCCTGTATACGGTGTCTCGAAATTAGTGGGCAATAATTTAAGATCTTCTTCTACTCCTTAAAGTATATAAAAAAACAATTATGGAAATACGCTTTGTAATCGTAAAATGCCTTTTAAGATAAACAAAAACCCAAAAATATTTCCCACTAATTTGGGAATACCCTGTATATCGTTGTGGCGTAATAATCTTTTAATATTCAATATTTTTTGCATCACTTACCCACTTACAAAAAAGGAAGTAAAATTTATTTATAAAGTGATATGCAAGTTAGGTACGGGTCAATTGACCCTATGTATATGCGTATAAGAGACCCATATAACATTTTTTGCCGGCGTTGTACATTTAATTTACTGTCATTGCCAACACTCTTTAATGGCAAGGCATTGGCAAAAAGGTATCAAAAAGACGCGAAAGTGGGCAATTGGCCGTTATTAGGCCACGTGTTGCAGATAAAGTGAGGGCATCCGTCATTAAGAAGTTATTGGCAAAAAAATGCATTTAAGATGATGGCATCCATCATTAATAAGTTATTGGCAAAAGATAACAAAAAGACACAACACACACTTATTAGGTAATGAATACATTTAATTATGTCTATTAAAAACTCTTTTCTTTAAAAAAGAAACTAAAAAGCTAGAAAACCACGTAGAAAACAAATGCACAATGCGGTCACCTTCGGTCGAAATTAACGTAGCAAATTTTACCATCATTTTATTTTTATTCGCTCCAAAATACATAATAAACATTTTGTTTGACCGGATTTTTATTTGCATGATTTTTAACAATAAAATGTTATGAAATGGCCATTTCCTTTAAATTATGTAAAAAAACATAAAATAATGTTGTTTAGCTGCCATTATAAATAAAACAGATCAAAAAAATTGCTTTAATGTTAGTTAAATACCAATGTTAATAATATGGTTTAAAAAGTATGAATATGCATTGAAGGTTTGCCTTCAAAAATCCAATATTTATTTGCCTGCACCAAAAACGCGTGCTTTATTTAATCAGGATTGGTATGCCCCCATTTTTGTATGCTTGCCGGCAATTCGCCTGCATTGGCAATTAAGTGTTTATTTAGAGTGTACTTTTTAATGCGTATAAGATGTTGGCATAATATTGCCACCAATTGCCAATGCTTTACCATCAATGCCAATATGAAAAATGTGCATTGCCGGCAAATAGTGTTTGCTGGGGACTTTACCCTGGGCCTTGGACCAAAAGTATCCATTTTTACAAATCTGACGACTAAGTTTTGTACTTATTACAAATAATAATTAAAAGTTTATTCAGTATATTTTTTTTGGTTAAAAGAATTTTAGGGTATCTTTATGTTAAAACAAATGTTATTTTAGATTATAGAACGGGTCCTTGCTATACTGGCATACGGGGTCCTTTATGCGTAAATCAACTTGAAGGAGTGGTATGTACCAAAACTTTATGCTGCGCTACAGTCGGAAAAGCATGGGGACATCCTTGCGAACATTGTCCTTCTAGATTAGAATGCGATACTGGATTTTTAAAAAATCAAAAGACAAATGAATGTGTTGGTAAGTGACTGACTGATCTATAGTGTACTGCAAAATTGTAATAAATACCAAAATAATTTTTTTTTTTTTGATTTTTTTCTGTTTTTTTTTTAGTCTACGAACATGGAATTTTTTCCAAATTACCCACTGCATGTATCGAATATCTTGTTAATTTAACTTTATTTTTTTAAGTTCTATATGACCACTTATCGCTAAGGTATCAAACATTAAATGAAAAAGGGCCTTTTTGTCTTTAACCATCGATATCTTAGAAACCGCTGATCGCACAAGAAAACTAAGGATAGTTTTGAAATCTCGAAAACATTTTCCACAAAAATCGCCTACCGTTTATTAAAAAAAATCTTTACGTTAATTAAAAAAAAATTAAAGAGTTCTTTTGGTGGCTTTTGAAATAATCAGACGCGAAATTAAAAATATCGAGAAAACCACTAATGTTAAGTTTGCCTTTTACAGTGTAAGATGCCCACAAAATCCCAACAAAGGTTTATTGAAATCCAGCCGTTTTTTGGTTTATTCGATAAATTAAAAAAAAGATCATGATTTTGCCTTAATATGCTTATAATTTTAAACAAACCGCAACAAAAATAAAAAAATTAAAAGAGTTTTTGAAATGACTCCTTTTTTTTAATTTATATATTTTTTACTTTTTTTTCAATAATTTTAAGACTTTTATTAATAAAAATACATTAAAAACTTAAAAACATTTTTTTTTTTAATTTTGTTAAAAAATATGATTGCTAATGTCAAAATCGTTAACCTTTAATTTATTTTTTAAAATTCGATTAAATAAAACAAAAAATGGCTTTATAAATTTAATTGAAATTTTGTCAGGTTTTTGTCGGCATATTAAACTGTTAAAAGCACAAGTATTACTGGTTTCCCGAGTCACAAAAAAATCATTTTTTTAAATTTTTTAAGTAAATGTAAGTAAGAATAAAAAAACCCTGGCTGATTTTTTTGAAAATTTATTCAAAATTTCAAAACCCTCCTCAAATTTCTTGTGCAATCAGAAAAATCTTTCAATTAAAGTGGTTGTATAAAACATTTAAAAAAACAAATCAACTTATATAGTGGTTCCGTTAAAAAATATCTAATTTCGTAGACCACAAAAAAAGAAACCGAAAAATTTTGAAAAAAATAAATATTTTCGGTATTCCCACATAAAAACCTCATAAAATTTGTATTTTTTTTCACATTTGTAATTTTGTTGACTCTATTTTTGTTGAAGATGTAACGTCACATCTTTTTAGATAAATATCTGTTGCTGTATTTATAAATTATCTAAACTGTTAATTTGTTCAAGTTTTTGTATAGCTTTTCCTTTAAATCTCTATATTTTGCGATACATAAACACCTACTTTTGAAAACCGTTTAACCTTTTTAACGACAATCAAGATCAATAATTGAACAATAAAGTTTCAGAGTTTCAAAATAAAAAGATATTTGTAGCTTATTCTGTTTACAGATATTAATGAATGTGAAGCAATTCCCCACTTGTGTTCCGGAGGTCAATGTGTAAACAGCGTTGGATCATTTACATGTGAATGTCCACCAGGCCAAGCTAGGAATCCTCAGACCAATCGCTGCGATGACAAAGACGAATGTGAAGATGAAAATGAATGCGAAAATGGGGCTTGCGTTAATACTATAGGCGGATTCTTTTGCCTTTGCAATCCTGGATTTATTCAAAGTCAAGATAAAAATATTGTATTGGTATGTAGAACCATCAAAATATTTTTATAAACTTTAAACAGATTCAATGGTTTTCCATCGTTCTCTATTTATTTTTACAGATTTTTTCGGTTTTTCTAATTCAAAAAAAAAAAAAAGAAAGAAAAAACATGTCAGAATGATATTTTGTGGTTTTAATGTATAAACGAGTACAAAACTTAATGAGATAATTTGTTAGGTTTTTTTATGAAAATAAGTTTCTGTAAATACAAGGTGTCCGAAAAGGTAAGGTCAAAAATAATAGAAGTGATAGAGTGAGGCAAAATAATGTTAGTACTTATTATAAAAAAGTTCTATCGCGCTTCGTTAGGAAGATATTGACCTTCAAAGTTGGTATAAAAAAAACTTATTTTAGTTATAACTTAAAAACTGTTGTCATAGCACTAATGATATTTGGGCTACCTAATAACCTTATAGTATTGCTTCTTTCCATAGGTAGACGGCTGTTCAGTAAGTCAAAATTATACAGGATGCGACGATTTTTTTTCAGTTACTGTATGCATTTTTAACACTGAGGACAAATTCGACATTTTGCTGTCACCCTTTAATTTCGTTATCATTTTTGTACAAAAAAGGTATACCTTATTTAAATCGATATCTTAGACCCTTTTTATAAAATCGAATTTTAAATCCAGACTACCAGGATTTTGTAAGGCATAAAAATTACAATTTTTATTATTTTTTAAATATGGTAAAATTCTTAAAAACAGTTATTATTAAGTAAAAGGGACTCACAAATACCGTTTCATATAATTTTACCACATTTTAAACATTAAAAAATTGATATTTTTAAATTAATCCATAAAAAAGCTGGTATGTCTGGATTTAAAATGCAATTTTATGAAAAACGGTCGATATCGACATAAACAAGGTGTACCTTTTTGTACAAAAATGATAAAGGACTAAAACGGTGAAAGCAAAATATCAAATTTGTAACCACTGTTAAAAATGTATACCCTAAATGAAAAAAGCCGTCGCACCCTGTATAATTTTGACTTACTGAATAGCCGTTAAATAATATTGATACTATAACAACAGTTCAAAAGTTATAATTAAAATATTTTTTATACCAACTTTAATGGTCAATTTCTCCCTTATGAAGCGCGATAGAACTTTTTTATATGAAGTGTTAACATTATTTTGGCTCACTCTATAACTTTTACCATTTTTGACCTCACCGTCGCAACACCCCGTATATGGCTGCCCGGACTTTCATTGTTTTTGAGAAACGGGGCGTTAAATTAAAAAAGTAGTTTTTTTTTAATATCTTTTAAACCCTTTACCCCATTTAGATGAAATTGGGTACACTTATTTAATGTAATAGGGCGCTTGTAAAGCTCTACCTAGATAAGGATTATTAAGACCAGTGGCGTCTCAGTGGATACCACAGAAAATATTATTGAGAGAAAAAGGTACGCCACTGACTTTTTATAAGGTTTTATAAAAAAAAATTAATTCGAGTAGGTACTTAATTCTGCAAATTTTTAGTTTTTGTATTTTCCTCTATCCTGCTTTGTTTTTGGGGAAAAAATTAATGCCACCCTAAGTTACTCTAAAAGATTCCATAAATATTATGAAATAAAATTTAAAATTTAAAAATAAACAATTTTGATCTTGGCAAATAGGGCAGATGACAATTTCTGATAAATAATAAGGATACTTTTTTATTTTAGGGCAAAATTATTGGTTATTGTTTTTTTATATCATGTTGTCTATGTGCATTTTTTATAGGAACTTAAAGTGGCTTAAATTTTTTTTTCGAAAACGAAACTAGATGTAAAGAAAATACATAAGACTAAAAGCTGCACTTTTATTTGCCTAATAGGAAAAGATATAAAAAGTTGATAAAAACTTAAACTACTGTTTTTTCTTAATAATATTGAAAGTGGTGCCCACTGAGACGCCACTGGACATAATATTTTTAATCTAGGTAGTGCTTTAAAAGTTCCTTATTGCGAAAAATACGTATTTTAAATTTTATCTAAATCGATTAAAAGGTTTTAAAGATATTTATAAAATGTCAACTTTTTTTGAAAACTGTATATCTTAGAAATAAAGCAGCTGTGTGCCATGTGTTTAAAAAAACTTTTTTTTTTCAAACCATAACCATAGAAATTTTTCTTCTTAAGTTTCGTACCGTAGTTAGGAAACACCCTGTATATTTCAAGTTTTAAAAATAATTTTTTTGTAAAAGTTACTTTGCGCATGCCATGCACGCATCAATCTTATAAAACGCTACATCGAAATGCCTGCGAATCGGATGCGCAAAGAAATTTTACACAATGTAAACTCGCCTTAGAATAAGTTTAAAATTTTAGTTTGTCATTCAATAAATCAATTAGTAATTTAAGTGATATAAGACCTTTATTATTTTATATTTTACAGATGGTAGGCAAGGTTTGTGTTATACACATCGATCAGCATCGGGCTACTGTCGAGACGAACTTCAGTACAGACTTTCCAAAAAGATTGCTGTTGTGGTCAACATGTAGGTCAAGGTTGGGGAGATGATTGTACGCCTTGTCCGGACTACGGAAGTGGTAAGAACGACTTTAAATTTACGTATAGAAATGAAAATTTGATAAGTTTACGCTTGTGTGGTACGCAGTGGCATCGCTATATAGAAATGTTGTTTTAATTTTTTGTAAGGGGACTCGTTTATTCAGACATTTAGTGGTTAGCCAAACAACAGACGAACAAAGTGAAAACCTATGGTGCAAAATGTATCGACGTTGAAGGTCACCAGAGGACCAACGTGGCGGAAGATACATTACCGTGGCCTAGGCAACCGTAGACATGCGAACCCGAACGTGGTCTTAAGTTGTCGTCAATAGGTTTATGCTGGTCTGTTACCGCAACAAAAATGCATATTTATTTCTTCTTGTTTGGTACCCCTTTGGGCATAGAATTCCCAAGGACACGGGTATATTTCCAGACGGCTGGAGAGCACGCGTGTCCAGCCTATTTCCAAAGAAAGGATCTAAATTTCTTCCATCCAACTATAGGCCCATTTCACTCACTTTCAATGCTTTGTAAAGTAATGGAGAAATCCATTAACTCGCAAATTCTTAGGTACTTAGAAAAACATAAAATTTTACATGACAGGCAATACGGATTTCGTCACAAGAGATCTACAGCGAGATCTTCTTTCCTTCGTTTCACACAACTGGAACAAGTCTCTTGAGTTTTTAGGTGAGTCCCAGATCGTTGCTCTTGATATATCTAAAGCTTTCGACCAAGTCTGGCATGACGCACTTCTTAATAAACTTCCTTCCTACGGTCTTCCAACTAAACTCTGCTCTTGGCTCGCCAGTTATCTTTCTAATCGACGTATCAGTCAGTCATTGTTGATGGCCACTCTTCAAGCTTTCACGAAATTAATGCTGGAGTGCCTCAGGGTTCAGTACTAGCACCAACTTTGTTTCTTCTTCACATCAACGACCTTCTTTCTTCCACAACCAATCCCATTCATAGTTATGCTGACGATAGTACCCTTCACTCCACTTTTCAGGTTCCCAAACCAATCTCTCAACCCGACTTGAAAGCAAACGCAGAGCGATGCAGATATCTCTTTCACAGGATCTCAATTTGATATTGGATTGGGGCGCCAAAATCTCGTTCAATTTAATGCATCCAAAACACAATCGTGTTCCTTGTCGCGAAAAAATCATCAACCACTCATCCTTTGCTTATGAGTGGCCAGGTTTTGCAGAGCGGGGACACATTTAACCTTGTGGGCATCACATTTGAGAATAACCTTAACTGGCATAAACACATTTGTATCTATAGCCACCGCGGCTTCAAAAAAGCTTGGATTTCTTTTCCGAGCCAAAAGTATTTTTCTCCTTCCAATTTATACACTTTGTATGTGTCCCAAATTCGACCCTCTCTGGAATATTGTTCTCATGTCTGGGGAATGGCATCCCCTACAACCCTCAGCATTCTTGATGCCATTCAAAGAAGGGCTGTTCGTCTTATTAATGATCCTTTACTTACTCAAAGACTTCCTTCTCTTGCCCATCGTCGAGCTGTGGGAGATCTATCGCTCTTCTATAGATACTTTTACGGCTTCTGCTCCGACGAATTGTCCAGTATAGTTCCTCTCTTGCAGTTCCCAACAGAGAAACTCTCGTGGTGCCGCGCGTATGCATCCTATACAGTTCAATTGGACAGGCCTCGAACTTCCCATTTCGTTCGTTCTTTTATCCCTAGAGTTTCTAGACTGTGGAACCTGCTGCCAGCGGAGGTCTTTCCTTCCCCCCAAATCTTCTAATTTATACGACTTTATATAAGTGTCCCAAACTGACCTCCCTTGGAATATTGTTCCTCATATACCTGGCGGCATGGCGTCCCCCAACAACCCTGAGCATTCTTGATTCTATTCAAAGAAGAGCTATTCGTCTCATTAATGATCCTTCACTTACAGAAAGGCTTTCCTCTTGCCCATCGTCGGCTGGGGGATTTATCGCTTTTTTATAGGTACTTTCATGGTTTCTGCTCCGAAGAATTGACCCAGTATAGTTCCTCCACTCACGGTTCCCAACAGAGAAACTCGTGGTTCCGCGCGTATGCATCCCTATACGGTCCAACTGACAGGCCCCGAACTTCTCACTTTGTTCGTTCTTTTATCCCTAGAGTTTCTAGATTGTGGAACCTGCTGCCCGCGGAGGTCTTTCCTTCCCCCCCAAATCTTCTCAAGTATTTAAGTCCCGTGTCAACAAACTCCCTCTTACCTCGCTTAAGACACCCACGGTACGTTGGGTATTTAGGCTTTAAGCCTTCGTGGTTTGTCCAAAGATGGTTAGTTCTCGTTTAGCTGACATCACTCAGACGTAAAGCGGTTTCAGTGCATGGGTTATCCCGGCCCCTAATCTTAGTTCTAAGGTCTAAGGAGGACTCATGCTCATGCATTTTTTTTATCAGCAAGATTATCAAAACCAATTAGCTTTACACTCTGTAGCTTCTATAGAGTTGAATTTAATAATAAAAACAGGAAACAATAAATTATTTTACTTTTAGATGATCACAGAAAACTATGCTCTACAACCCAAATTTACCATCACGTAATAGAAGGAAAAGACTTTAATTTGACAAGTTACGACAGTCGCCGACCAGAACAGAAGACCAAATTATTAGGAACTCTGGTAGATGAGTGCATGTTAAGGCCAACGATCTGCGGCCACGGTAAATGCGTAGATCTGGAAGAGGGATACGACTGTATTTGTGATCCTGGATATCGAAAAGGAAAATCACAAGTGTGTGAAGGCTGAGTGATATACTTTTTTGATTTTGCTTTTTTATAAATTTTTATCAAAAATAAAGCATGTTAAAAACCATAAATTAAAAAAATAAACCACAGAATTATACAGCATATTTTATAATTTAGTACATCCATTTTTAGAGGCATATTTTTGAGATCAGACCAAGACATTTTTTAAAAATAAATATTCCCAATATAGGTTACGTGAAAAAAATCAAATATTTTTAACTGTGGCTACATTTTCGCAGCAAATGTCACAGAAATTTGCATAGTCCGATATTTTAGTCAGTATGTAAATAGGCTTAAGAATATACACATACGATGCTTTTCCGTGTTGGACGCAGAATACAAGGAACCTAATTTTTTTCCATATTCAAAGTCTCTATAAAATTCTCTATTTGGTAATATTATTATACAGGAGAATACTTTTCAAGAAAATCAAGTACCACCATTATTTTGCTTTGAATAGTTTTTTAGCAGCAGTGTACTTTATGCAAAATAAATAACCTAACTGTTTTTTCTATCGACTTAACTCACTGTAGTAATGCTTACGCTCACGACTTTCAAAAATTGGATTTTGCTTATTAAACCTAATAACGGCTTTTTTTTTTGTTATGTAAATCAAGGTATAATTTTTAAATTTATTGTTAGACATAATTATTTTG
The DNA here is from genome assembly GCA_014170235.1 of Listronotus bonariensis. Taxonomy (NCBI): domain Eukaryota; kingdom Metazoa; phylum Arthropoda; class Insecta; order Coleoptera; family Curculionidae; genus Listronotus; species Listronotus bonariensis. Next base: position 56,302 of record JACEGR010000046.1, on the reverse strand, counting down.
TTCATCTTTCATTCAAAAACACCCAATATAGTTTAATGACATTTTAAATCAATTTTTTTGTTGAAACTATGGTTTTTAACTTTCTAACCCAACGCAATACATTTTTGTATTTTGTTTTCTGATCGAGAATAAAACTAAATAAATAAAAATTAATAATTTTGCTCACGGAGAAAGTGCTACATGCGTACCTGAGATATACAAGTAGTTAACTTGTTGGGCTTAACTAGAATCGTTAACTTTTTTTACTTCACTTCTACTCTCTACTACCCTTACTTCTTTTACTATCTCACTACCATCCCCTTTTCAATTGGCGTTCCCTTTAAATAATAAATTTGAAAGTGTTTGTTTTGCAGTTCTACGCGATCTACCTTGTTGAATTTTTTTATTATAGGGTAACAGAGAAAATTGTTTAATTTATAGTTATAAACTTAACACCTCACGTCATCTCTCTATTTAGCAAAATTCCCAAAATGTAAGTTTTTAAAATTTCAAAATTATTGCTTTTTATATTTGGTGTTTACAATATAAAGTCATCTTAAACAATATTGTTTAAAGCTTTTAGTCATAGTTGATTTACCTTTTTAGATATTAACGAATGTAACGAAGGTAAATGTGTTAACGGCCGTTGCATTAATACTCCTGGAGGATTTAACTGCATTTGTCCTCCTGGCTTCGACGTATCACCAGATGGAACCATGTGCACGGACCATGACGAATGTGCCGAAATTGGAATGTGCTCTAATGGAATTTGTATCAACATGGACGGCAGTTTTAAATGTCAATGTAAAAATGGATTTAAGTTAAGTCCTACTGGTTTTGCTTGCATAGGTGAGTTTCTTTACATAAAAATAGACATAACCCATATAACATTTTTTGCCGGCGTTGTACATTTAATTTACTGGCATTGCCAACACTCTTTAATGGCAAGGCATTGGCAAAAAGGTATCAAAAAGACGCGAAAGTGGGCAATTGGCCGTTATTAGGCCACGTGTTGCAGATAATGTGATGGCATCCGTCATTAATAAGTTATTGGCAAAAAATGCGTTTAAGATGATGGCATCCATCATTAATAAGTTATTGGCAAAAAGATAACAAAAAGACACGAAAGTGGGCAAATGCAGATACTCCCAAGCAGCAAGCTGACGTCTTATTGACGAAAATTGTCGCATATACTTTTTTTAAAAGCTAAAATGATGCGATATTTTATTTGAAAATTAAAATAGGAAAAACTCCTTACTGCATGCAATTTCCTTGCAATGCAAAGTACCATCTCTCGGAACACTGTCCAACTTGGAGATGCAGATTTTTACACTAGCCGAAGATATTTCTTTCAAAGCTAAGTGAGATCACCTACCGCAGACCGCTCTCGAATTATTTTTGTCTAATGGGTACGGTTTAGACGATAAAAAGCGAAGATATTGCAGAAACGTAGTAGTTTATTGTCCATTACGCCATCTATCGGTATGTCAAAAAACTATTAAATATATATATAATATTTTTATTAACACGTCTTTAAAACTTTTAATAAAGTTTTAAACAAAATGTTTACAGCTCCTAACAGTCTACTTGAATATCTTGCCTTCTCGACTAGCCATCACCAATTAATCACACAACACACACTTATTAGGTAATGAATACATTTAATTATGTCTATTAAAAACTCTTTTCTTTAAAAAAGAAACTAAAAAGCTAGAAAACCACGTAGAAAACAAATGCACAAAGCGGTCACCTTCGGTCGAAATTAACGTAGCTAATTTTACCATCATTTTATTTTTATTCGCTCCAAAATACATAATAAACATTTTGTTTGACCTAATTTTTATTTGCATGATTTTTAACAATAAAATGTTATGAAAAGGCCATTTCCTTTAAATTATGTAAAAAAACATAAAATAATGTTGTTTAGCTGCCATTATAAATAAAACAGATCAAAAAATTGCTTTAATGTTAGTTAAATACCAATGTTAATAATATGGTTTAAAAAGTATGAATATGCGTTGAAGGTTTGCCTTCAAAAATCCAATATTTATTTGCCTGCAACAAAAACACGTGCTTTATTTAATCAGGATTGGTATGCCGCCATTTTTGTATGCTTGCCGGCAATTCGCCTGCATGTAAAATTTATTGGCAATTAACTGTTTATTTAGGGTTGACTTTTTAATGCGTATAAGATGTTGGCATAATATTGCCACCAATTGCCAATGCTTTACCATCAATGCCAATATGAAAAATGTACATTGCCGGCAAATAGTGTTTGCTGGGAATGGTGTAGAATCTAGTTAAAAACCTACGAAGATTAACCTGACCCTGATTTGATCGTCTTGATCAAGTGTTTCTTGGTCTTGATAGCAGCTCAACCGTCCTACATGGTGATTTTTAACCTATAGGCATCAACTTGAAAAATTATTAAAATTATATTTTCTACTTGGAATTTAAAAACAATGACCTTAATTGAAAATAAAAAATGGTAAAATATTTTTACTTAAAAAGAAATAAATTTTTTAAACTAAAAAGAATGTAAATTCTGAGCACAAACAATAAGCAAAAAAATACGTAAACTTGTTATTGCTACTGAATCAGCAAATATATCTTTTATTGTTTGTAAAAACTTAACAAATAAACAAGTTATAATAATATTTGATATATCTATTAGCTCTCTACTATTAGCTATGGTAGTTCATTTTTACATAATTGAAATTAAAAGCAAATCTGTCAAGCATTTTGTGCACCAAGATTTTTTTTAGTTTTTGAACACTATAGTAAATAGGCTTTAAAAGCAGCATTTATTTATTTTGGTGTCGTCAGATGCTTGACAGATGTTTTTAGTAGAAAATTAGAAAAATCACTTAAAATAACAAAATTTCAAGAAATATACCAAGTTTGATGGCCGTTTTATGTGACTTGCTATTAATTTTTTATACTACCTTTAAAAACATGAAAATATTAATACCTAAAGTTTTTATAGATATAATGAATTAGTTTTGATAAGATTTTTTTATTTTGTGACTATAACAGGTGAAAAACAGGTAATTTTTACCCACCATTTTAAAAGAGGACCGCTACCAATGGCTATTTACAACTTAAAAGAACTAAAACTGAACGCGCGGAACCACGAGTTTCTCTGTTGGGAACCGTAAGTGGAGGAACTATACTGGACAATTCTTCAGAGCAGAAGCCATGAAAGTACCTATAAAAAAGCGATAAATCCCCACAGCCCGACGATGCTGGGAGGAAGCCTTTCTGTAAGTGAAGGATCATTAATGAGACGAATAGCTCTTCTTTGCATAGAATCAAGAATGCTTAGGGTTGTGGGGGACGCGATGCCCAGATATGAGAACAATATTCAAGGAGGTCGGATTTGGGACACATGTAAAGTGTATAAATTAGAAGGGGAAAATACTTTTGGCTCGAAGAGAAATCCAAGCTTTTTTTTTGAAGCTGCCGTGGCTCTCGATAAAATGTGTTTATGCCAGTTAAGGTTACTTTCAAATGTGACGCCCTAAGATTAAAGGTGTCTTTGCTCTGTAAAACTTGGCCGCTCATAAGTAGAGGATGAGTATTTGATGACTCTTTTCGCGACAAGGAACATGATTGTGTTTTGGATGCATTAAAATGGACGAGATTTTTAGCGCCATAATATTAAATTAGGATCCTTCGAAAGAGATATCTGCATCGCTCTGCGTTTATTTTCAAGTCAGGTTTAGTAATGGGTTTAGAACCTGAAAACTGAAGTGAAGGGTACTATCGTCGGCGAAAACTATGAATGGGAGTAGTTGTGGACGAGAGAAGGTCGTTGATGTGAAGAAGAAACAATGTTGGTGCCAGGGGAACTGAGCCCTAAGGGACTCCAGCATTTACTTGGTGAAAGCATGAAGAATGGCCATCCAGTGCTGATATACGACGATCAGATGATAACTAGAGAGCCAAGTACAGAGTTTATGTTGAAGAGACCATAGGAGGAAAGTTTATTAAGAAGTGCGGCATGCAGACCTGGTCAAAAGCTTTGGATATATCAAGAGCAACGATCTGGGACTCACCTAGAAACTCAAGAGACTTATTCCAGCAGTGTGATACGAAGGAAAGAAGATCTGCTATAGATCTTTTGTGGCGAAATCCATACTGCCTGTCATGCAAAATTTTGTGTTTTTCTAAGTACTTAAGAATTTGTGAATTAATTAGTTTTTCCATTACGTTACAAAGAACTGAGAGAATTGAAATTGGTCTATAGTTAGATTGAAGACATTTAGATCCTTTCTTGGGAATAGGTTGAACACGTGCAGCTTTCCAGCTTTCCGGAAAGATACCTGTGTCGTAAGAATTTCGAAAGAGAGGAGCTAAGATTGGTGCAAGTTCTGGAGCACATTTTTTAAAACGATTGCTGGTATGCCATCAAAATAAATTACACGTGTTTATAGGTTTATAAGAAATTTAAAGAAATAAAAAATAGATATAAGAGTTTGGTCTCTAAATTTTTATTATTTTTTAAGATATTGACGAATGCTATGAAAATCCCAGAATATGTTTGAATGGCAGATGTGAAAATACACCAGGATCATACACCTGCCAGTGTTTGCCGGGATTTACCGAATCTAGTGACAGAACATTTTGTAGTGATATGGACGAATGTGCTACTACGGGTAAGTTATAAAAAATACGTACAGTACCAAACTTACAATAAATAAAAATTAACAAACACCATCAGCCGTAAATAAAGTTAGGCAAATACAATAACTAAAAAATTTGCTTTGTTTTTAGGCAGATACGTATATTTAATCTTTTATTATTTACAAAAACTATAACCAAAGAACATTATAGCTACCGCAATAGAAGTCCTGTTTAAATGGCAGAATTATACGAACAATGTATCACCACGCGCCTATATGGACAGCTTCGGAATCTAAACATATAAGCGAGCTTATGAGAAGGCTTTGATTTTCGGCGCCGATTTTTTTACACGTGTCCGTAATTCTATTGCGGTAACTAACATATTCTTTGCTATAACCGTTGAATGAACATTCAACGGTTCATACTAACACTAAAACTAAATAATTTGCTTTGTTTTTTCAGGCAGATATGTATTATTTTTTATTTTTAAAGGAGGGATATGGTTTTTTCAAACTTTTTTAAAAATAAATTTTCTAAATAGAGCACATACCTGAGGAAACCGATTACTGACGAACTTACTTTTTTTTATTTCATCCGCTTTCAAATAATTGCTACCATTGTGGTATTTTTTTAAAAATTTTAACAAAAATTGTACACGATGTTCTTCTAATGTTATATTTTGATTTACCATTAAGTTTATAAAAAGAAAAATGCATAATAATGTACATTTTTGAGCACGAACTAACCACATGCCCAACTTTATTCACATGGCCTTAAAATTATGCTGTTTTAGGTATGTGTGATCATGGCAAATGTATCAACATGGAGGGTTCTTTTAGATGCGTTTGTGATTCCGGTTACCGTCTTGGAGCCGATGGTAGACACTGCATGGACATCGATGAATGTATAAGTAACCCTTGTCAATTTGGTTCCTGTTTCAATACTCCTGGTAGTTTCCGATGCGAATGTCATTCAGGATTTAGCTTGGGTGCTGACGGGCGGTCATGCTTGGATATCAGGAGGGATCTTTGTTACCAGGTAACGAATTATAAATCATTAAAGAAATTGTAGAATTTTAAGCTATATTAGGTCTAGGATAGTATTGTTCTTTAGAAGTATATCATGTTCATAGTTATAAAATAATCATCTTTTTATTTATTTAAAATGTTTAGCTTACAGATAAATTTAATAGAAATTATCAAAGATTAATAATAATACTAAATTCGTATGACTTAAAACAAATAAAATCTAAATTTCGGAAATTTTTATACGGTTGTTAAAAAAAATTACCATGCTACATATCCATAAAGTCTTTTTTACTCATAGGATTACCGTACTTACCTGACGGCCTGTCCTGTTAAATCACCCATTCGTAAAAAAGCACAATTTTATGTACTTGTTTTTTAAATTACTATCTTGATATGTTATCGCTTCTTTTTATGTAAGTTAATGACTTTTCATACCATATTCTTGTCAAAAAATGGTAAATTGTAAAATATTATTTTTAGGAATATCGAGATGGACAATGTATTAACCCATCAACAACTGCTGTGACCAAATCAAGTTGCTGTTGTTGCACTATAGTAACTGGAAAACCCATGGCTTGGGGACAAACGTGCCAACCTTGTCCAATGCCAGGAACAACTGATTTTGATCTGTTGTGCCCTCATGGACCTGGTAAGTAAAAAAAAACATGATATTTATCCTACAAATTTAGTTTAATCCAGAAGCAAGAGTAGAGGATGATCCAACCACGACACTAAACAGGAACCAACGTGCGGCTCTTCTCGTCTTACAAATGTGAAAGAGCGATCTTAGGTATTTTTATCGTTGACTTTTAAAAAATTCCTATTAGGTTATTCTAGTCTGGAGGTCCAGAATTTTCTGCCAATGAATAAAAAAAGCAACTAATATGTTTACTATTCATTTTTTTAAATTTATTTATAAAGAGTACACAAAATTTATCAGGAAGGTATGCGTCCTTGAAATGGAGGAAGAAAAAAAAGGTCATGTGCTCGTCGCCATGACTTCTATCCTTGTGATCATTAAATATATAAAAAATTAGATTCTTGATTAATATGAATGTCATAATCGCCTAAACCAATAAAACCGAGAAAACATTTTTTCCATAAAACGGCGGCTACTTAAAAATAGAGTTCGACTTTTTCACTAATTTTTAGGCTCTTCTCGAATTTTTTAAAAATATAACAAATTTAAAATTTTTAGTTTTTGTTGGTTTATGCGATAGAGAATATTCATGCCAAATTTCAAGTAAATCGGTTGATTAGAACTTGAAATATCGTGGGGACCGTATCAAAAAAGTTGTTTGGAGAAAAACGACTTTAAAGTTTTAAGATTAAGGCAACGTAAGTGATGAAATACTAGATATACCATACGTTTTATTAATCAGCCATACCAGCCTCATACATGATGTAGTATACTAGAAGTAACGTATGTTCTAAAAGTTTTGGCACACAATATTTATCGGTTTTTTTTAATGCTGCGCTTGAGAGTATTTGGGGCACTTACGTCTCTTTCGATATTTAAGATCATTCCTCCTCAATTCCAACGATATCGTACTCTTAGAAGATCTGTATTGCCTAGCCAGTCTTCTCGTTAACATTCCAATCTGGTTTTTGCTCTTCTCACCAATCTCTCTGACCTCTGTGCGGTAAATGCACGTGGTCTTCCACTTTTTCGGAGATTCATACATGGTATTCCCTGCTCGCACTTCGCTATTGTTCTATAAATGGTTCTGCGTGAAATGTTTTAATTCTGGAATATTCGACAGATTACAGCTTTGGGTATCCGCCCAACTAACTTGTAGATACTTTTTCTTATTTCTAATTTATACGACATCTTAAAGCGAAAACTTCAAAATAAATAAATCTCAAATGACAGTAAATAAAGTAAATAAACTTTTGTTTTCAAAGGCAACTTGATATTATTTTGTTTTTGTTAAAATTAAAGACAATGAGTTTTCTGCCAAAACTTTTAGGACATACGTTATACTAGAAGTATTATGGAAATAGCAGGTGCAGTATTAGATAGGGTCTCGAATTACCGCGGGTCCATGGTATTTTGTAAGAAGCATAACACTATTTAAGCCGAAAAGCTAAGTTTTGCTTCAGGCTGGAGCTAGACTCTGTTGAAAAATCCTGTACATCATTTAAAATATTTCTCAGTTTTTCCCATAGATAACCTACATTTAGATCCGGAGTGGCAAGAAGCATTTTTGGATTTTTACCACCTCGCGCAGTAAACAAATCAAGGGTGGACGAACGTGCGCACTTATAAACCGTGGCAAAATACAAACACCGGCACCCCGTACCCTCCGTCCGCGGTCTGACCGTGACGCTCATTAGCTACCTACCGTACTCCGAACAGAAAACCAAACATAAAATATTGATGGTTTAACGATTTTGTAAACAATATTTTAGGTTCTACATTTGATGGCAACGATATTAACGAATGTGCACAAAATCCAAACATTTGCCAAAATGGCGCTTGTGAGAACTTAATTGGAACGTATAGGTGTATTTGCAATCCTGGTTATGAAGTTGACGATTCTGGAAAGATTTGCACTGATATTAATGAATGTGAAGTTGATGAGGTGGTAAGTTTTATACTAATTTATTTATTTATACCGGGAGTTTCCTTATTGCGGTGAAACAATTAAAAAGCTTAGGTTTGACCTAGTTCCATGTATAAAAAATATTCCTTTTCCGATTTTGACGAAATTCGACAATGCTATTAATAAGAAAGAGGCTTTTATACCACTTACCACTAATTTAAAATTAATTTAATAAGTCCAATGGCACCTCCAATAATACATTATCAACTATTTATGACAAGAACAATGTTCTCTGATTTTTATAAATTTTTTATATTTTCCTTAAATTAAGCAAATAAATAGACAGCTTTTGGTTTTTAATTTTTATAAGTAGAGTGCTTAGTTTTCCCTAAAAAATTAAATTCGCCAAACTGGACCATACAAAAAACATTGGGGATTTTTTTTCTTACTAGCAATTATGTAGAAACAACAAGAAATACTTAATTAAATATTTAGTCTTAAGCCGCGTACAGAGGAGTGTATGGTGTAATGCAACCTGCAATGCAGCATGCAGCGCAACCTGCGACACAATATTCGCACGTTTGGACGGTTGCGTGAAATGCACGCTGGAACGTTTGTCGCGATCCATACAGGTAACGATTTTTTGCGCGAACACAAAGTAAGTGTTGCTGCAAAAAACAATATAAAATGAATTGAAATTGCGGAGACAAAAGAAAATACTTAAACTAATTTAATGTTATCAAGAGAAATCAATTTATTAAAACCGTTTCTTTTATCAAATAGCTCAGCTTTCTCCAGCGACGACATCTTTTAATTTTCCTTTTTTTAATCTACCAAGTAATATGTTAAAATAAAAAATCTCAAATCCCAAACTATTAGACAGACACAATTAGATTTGGTATTGGTAAATGGTGTGAGCAGAGAAGAGTTTACACGTATTTTTTTCGTTTCAGTCACTTTCGGTTTGACCAGAAATAGCTCCGGTTTTTAATTTTTAACTGAAACACCCTGTATATTTTGACATTTTTGGAGTTCTGAGACAATTCTGAGTAATAATGATATGTTTTAAAAAGTTTTTAAGGCTACTTGATTTGTTTAGAGCCATTTTTAATATTGCATCTTGGTGGCTATGATTGAGCACAAATTAATCTAGTGATCATAGGTGATGTTATAAAAATACAATCACAAAGTTTTAGTGACTCATATGAAAAATAAGAATAAAGCAATTTGTCAAATTGATTATTTTTGTGTCTAACTATTTTTTTTCAAATGGCAACCATTTTCATACAAACAATTTTCTAATAAGGGATTTTTTGAGAAATCTATACCAATTTATTTGCAATCAAATTAAAAATAAATCTATAAATAAGGAATCAGAGCCCACTAAAGGCAAAACTATAAATGACTTTTAAAAAATCAAGTAGGCCTTTTAAAATGTCAAATTCTTATTTAGAGTGGTCTTAGGAAAAAAGAAATGTCAAATATATAGGGTGTTTCATTGAAAAATTCAAAATTTGAGTCATTTCCGGTTAAACCGGAAGTGACCAAAAAGTGAGAAATATGCGAAAACTTTCCTCTCTTCATACCATTTACCTATATCTAGTCTCAATTTGATATGTCCAATACTCTAGAGGTTAGGGCTTATCTAATAGATTCGTTGACACCCGGTATAGACCCTTTGCTGCATTGCATGTTACTGTGCATATTGCGTTGCACGTTGCATTACACACGGTGTGTACCCGGCTTTACAAATTTTACTCAAATAAGTGTTTTCAATATTCTAAAGTTTTTTGAAAAATTTAACATCCCGTACCTTTAGAGTAACCGTAATATCCAGATTATTATTTAGAAATCTAACACTAGATACTTTTATAAAAATCTTTATTATGAAGTAAATCAACAAGTCACAAGTTTTCACACTGAACATTTACTATACATATACGGAAGAACGAATGAAGGTTAAGGTTAGGTCTTATTAGGTTCGTAGTCTACAGCAAAGAGACCGAAGGTTCACAGCTTTAACATTTAAATGTAAAGGCGCGTAATGCAAAATATCAGTAAATAACAGTAAATTTTAAAATGTTTAACTAAAGATGGCATTGCAAACTAGATATACCGGGTGATGCATCGCCGGGCGGGACATAGGAAATCCAATGTAATTTTTAATGGGGTCAATTATTGGCTACCCTAATTATTTTAAAGAAACATTCTAATGAAGTTTATTGAAGAGCATGCAAATCTACGTCCATGGTAGAAACTTTAGATTTTTTGGTTAACCCGTTTGCTAGTTAGATGCTAATATATTTTTAAAAATTGTTATATTATTATCGCCTCATATTTATGAACAACAATAAAAATACCAGTTAGCGTGACATAACGTTGTCGTTTTAAAATTTAGTGCTTTATTATTATCAAAAAATCGTACAGTGAAAAGAATAAAGTTATATTTATACAAACGAATTAAGTTAAGTTAAACTAAAGAAGAACTTATGACATTTATAATATTTACATGCTTCAATAAATTATTAATACTATTACAATAATTAATATGTTGGAAATAAACTTAAGATTTATGAAAATTTTCAAATATTCCTCCATTGACTGCTAGACAATAACCCAGACGTTCATAAAATTGTCTTCTTACATTGGCTAACTGGTAAATTAAAATGTTGCACTGTTGATGGATCTTTTCCTATGATATCCTGAAGTTTCCTTGTACTCACCGTCCCTTCATTTGTTTACACGTGCAATAAAATTTCTAAGTCTCTACCATCTCTTACATTTTCTTCTCTTTGATACTCCCTAGCTTCACATCTGCAGTTATTTATCACTGTGCCTTTGGTCTCAAATTTTTTGATAGTCCTATCGACTGTTGATTTTCCGGGTATCGGTCTATTCAAATACTGAGCAGCGAACATGTCTGACACCTTTTGGTAACTATTTCCTTGATAGTACCATTTAATCATCAATACTTTTTCTTCAGTAGTATAACTCATGGTTAATCTTTTCGCTCTACGATTTTTTGATAATAATAAAGCATTAAATTTCAAAATGACAACGTTATGTCACGCTAACTGGTATTTTTATTGTTGTTCATAAATATGAGGCAATAATAATGTAACAATTTTAAAAATATATTAGCATCTAACTAGCAAACGGGTTAACCTGAAAAATGTAAAGTTTTTACCATGGACGTAGATTTGCATGCTCTTCAATAAACTTTAATAGAATTTTTCTCTAATATAAGTAGGGGAGCCAATAATTGACCCCATTAAAAATTACATGGGATTTCCTATGTCCCGCCCGGCGATGCATCACCTGGTATACCTCCACAATGGTATGCTACAAAACACGATCTGTCCTGTGTCAATTAAATGATAAACATTTCTTGGATTTTCTAAATGCCGTATGTCCATTTGCGGTAGTCAAAACACCAGAAGATTGTTTTTTAGGCGTGGACTTATTTCCATTTGTTTGTCGTAGCACATGTTGCCAATTCTCTCTAATGCGGTGAGCAAAATAACAATAAGTTAACCAAAAAGAAACTGACGACACCGAAGAAGCTGACTTGTTACGCTATAATAATGACGACTGTAACATTTTGACATAAATTATTAAATATTATTATTCTTTATTTTTAAAACAAAAATACAAGTCCTATATAGCTAATTAGGTTTTACATCCTTACTACAAACTTAGTCATGTCGCATGGTGCAGACATTCTAAATGCAGGTTGTCCAACAGTTTTTTCAAAAAATTTAGGATAAAACCTATAAAAATGGTATTAGTTCCCGGTCATTAAATATGAACTTAAAAAACGTTCCCAATAAAAGACCATAAAATGTAAAATATAAAAAAATTATTTTGGCGACGTTTCGCCTCTCTTTGAGGCATTATCAACCCAGCAAACACTATTTGCCGGCAATGTACATTTTCATATTGGCATTGATGGTAAAGCATTGGCAATTGGTAGCAATATTATGCCAACATCTTATACGCATTAAAAACTCAACCCTAAATAAACACTTAATTGCCAATAAATATTACATGCAGGCGAATTGCCGGCAAGCATGCAAAAATGGCGGCATACCAATCCTGATTAAATAAAACACGCGTTTTTGTTGCAGGCAAATAAATATTGGATTTTTGAAGGCAAACCTTCAACGCATATTCATACTTTTTAAACCATATTATTAACATTGGTATTTAACTAACATTAAAGCAATTTTTTTGATCTGTTTTATTTATAATGGCAGCTAAACAACATTATTTTATGTTTTTTACATAATTTAAAGGAAATGGCCTTTTCATAACATTTTATTGTTAAAAATCATGCAAATAAAAATTAGGTCAAACAAAATGTTTATTATGTATTTTGGAGCGAATAAAAATAAAATGATGGTCTTTTTAAAAGAAAAGAGTTTTTAATAGACATAATTAAATGTATTCATTACCTAATAAGTGTGTGTTGTGTGATTAATTGGTGATGGCTAGTCGAGAAGGCAAGATATTCAAGTAGACTGTTAGGAGCTGTAAACATTTTGTTTAAAACTTTATTAAAAGTTTTAAAGACGTGTTAATAAAAAATATTATATATATTTAATAGTTTTTTGACATACCGATAGATGGCGTAATGGACAATAAACTACTACGTTTCTGCAATATCTTCGCTTTTTATCGTCTAAATCCCATTAGACAAAAATAATTCGAGAGCGGTCTGCGGTAGGTGATCTCACTTTAGCTTTGAAAGAAATATCTTCGGCTAGTGTAAAAATCTGCATCTCCAAGTTGGACAGTGTTCTGAGAGATGGTACTTTGCATTGCAAGGAAATTGCATGCAGTAAGGAGTTTTTCCTATTTTAATTTTCAAATAAAATATCGCATCATTTTAGCTTTAAAAAAAGTATATGCGACAATTTTCGTCAATATGACGTCAGCTTGCTGCTTGGGAGTATCTGCATTTGCCCACTTTCGTGTCTTTTTGTTATCTTTTTGCCAATAACTTATTAATGATGGATGCCATCATCTTAAACGCATTTTTTGCCAATAACTTATTAATGACGGATGCCATCACTTTATCTGCAACACGTGGCCTAATAACGGCCAATTGCCCACTTTCGCGTCTTTTTGATACCTTTTTGCCAATGCCTTGCCTTGAAGAGTGTTGGCAATGCCAGTAAATTAAATGTACAACGCCGGCAAAAATGTTATATGGGAAGGCTTGATAATGCCACAAAAGTGAGGCGAACGTCGCCAAAATTATTTTTTTGATATTTTACATTTTATGGTCTTTTATTGGGAACGTTTTTAAGATAAAACCTACTTGTTTTTTGGCATGGAGGTATTCTATGTGCATGATTTTCATCAATTTTTAAACATATTAATTTGTCGATAAATTTCTTGCCAAACAAGACAAAATGCATATAGAAAGTCTGCTCTTAAATGTTTCTTTTGTCTTTTAAAATAAATAATAGATATTTGCCATTATGAAAGATTAGATTACTTTTACAGATGTGCGGCGGAGAGTCAATGTAAAAACACACCAGGCAGTTTTCAGTGCATCTGTCCAACTGGAACACAACTAAATCAGATATTTTTATCTGCGAAGATGTAGATGAGTGTAAAATTGGGTCCCGAAGCATGCTTTAATGGAGAATGTCAACATTTTGGGTTCATATAAGTGCGAATGTGATCCTGGATCGGTGTTGGATAATACTGGAAGAATATGCATTGGTAAATTTTTATTTTATTATTTAAATATCAGTGGCGGCTCGTGTCAAAATCTTTAGGGGTTTAAAATTAAAATTATTATTTTATGTTAAAACTAAAAAAATATTTCAAAATTTTCCTTTTGATGGGCAGGCTCATCAGTTTTCATGTTTTAAATGTGTACACACGGTGCCGCTTCAAAACAATCATGAGGATTTTTTTCCAATGGGTAGAAAGATTCTTTGTCTAATCTCTACCTGCTAGTATTCAACACACTGAAAGCCAATTAAACGCATCGAGCTAATACGATGTGTATGGTTTACTACAGCCTAGTTGCATCACCAAGCGGAACATAGGAAGTCCAATGTAAAATTTAAGGGGGTTTATTATTGACGTCCCTGTACACTTTTCAGAAAATATGTAAGATAACTTTTAAAGAGACCAATATAACACACCCTCGTGCCAACTTCCAACAAATTTTAATAGGTGATTCTTGAATTATTTAATTAAATGTCAAATTCAAAATTACAAAATTTTCGGTTCAGGCAAAACCAAACAGGCACGAGTAAAATAAATGTTAAAGTTAATAAATAAACATGGAAAAATAGAACTAAAGTATTAAATAATATCTACAAAGATATGTAAATATTTTCATGACAATAAAGCTTAATAATATGGTTAATATTATAATTATTTAAATTTAGATAATAGAAAGGGATCCTGCTGGACCAAACTTAATCATGGTCGCTGTGAGAACAATCTACCTCAGTTAAGTCGAAGAACCGAGTGCTGCTGCTCTATCGGAGTAGCTTGGGGCTCTCCATGTGAAAGATGCAACAGAAACGATTGTGAATGTCCAAGAGGATATGCTAAACTGGATGGAAAATCGTGCACTGATATTAACGAATGTGAACTTAATCCAGGAATTTGTAGGGGCGATGGTATTTGTGTGAATACTGATGGCAGCTTTACTTGTACTTGCCCCCAAGGGCTAACTCTTGATGAAACAAGTAAGTAAAACATTCTAGTTTACCGGATGACATAAGTTGTTTTTACCACCGAATTTTTCCATATTTTTTAATTGCAAGTGCTCGAAAAATTTCTGAATTTTTGAGACGGTGATAATAAAATAGTTTTTTTGTTTTTATGGCCTACCAACCAAAAATATTGTTTAAACGCAGAAATAACATGCGCACTTGGTTTTTTCTGAAATTAATTTCCAGCTGCCATCTTAGAAATAAATACCACCTTGTAATATATAGTGTATCCGAAATTGATAGGAAATGCATTGGGATATTAAGAACTATAAGAGATAGAAAGGTGGTTAAAAGAGGAAAGTTGTAGGCCATTCAGTCGCAAATTAAATGCCGTTATGATAACGGCGGTATCTTGTTTGGTGTTTAAGATATTATTAAAAATCTAAAAAATGTGCATTTTAGAAAAAGTGCTGTTATATTTTTATTTCTCATTATTTTTTGAATCTGTAAAAATAAAATAAGAACAACTATTTAGGAGCAATACCTCTCTGCATTTTTGGATTAACTTGGTCATGGTTGTGAAGGCCATTAACTATAAACCAAAAATAAAATTGGGAGTAATCACAACATGTGTCACCTGATTTTTTAAATAAAATGTTGAATGTTGAAATAAACCTTATATTAACATTTTTTTCTGTATGAGCTAAAATTTATAATTGGTTACCTTGGCTGCAGCTAATGCTGTCCATACATTTTAAAGCTTAGTAATTTTGAAGCAAAGCAGTCGACCTTCTTAGTTAAGCATTCTTCATACTGATAGTTCAACAAATTTAATAAAACATTTTAAAAATATTTTTAATTAATTTACAGGAACACAATGTTTGGATATTCGTGAAGAACAATGTTTTACGAGATACAAACACGGAAAATGTACCAACGCTATCGAAGGATTTTTCCACAAAAATCTCTGTTGTTGTTCATCGGTTGGAAAAGCTTGGGGAAATAAATGTGAGCCCTGTCCTAGGATGGGATCAGCGGCGTACGAAGAACTTTGCCCGAAGGGTCTCGGATTCGTAGATAGAAAAGATATTAATGAATGTACTGAATTTCCAGGAATGTGCCAGAACGGACGATGTAAAAATACCATTGGAGGGTATAGTTGTAGATGCAACAAAGGTTATGATTATGACGATACAAAAATAAAGTGTATAGGTAAGGAAATCATTATACTGGGTAGCAGAAAATGTTGTTACTTCAGTTTTTTTTGCTGTAGTTTTTTATACTGGGTGTCCAGAAACTTTACCGATAAACTTCAAGGATTCGTTTTCTTTTTCGTAGTAGCTTTCTTGAAATTCTGAGTATATTACATAGAGAGTAGCTATTATACCTCTTGAAATCTCCAAATTTAAATTATCGTATGGATAAATTCAGAATTTAAATAAAGCTTTGCATTTGATACATCACCATGATCAAATAAGCTACAATTTTTCCTGTAGTTATCTTTTCGAGCTGTTTCAAAACCTAAAATTATCCATCTTGGTCTTTCCACCTGCACCGAAGTTTTAATGGTTCATGTAACATGTTTTTTAATCCGTATTGAAGAATGTTGAGAATGTGAGTTCCCAGCTTCTAAAACCGATATCCAATTCAGTTCCACTTCCAACAATCTGTAAAAGTTCTAGTCGTTCAGCATCGGATACTGTAATATATGGTAGCTTCCAAACAATTTTATCAATAATAACTTCTACATTTTCTCCATCGGTAGTGTTAATAACGGCATTTTTATCGGAAGAACTTCTTAACAGTATTAGTTCATGCTTAACATTTATAAGTATCTTTTGAAAATCTTCAGTACTTCAATCAGCGTTTTTATATTTTAATTAATTCATTACCATTGTAAGAGACATAACCTTTCATTGTTGCTGCTATTCCAGGATATCTAATCGAATCAATATCGTCTTGGTTTTGAACTACAAGGTGGTCAAAAATTAATGTTGCTCTAGAAAATAAATTTAAAAAACTATTTATTACTGTAGAATTAAATAGATTACCCATGCCAAGCAATGGTTAGTATTTTTGTAATTAAATTTGTTTTAAATTAAACAATAATTCGAAAAATATGTTTATTTTAAACACAGAGCAATGGCGTTCCTACTAATTTTTCTTAAAAAATATTTACCATGTATCACTTATAAATTACACTGGTAACTTTTTTCCTGTATGTTAAAAATGTTTTTTAATGCATATAAGACGTCTTTTAAATTTAAAAATAAAAATATATAAACTGGTATAAAAGTTAATATAAAAGACGATATATTTTTAAAAATTTAATACCCTGTGGTTCAAAAAATAAGATGTTTAAAAGATATCCCAGCAAAACACTATTTGCCGGCAAAGTAAATTTTTCATATTGGCATTGATGGTAAAGCATTGGCATTTGGTGGCAATATTATGCCAACATCTTATACGCATTAAAAAGTCAACCCTAAATAAACACTTAATTGCCAATAAATTTTACATGCAGGCGAATTGCCGGCAAGCATACAAAAATGGCGGCATACCAACCCTGATTAAATAAAGCACGCGTTTTTGTTGCAGGCAAATAAATATTGGATTTTTGAAGGCAAATCTTCAACGCATATTCATACTTTTTAAACCATATTATTAACATTGGTATTTAACTAACATTAAAGCAATTTTTTTGTTTTATTTATAATGGCAGCTAAACAATATTATTTTATGTTTTTTACATAATTTAAAGGAAATGGCCTTCTCATAACATTTTATTGTTAAAAATCATGCAAATAAAAATTAGGTCAAACAAAATGTTTATTATGTATTTTGGAGCGAATAAAAATAAAATGATGGTAAAATTAGCTACGTTAATTTCGATTGAAGGTGACCGCTTTGTGCATTTGTTTTCTACATGGTTTTTAGTTTTTTTTTTTAAAGAAAAGAGTTTTTAATAGACATAATTAAATGTATTCATTACCTAATAAGTGTGTGTTGTGTGATTAATTGGTGATGGCTAGTCGAGGAGGCAAGATATTCAAGTAGACTGTTAGGAGCTGTAAACATTTTGTTTAAATCTTTATTAAAAGTTTTAAAGACGTGTTAATAAAAATATTATATATATTTAATAGTTTTTTTGACATACCGATACGATACCGACTACTACGTTTCTGCAATATCTTCGCTTTTATCGTCTAAACCGTACCCATTAGACAAAAATAATACGAGAGCGGTCTGCGGTAGGTGATCTCACTTAGCTTTGAAAGAAATATCTTCGGCTAGTGTAAAAATCTGCATCTCCAAGTTGGACAGTGTTCCGAGAGATGGTACTTTGCATTGCAAGGAAATTGCATGCAGTAAGGAGTTTTTCCTATTTTAATTTTCAAATAAAATATCGTATCATTTTAGCTTTTAAAAAAAGTATATGCGACAATTTTCGTCTATAAGACGTCAGCTTGCTGCTTGGGAGTGTCTGCATTTGCCCACTTTCGTGTATTTTGTTATCTTTTTGTCAATAACTTATTAATGATGGATGCCATCATCTTAAACGCATTTTTTGCCAATAACTTATTAAAGACGGATGCCATCACTTTATCTGCAACACGTGGCTAACAACGGCCAATTGCCCACTTTCGCGTCTTTTTGATACCTTTTGCCAATGCCTTGCCATTAAAGAGTGTTGGCAATGCCAGTAAATTAAATGTACAACGCCGGCAACAAATGTTATATGGGATATTCATATAAAGTTTTCCTATTTTTTTTTTTAAGTAGAATCATTCCGTTAAGTTTGTCGATACGGTTACTGGACACCTTGAATATTATTTTTTAAAAAATAGGTATACCCTAAACATAGATTGTCTTTTTTTGTATTATTACAATCCCAAAATCACTTTTGGTTTAACCAGAACTCTCTTATTATAAATACAAAGGCCTACTTTTGTGTAAATTTGAATTATTTTTAAAAATCTTTGTCCAGTGATAAATCACAACATGGCAATTATTTTCAAAATGGCGACCAGAGATTACAACAAATTTCATTTTCATAGTCAGTAATATTAACGTAGCACAACATACTCTTCATTTTAAAGATGGCGAGCACAGATCGTTTTTACATTCAAAACAAATAAATCCTGAATAAATAATAAAGGGCTTCCATTTTAAAAATTAACAATACACAATATGTGCTATGTCATTAGAAAGTAATTGTAGTAAACAATTTAAATATAAATTGTTTTCATTTAAAATGTTTATAATAGTCACAATTTTGGATTGTCAATTATCTTTAAAATTTAAATTACTGAATGCATGTACCTAATTAATTTAACTAATTTGTTTTTAGATATCGATGAATGCAGTATAACAACTACAAACGTTTGTGGCGCCGGTGTTTGCAAAAATATTCCCGGTGATTTTTACTGCGAGTGTAATGAAGGATTTAGGACTTCACCTCCAATGCAAACTTGTATGGATATTAACGAATGTGAAGAAATCTCAGAGTATAAAAATAATATAAGATGTTAACATGCAGCAATTACATTGAAAAATTAAAACGATTATTATTTTAATTAATACGTTTTAATTAAATTAAAATCTTCTCTAATAATAATAGTACTGGTATATTTATCTAAATGGCTTTATTTTGGTTTCATTATTGTTTGGTTTAAGAAATATTCCAATATTATTAAACATAAATGTAGACTGCATTACAATCAAAACAAGCCGTATATACCGTTTGTTGTATATTATAAAAAAATCCTTAAACACGCCAATCTTTATTTTTTATCTTTGGACAAACCACGAAGGCTTAAATCCTAAATACTAACGTACCGTGGGTGTCTTAAGCGAGGTAAGAGGGAGTTTGTTGACACGGGACTTAAATACTTGAAGATTTGGGGGGGAAGGAAAGACCTCCGCGGGCAGCAGGTTCCACAATCTAGAAACTCTAGGGATAAAAGAACGAACAAAGTCATAAGTTCGGGGCCTGTCCAGCTGGACCGTATAGGGATGCATACGCGCGGAACCACGAGTTTCTCTGTTGGGAACCGTGAGTGAAGGAACTATACTGGACAATTCTTCAGAGCAGAAGCCATGGAAGTACCTATAAAAAGCGATAAATCGCCCACAGCCCGACGATGGGCAAGAGAGGGAAGCCTTTCTGTAAGTGAAGGATCATTAATGAGACGAATAGCTCTTCTTTGAATGGAATCAAGAATGCTTAACGTTGTGGGGGACGCCATGCCCCAGATATGGGAACAATATTCCAAGGGAGGTCGGATTTGGGACACATATAATTAGGGAGACACATTTTTGTATTTTAATTTACTTTTTAAAACTTATTCCTCTAGCCCTGCCAATAACATTAAAAAGTCAAATGGGTTAAAGAGGTCTAGTGATACCCTATCCTAGCCTTAGAATTTTTATAAGCATCCAGATAACGGAATTATACAGGCTCATTTTAATTGGAATACATTGTATAATAAATATTTTAAACAACATTACAAAATTGAATTACAGAATAGTTTTTGGTCAAATGTACCATTTTTAAGTATTTAAATAACGTATGTCCTAAAAGTTTTGGCACACAATATTTATCGGTTTTTTTAATAGAGAAATTTATTTAAACACTAACTAGTTATCATAAATTACAACTCAATACTTAACTAAACTATACTATCGAATTATGTGGAGTGGCTCATTCTGCTCTACCAGACGCAAATTTCATCGAATGTCTCCCAATCTGGTTTTTGCTCTTCTCACCAATCTCTCTGACCTCTGTGCGGTAAATGCACGTGGTCTTCCACTGTTTGGGAGATTCAGACATGGTATTCCCTGCTCGTACTCCGCTATTGTTCTATAAATGGTTCTGCGTGAAATGTTTTCATTCTGGAATATTCGACAGATTTCAGCTTTGGGTATCCGCCCAACTAACTTGTAGATACTTTTTCTTATTTCTAATTTATACGACATCTTAAAGCGAAAACTTCAAAATAAATAAATCTCAACTGACAGTAAATAAAGTAAATAAACTTTTGTTTTCAAAGGCAACTTGATATTATTTTGTTTTGGTTAAAATTAAAGAGAATGAGTTTTGTGCCAAAACTTGTAGGACATACGTTAATAAAGTAATATTGACGCAAAATATTTTTTTATTTTGTAGGTCTTTGTAGAGGTGGCCGATGTATAAACACCGAAGGTTCCTATAAATGCGAATGTCCACCTGGCCATGAGTTAGCGACAGATAAGCAGTCTTGTAAAGATATCGATGAATGTTCTAGAACAAGTGGAATTTGCTCAAATGGGGTATGCGAAAATATGATGGGAACTTACCAGTGTATATGTAATGACGGATATGAGCAGACAGGACAAAAATCACATTGTGAAGGTAAATGTTATTACATTAATGCTTAAATAATATTATTTACTCCTATATTCACAGGATTACCCAAACTAAGTATCCGCTATTGTTAATTTCCATGATATTAAAATACAAAATTACTTCAATTCGAAAGAAAAAAACAACATAATTTGTTAAGTCCTTTAAGTTTGGAGAATAACAAGAAACAATTGGCAATCGTTTTTTAAGTTTGTCAAATGATGGTAAATATAAGGGTGCTTGTCATATATTTAAATGTTAGCTTTATTTGTATTCCCATATAACATTTTTTGCCGGCGTTGTACATTTAATTTACTGGCATTGCCAACACTCTTTACTGGCAAGGCATTGGCAAAAAGGCATCAAAAAGACGCGAAAGTGGGCAATTGGCCGTTATTAGGCCACGTGTTGCAGATAAAGTGATGGCATCCGTCATTATTAAGTTATTGGCAAAAAATGCGTTTAAGATGATGGCATCCATCATTAATAAGTTATTGGCAAAAGATAACAAAAAGACACGAAAGTGGGCAAATGCAGATACTCCCAAGCAGCAAGCTGACGTCTTATTGACAAAAATTGTCGCATATACTTTTTTTAAAAGCTAAAATGATTTTTGAAAATTTAAATAGGAAAAAACTCCTTACTGCATGCAATTTTCTTGCAATGCAAAGTACCATCTCTCGGAACACTGTCCAACTTGGAGATGCAGATTTTTACACTAGCCGAAGATATTTCTTTCAAAGCTAAGTGAGATCACCTATCGCAGACCGCTATCGAATTATTTTTGTATAATGGGTACGGTTTAGACGATAAAAAGCGAAGATATTGCAGAAATGTAGTAGTTTATTGTCCATTACGCCATCTATCGGTATGTCAAAAAACTATTAAATATATATAATATTTTTTATTAACACGTCTTTAAAACTTTAAATAAAGTTTTAAACAAAATGTTTACAGCTCCTAACAGTCTACTTGAATATCTTGCCTTCTCGACTAGCCATCACCAATTAATCACACAAATACATAATAAACATTTTGTTTGACCTAATTTTTATTTGCATGATTTTTAACAATAAAATGTTATGAAAAGGCCATTTTCTTTAAATAATGTAAAAAACCTAAAATAATGTTGTTTAGCTGCCATTATAATTAAAACAGATCAAAAAAATTGCTTTAATGTTAGTTAAATACCAATGTTAATAATATGGTTTAAAAAGTATGAATATGCGTTGAAGGTTTGCCTTCAAAATCCAATATTTATTTGCCTGCAACAAAAACGCGTGCTTTATTTAATCAGGATTGGTATGCCGCCATTTTTGTATACTTGCCGGCAATTCGCTTGCATGTAAAATTTATTTGTAATTAGGTGTTTATTTAGGGTTGACTTTTAATGCGTATAAGATGTTGGCATAATATTGCCACCAATTGCCAATGCTTTACCATCAATGCCAATATGAAAAATGTACATTGCCGGCAAATAGTGTTTACTGGGTTACTTATAGGATTAGAAAAAGTGTGATATGTGCCAATTATATTTTTGTGCAAATTTTTTTATTAAG
Source organism: Listronotus bonariensis (assembly GCA_014170235.1). NCBI lineage: Eukaryota > Metazoa > Arthropoda > Insecta > Coleoptera > Curculionidae > Listronotus > Listronotus bonariensis. The sequence goes on along the minus strand of JACEGR010000046.1, from coordinate 33,493 downwards.
AACAAAATTATTCTAAGTTGTATATTTAATTTTCAGTATTAGTACAGACCATTTAAAATGTGGATTTTAATACACTTTATGAACGGATATATTAAGTTTCTAATATAGTACACAAAAATAATTGGTACGGGTAAATAGCAATTTTTTTAACCGATTTTAATATTTATTGTTGGAAAAACACAGCACCAGAAAAAATATTCGAAAGCTACTTTTACACGGTCAATATTATTGTGTCAATATCGGAAATTAATTGAAGTGTAGGGAGTATACTGAAACAATATGATAATGTTATAATATACTTCGTCAATAATTTTGCTTCAATATGACTTTTTCACTTATAACAAAGTTACTAACGGTGGATGTTTAATTTGGATAACCCTGTATATTGTGAACACCTAGTATAAAAAATATACATATGGGCCACTTCACGTCACTGGGCAAATGTACCATATGGAACTATCTTCTTGGACCATGAGACCGGTGGATTACCAAAACTAACTTTGCAGTTTTTAGGACCAACTTAACTTATTGAACTAACTTAATTTGGTACGGGCATACCTCCCACTCGGGGTAGCCCGTACGGGGGCTGAACTAAAACTTTAACTTAATACTTGACTTCACTAACTACTTCTTATCTGATAAATCATCCTTTTAATTTCTTTCTCTCTTCTTTAAATATCAAATTTTCCAGTGTTTGTTTTGCATTTCTACGCTACCCAGTTTGTTTAATCTTTTATTTTATTATTATAAAAGTAACCTAGAAAATTGTTTAATTTATACTTTTAAGACCTTGACACCTCAAGTATATTTTTATGTAGCAAATTTCCCAATGTTAAGTAAACTAATTAAAATGTATACTTATTTTAAAATTCCCAAAAATGTATATTTTTAAAATTCCCAAAATGTATACTTTTTTATACTAGGTGTTCACAATATTAAAAATTATTCTTAAACACAAACTCTTATTTTAGATATTGACGAATGCGAGTTTGAACCTTGCGACGATGTCTGCATTAATACACCTGGCAGCTTCTCATGTTCTTGTGGGTATGATTTAATTAGGACCAAAATATGCAAATAAGTTAATCCAAAAAAATATTTTTGCAGATCGGGGTACCAACTTAATCTTGATGGCAAGAGTTGCACGGATATTGACGAATGTAAAGACAATCCCAGAATATGTAATGGCGGAAAATGTACAAATACCATTGGTAGCTTTATCTGTCACTGTACCGAGGGGCTGTTGGCTGGTCCATCTGGAACTTCTTGTCTGGGTAAAAATATAGCTTAATTTGTTTTCGTTAGATGTACTGTGTAAGAGGCATTTTTGTGCTGAAAACTTTAAATAAAATGTACCCATGTGACAAAAATCGAGATATGCTCTAAAAACTCACTTTTTTGGACTTTTTAAAGTAAGTTCTTAAAAAGATTTTTTTATCTGATATGTCAAAATTACCAATTGGTCACCAAGGTAAAAGTTATCAAAGTTCTCAGACCTAAACTACTAGTCCCTGGGCCCAGTAATAAAATGTACTTCATGATAAGAACATGTTTAAAACCTTTGTAAGGGGTTCCTTTTGACGAGTCGACTACAAATATTCATCCCACCATAATGGAACCGGCGCACGGTGGTGAGGTCATATGAGATCATGCGGCCAAAATGCAAAAACTATTAATTTTGTTTTTAGATTCAGAAATCTAATATAAAAATAAGTTTGCTGAGAATTCTTTAAAGTCAGGACAAGTAAAAACTAGTTAATTTATCAGCAAGTATGAAAAAAAAAGCATTTTTTGCCTGGCCTGGTCTGTATGCCTTTCAAATTTTGTAATGCATTTTTCACAAACTTCCTGTTAACTGCTTCTTATGAAATTAGGCATGGTAATGTAGGTTCGGTAACAATACAATATTATCAAGAAAAAAATGGGGTGTAGGGGGTGGGTCAGGGATGTAAAGGCGGTAAATTCATAACTTTGAAACCAAAGCAGATACGAATATGCGGTTTTCAGATTTTTGATTTTATCTATGGTCACAATACAATTATTACTGAAAAAATGGGTTGGGGCTGGTTGAGCAGTGTGAAGGGGGTATTTTTACAACTTTAAAACCAAAAAGATACGAACATAGGATTGAGGTTTTCACAATATTTTTTATAATACTCTATTGACCATCATATTATCTATAAACAATATCGTGAAAATACAATATGTATTATGAACAATATAAGGGGTGTAACAATAAATTAATATCATTTGAATAGGCAAATTCGGGCAGCTACAATTAAACATTTATGAATGACGGTGAGTTTAAGTTAATTTTTAGTGCACAATCTAATCTTCGGCAAACTTCGCACAATATTTATTTTCTCGTAGAAAGTGGAAAATTTTAATAAAAAAAAAAATATGCGTATTATCTGGCAAATTGATTTTATTCAACTTAAAGAAAGATATTTTTAGAAAACCAAATATTACTACTAAATAAAAAAACATTGTGTTACCTTAAAAAATACATTAAGAATAAATTTTACAGCAGCAATTGGAAAAAATACTTTAACTTCTTTGATATTTTACTTACTATATTAAAATATTTACTTACCTTGATAAAACCTCTGATATTGGAATTATATTTTTTTATCAATAATATTTTGATGGTATCAATTATATAATATTTATTATAGTAAATGTGAATAAAAAATAATGACATGAAATATTTCATATTTACTTAATTTTTTAAATGAATTATGGCCACCAAATAACATTAGAGCTCGCCACTGTGCGGCGCCTTAATCCAGTTACGAAATCCGTCTAGTCCGATAACCGAAACTTGTGTTTGAGCCTTATGGTTTTATGACTGTTCTCTTTACCATTTTTAGCAGAAGGTTTAAAAATTGTATCTAAAACAATGTGGTAAACGTGTACGACAAAAAATTGATCGCGTTCGCCCAGTCTGACACCCGAAACATGTTAAAATTGACAGGCTGGGTTAAAGCGCCGCTTCAATATATAGCGGTATGAATATTCGTGGTAAACTCGTCAAAAGAAACCCCCTAAAAGGGTTTTTAAAGTTTTCTTATCATAAAGTCAATTTTATTACTGGCCCAGACTATACAAATCTATAAACAAACTATATACTTTTAAATCAACCTCTTACTTTATGCCATTTCGACAAATTATTTGTAGATATTGACGAGTGCAAGCAAAATCCGAACATATGTGGTGCTGGCGAATGCCATAATACTTTGGGATCATTCCAATGCCGTTGTGAAGAAGGCTACTCTGTAAAACCGGATGGTGGTCCACAATGTACTGATGACGATGAATGTTATCTAGGGACGTACAATTGTGACGAGAATGCTGATTGTATCAATAATCCGGTGAGTCATAACTTTACTTTACAATTAAATATCAATTAGAACTACAGAATGGCTAAACTGGATCTTGGGATAGGATTTTTGTGGAAAAAAGGATACAAATTAGAAATATCTGAATTGAAAAGTAATATAGCATAACAGCTGTATTATCATGTATCTTCACATGCGTCTAGAGCTCGGCCACCGGCTTTTTCGTCCGACCACTCAACGACCACCAAGTTACGTGACGCATAAAAGGTTCTTGAAACTTGAATTATAAAGATTTTGTTTTATTAGAACAGAAAAATAGTATTTAAATATATTTTTATTTAAAAGTGTAACAGTATTTTAACCAAAACCATTATGAACGCATATGTTTGTGTTTAAAATGGCGACAATCGTACAGAGACGTTTAGTGGTCAATTTTTACTATATTCTCAGCTAATGAAATCGTATGTCGATCGGAGAGCGCCGATGTTCCCCAAATACGACCGCAACGAGGCAAAAACTACCCCTTTGGATTATCCCACAGGGTCAAATAGAGCTCTCTAAGACAAGTATGTAAAAGACTGAATATATTTAAAATTATATTTATAAAGCACAATATGGTTTTATATTGAATTTGTTCATTAAAGAACGCGGATTGTTCACATCGGACACGCTAATATGCCGACGTGCTGTCGAAGCCCGTAAAAATCGCGTCCACGTAGCTGTTTCACTGACCCATGTGCGGAGACCCTTAGATTCAAGGTTTCCGTTAGCCAATCTATTTGGACCAAAAGATGTTTTTAGTAGTTGAGTTTTTTTTTATTAATAACTGTTTACAGGGTTCATATCAATGTAGGTGCCTTGATGGTTTTACTGGAAATGGAATAAGCTGTCGAGATATTAATGAATGTTTGACTAACAATGGAGGATGTGATCAAAATGCTCAGTGTATTAACAACGATGGTTCATTTAGATGCGAATGTGATACTGGGTATGATATATTTTAAAAATAAAATTAGGTTAGGGATATACACTTCCTAAACAACAAAAAAAACGGACAAATTTTATTCAAATTCAATTTTAAATAATTTTTTGTTTTTTTACCGATTTTAATTTTTCCTTTGTTAGAGTTGTTTATTTGTAGTTGTCCTTTTATCAAAATTATTATTTTTTATGGGGATTGCAAAAAGTTTTATATATAATGAGGTGTTATACAGGGAGAGTCAAATATTGCATTTTGACCCAAGTTTTCGAACACCCTGTGGAATAATTAAACGTCACATTTTCTTTAGTGTATGGGATTTTAAAGCCCCATTTTTTTTGAACTTTTCCTTTTTTTTTACTTATGTCAGTATCTCTATTTATTTCTCTATTTCAAAAGGAAATACAACTTTTTTAAAAAACAATGCAATTTAATGATGATGGTCGTCATATACGCAATATTGCGAACATATTGAGAAAACTTAAGATTTGGAAGGTCATATTACCAATACTATTTTTTTTTATATCTTTGGACAAACCACGAAGGTTAAAAGCCTAAATACTAACGTACCGTGGGTGTCTTAAGCGAGGTAAGAGGGAGTTTGTTGACACGGGACTTAAATACTTGAAGATTTGTGGGGGAAGGAAAGACCTCCGCGGTCAGCAGGTTTCACAACCTAGAAACTCTAGGAATAAAAGGACGAACAAAGTGGGAAGTTCAGGGCCTGTCCAGTTGGACCGTATAGGGATGCATACGCGCGGAACCACGAGTTTCTCTGTTGGGAACCGTAAGTGGAGGAACTATACTGGACAATTCTTCAGAGCAGAAGCCATGGAAGTACCTATAAAAAAGCGATAAATTCCCCACAGCCCGACGATGTGCAAGAGAGGGAAGCATTTCTGTAAGTGAAGGATCATTAATGAGACGAATAGCTCTTCTTTGAATAGAATCAAGAATGCTTAGGGTTGTGGGGACGCCATGCCCCATATATGAGAACAATATTCCAAGGGAGGTCGGATTTGGGACACATACAAAGTGTTTAAATTAGAAGGGGAATAATACTTTTTGGCTCGAAAGAGAAATCAAAGCTTTTTTGAAGCTGCCGTGGCTATAGATACAATGTGTTTATGCCAGTTAAGGTTACTTTCAAATGTGACGCCCACAAGATTAAAGGTGTCTTTGCTCTGTAAAACTTGGCCGCTCATAAGTAGAGGATGAGTATTTGATGACTCTTTTCGCGACAAGGAACATGATTGTGTTTTGGATGCATTAAAATGGACGAGATTTTTAGCGCCCCAATCCAATATTAAATTAAGATCCTGCGAAAGAGATATCTGCATCGCTCTGCGTTTGTTTTCCAAGTCAGGTTTAGTAATGGGTTTAGGAACCTGGAGTGAAGGGTACTATCGTCGGCGAAACTATGAATGGAATTAGTTGTGGACGAGAGAAGGTCAGATAGATAACTAGAGAGCCAAGTACAGAGTTTAGTTGAAAGACCATAGGAGGAAAGTTTATTAAGAAGGGCGGCATGCCAGACCTGGTCAAAAGCTTTGGATATATCAAGAGCAACGATCTGGGACTCACCTAGAAACTCAAGAGACTTATTCCAGCAGTGTGATACGAAGGAAAGAAGATCTGCTGTAGATCTTTTGTGGCGAAATCCATACTGCCTGTCATGCAAAATTTTGTGTTTTCTAAGTACTTAAGAATTTGTGAATTAATTAGTTTTTCCATTACTTTACAAAGAACTAAGAGAATTGAAGTTGGTCTATAGTTAGATGGAAGAGATTTAGATCATTTCTTGGGAATAGGTTGAACACGTGCAGCTTTCCAGCTTTCCGGAAAGATACCTGTGTTGTAAGAAATTCGAAAGAGCCGAGTTAAGATTGGTGCAAGTTCTGGAGCACATTTTTTAAAACGATTGCTGGTATGCCATCCAGCCCAGACGATTTCTTGGTGTTGAGGGAAGAAAGGATACGCTTCATGTGTTTTACCTTAAAAATAATATCGGGCATTTTATGAGGAACTGGGGTAACCGCTGGAATTGGATGATTTACGGGAGGGTCAAGGGTTGAATTGGCAGCAAATTGTTTAGCAAATAATTCTGCGTTTCCTTTAGCGGTAGAAACAATTTCATCTTCTAATATAGATAAGTATATAAAAGTAGTATTTTTTTCTGGTGATATAATATACTCCGTGTTTTTTTTTTTTTTGAAATTTTACTATTTGTCGTACCCTGTATATCTTAAAAAATAACAAAAATCTGGTTATCGTTTTAGAAACTATGAAACCAACTTAACAAACCAGTATTATAATTTATTTATTATCATGAAAAATAAAAAATAAATGTTAAAATTATAACTTGCCACCCGATTCACAAATTTTATTGTTTTATTTTAAAATTTGTATTTTCTTTTGAATAAAGATACTACTTAATATCTCTATATTAAATAATAATCCTAATAAAAGAAGTTACAATTAGACTAGAAAATAATAGAAATCAAAAAAGTGTATTAAGATTGAACTTAACAAAATTTGCTTTGTCCAGTTTTTTTTGTCTTGAAGTGTATTTTGATCTATAAAATTCTACTTAAAAAACTATTTATTTATGGCGTAGATAAAAAAATTTAAGAGTTCATTAACAGGTTCCAAGGAACGGAGTTTTAGGATAAGGTCATAACGTTATTTGGTAAAAACGGCTTTTTCAAATAACAACTTATTAAAGTATTAAAATTTCATAAATTATCCATATTTACCAAGTTGTCATTTGAAACAAGACTCTGTTTTTAAAAAACTATTACTAAGCGTTAAAGCGCCTTTACACATACACTATAGGTTTGTTTCAGCAGGCTGTCCGAAATGTTTGCAACCGTTCGGATTCTGCGCACGTCAAATTTGTCGTTGCAGCAGTGTCATTTTTGTAACATACAATTGTTTGTTGTTCCAGCAGTAGTTTTAAGATGTTGGAAACATGCTGGAAACTTGTTTGAAAAGTTTGAAAACTTTCTTCAAACATTACTGACAAATTGTTAACATAACCTTTCTTGTATTGACGTATAAGTAGTATGCACTCCTTGTTTATATTTCGTTCCAGCAGAAAACTGTTGCCAACATTTTTGACTAATGTTTGTAACAATTTCTGCGTTTTACGATTGTTGCTAACATGTTTCCAATATTCTGCTGGAACAAACCTTATGTCTTTGAGTTAAATAAATATATTAAGCCGTTTTTCCCATAAACGTTATGAACTACACCCTACAATGCAGTTTTTGGAACCTGTTGATGGGCCCTTAATAAAATTGTGCCCTTCAGGTTTAAAGGTGATGGCTACAACTGCATCGATATCGATGAATGCACCAACGATCCCAGTCTCTGCGAAAACGGCCAATGTCTTAATTATCCTGGTTCGTTCAGATGCGAGTGCGAAATGGGATTCATGAATCCCAGTGAAGGAAATGAACAAGCCTGTGTTGGTCAGTACAATTATAGAACAACTCCTAGAAATGGGAACTAACCATGGATTATAGCTACTAACAAATCAATATAATAATCATAGTTTTAAGGACAATTAACAATATGTTGAATGAATGGATTTGCTTTTTTTACTTGCCTAGTAGGTATTAAAATAATCTTTTTAACTGCATGTATTTAGGGTGCTTTAATTTTTTTTTAATTTTACCCTCTCAAATGTTTCTATTTGATGTAAAAAATCCTCACGAAACATGAGCTTTATAGCTCAACTCTAAGGGGGTCGCTATTTTTATTTTAGTTTCCCATTTAATTAATATGGAAAAAAACATTTTTTGTTTTAAATTAACATTAACACATAATTTAATTAATTCTTTACAAAAAAACCATTTATATTTACTCAAAGTTAAGTCTTTAAGTTTTACAAAACTTTAAGAAAAATATCGGTATTCTTAGAAAAATAGTTTGAACATTTAAAAATAACTAATTCTTGAAATTTAAAGAAAAAGCTTGCAATATTTTTCTTGCATAATTCTTAAAAGTTTTATTTAAACTAGTAGTTAGTTTTATAAAACTCAAAGACTCAACTTTGGGAAAGAAAAATCGTTTAAACTAAATAAATTAAAATGAAGTTGTGCTATAAGGCTAATGTTTGGTGATTATTTTTTTACATCAAATAGAAACATTTAAGAGGTTAAGCAAAAAAATGTATTTTTTGAAAGCACCCAAATGTACAGGGTGTCCCATTTTTGGTTGTCCCTTATGGGAAACTTGGAAACCATAAGAGATATTAAAAATCTGATACCCCATCCTCGAGCTCTTTTTGGAGAAAACATTTATGGTAAAAACAGATCATCGCTATCGCGAAGCGTTTCAGAGATACAGGAGATTCTCGATTTTTTCACTTTTGAAAAGGTCCTGTAGCTTTGTTGTTATTACAGATACGAGAAAACTAATTGCACATTATACAGACACTTTTTTCCGTAGAATCTAGTGACGTAGTTTTTGAGCTGTCATTTTTGACATATGACCCAAACATGTTTTTTTTATTAGGGACACCCTATAAATGATTAGGTATTAAATTGCTTGTTTTTTTCTGATTAAAATAATATATCATAGTAGGTGGTTTAATAATTTTTACGTCAAATATTGGAAAAATTATGATTTTAAAGACGCATTGCGGCTTCTATCTGTTTTTTAAATTGTTTTATATTTTTCTTTAAAAACAATACTGCCATCCCTCAACTCAGGAGACATTTCCGTAGAAAAAAACAAAAAATTAATTAATTATTATTTTTTTATTATTATTATTTTTTTCTACGGAAATGTCTCCTGAGCTAAGGGATGACAGATTCCTTTTAAAACAAAAATATAAAACAATTTAAAAATAGATAGAAGCCGCAATGCGTCTTTAAAATCATAATTTTTCCAATATTTGACGTAAAAAATTATTAAACCACCTACTATGATATATTATTTTAATCAGAAAAAACAAGCAATTTAATTACCTAATCATTTATAGGGTGTCCCTAATAAAAAAAAACATGTTTGGGTCATATGTCAAAAATGACAGCTCAAAAAATTTTTTGGCTACGCCACTGGATTCTACGGAAAAAAGTGTCTGTATAATGTGCAATTAGTTTTCTCGTATCTGTAATAACAACAAAGCTACAGGACCTTTTCAAAAAGTGAAAAAATCGAGAATCACCCTGTATCTCTGAAACGCTTCGCGATAGCGATGATCTGTTTTTACCATAAATGTTTTCTCCAAAAAGAGCTCGAGGATGGGGTATCAGATTTTTAATATCTCTTATGGTTTCCAAGTTTCCCATAAGGGACAACCAAAATGGGACACCCTGTATATTAAAAAGTCACGAAAAGAGAAAGATGTCCATAAAAGTTAAATTTGACTAATTTGAAAAATATATATCCCATTAAGGCTTTTTAATAAGTGGGTATTTTTTTAATACACGATTTATTCCATTGCTAAAAGTAGACTTTCAACGTATTTTTCTCTATTTAGGCCATTAAAACATGTAATTTCACCCTTTTTGCATGTGTGATTATAAAGTAATAAAGTACAAATCTAAAGGTAAAGGTTTATTTTCAGCAAAAGCGAACATTTAACTTTTTTCTCGTGACCCTTTAAATCTATAAATTTTATTGTCTGTTAAAAAGCACTTATTTATTCTAAAATAGTACCATGTTAATGCACTGTATAAAAAAAATTAATAAATATTTTTATTTAATAGGTATCAATCTACATACAGGGTGTTCATTTAAAGACTTTCCACTCAAGTTATCTTCGAAACGGGACAGATTTGAGAAAATCGCTGAAACACGTCAAGATATTTATTGAGTGGGAACGTTTTTACAGAGATGGACAGCGCCTTTAACCTCTAACCACCAGGGCCACCACCCCAAAATTCTTAAATGAGAAGGCGGGTCGAGTTATACATCATTTAAAGCATTCGACGAGTACTTTATAACCCTAGAATATGAAGTCAATATCTTCACCTATTGCGAAAATGGCGGTGCTTTAAAAATTACCTAATACACATGATTTGGATGGCCCATATCTCGAAATAATAAAGTTAGATGTACCTAATGTGGTGTTCTCTTAACAGCTCTTTTAAAGGTCTTTTTAATGGTGATACTGGTAGTAATATACAGGGTAGAAAAAGAAGTACATATTTTTTTATTTTAGAACCCTGTATATTATTTTACCATTAAAAGATCTTTAAAATGAGTTTTAAGAAAATACCACATTAAGTACATCTAACTTTATTAGTTTCGGAAATATGGCCATCCAAATCAGGTATTTAGGTAATTTTAAAGTACCGTCATTTGTAATAGGTGAAGATATTGACTTTACTATTCTAGGGTTTCTAAAGTACTCGTTTAATTAAGAATTTTGAGGTGGTGGCCTGGTGGTTAAGGGGTTAAAGGGGCGCCGTCTAATTTTGTAAAAACGTATCCGCCTCAATAAATATCTTGACGTGTTACGGCGGTTTTCTCAAGATCTGTCTCGTTTCGAAGATAACTTGAGGAAAGTTATTCAAACGAACACCCTGTATAAACTAAATATTAATATTAGTTCTTTTTTCTGCATTGTTTTCACTAAGAACATTCTTTCTACAACGTCAAATTTGACCATTTATGTAATTTCTGTCATTTCCGATTAAATCTTTTGGTTTAACCAGAAGTGACGTAAACTTTAGGATCCATACTTTTTATTAACTAAATGTGTGAACACTTAAACGTTTTGAATTCTAATTTTCTTGAAAACCAACAAAGAGAAAGAATAGTCGAAAGTTTAAATTTCAGGATTGTAATGAATTGCTTAAAAATTTAAATATTATAAAAATACGGCAGATTATTTTATTTAAAATTATAAAATTTACGTCACTTCACTGGTTTAATCATAAGTTTAACGATATAAACTTTGGAAGATTGAAGCTTAAGTTAACTTATTCAAAGCCACTTAATATAATGATAACTAACATAACATAAACTAACCAAAATTAATAAAAACTTTGTGCGAAAATATTAATGAAATTAAAATAATATTTACTTTTAAATAAAAAATCCTAAAGTCATTGTAATTGGCAGGACCTTTAATCTAGATATAAATAATATATCTATATACAGGGTGTTCATTTGAAAACTTCCCACCACGGATTTATCGAAAACCACTGATTAAAGAAAAAACGCCGAAATACGTCAAAGGTTTGTCAAGGGGGACAACTGTCTAACCTAAAATTACTTCACCTCCTTTCACCCTCTGGCTCCCCAGGGTCATCCCCTTAAAATTTTTAAATGGCAAGGGGTATCAAGTAATAAGCTTGTATAAAAGGCCCTTCGAAGTCTTTTTATTTTGACGTTTGATTTTTTTAAATCGGTCGATTCGTTTTCGAGAAAATTAGAAAATTCTTTATTTAAACACTTACATAAACGACGCGAGAAAGTAACATTAAAAAATCGAAAAAAAACCAAGTAAAACCTATGTAAAATCGAAAAATATTAACTTTTTCACTCTTGACATTATAGTCAAAATGTCAAAATTTGACAGCTGTCATTTGTAAAACTTTTTATTATTCGAGATAGAGCGAACATGTATAGGACCTTTTCGATAGATCGTGACGTCATTTCGAAATCCACAATTTGGATTGGCGGGATCGAATCGGCACGGTCTAAAACCCCTTTGACCAAATTTTCAGGAAAATCGAAGAAAAAAAATTTTTACTCTTCAGCTGTCATAAATGAAGTGAGCGAGTAATAATTTTTTTTGAATTTCGAAAACTAATGTTGCATTCGGATAGAGAATGAAAAAATAAGACTTTTTTGCTCTTTCGAAAAATTCGATTGCTCGCTTCTCAGACGCGTACATTTTTGACATTTTGACAAGGATAAACAAAATCGCGGTTGTTTAATAAGGATGTTGCGCATTTTGACAGTTATTTAACACTTATTGAAATAAAAACTGATATTTTCATGTTTTTGTTTTCTATCTGAACAAATTAAGATAAACAAAGATTTTTCTAATTTTCTCAGAAAACAAAATCGACCGATTTAAAAAAATCAAACGTCAAAATAAAGGACTTCGAAGGGCCTTTTAAACAAGCTATTACTCGATACCCCTTGCCATTTAAATTTTTTAAGGGGATGGCCCTTAGGGGCAGAGAGTGAAAGGGGGTGAAGTAATTTTAGGTTAGACAGTTGTCCCCATTGACAAACCTTTTGACGTATTTCGGCGTTTTTCTTTTAATCAGTGGTTTTCGATAAATCCGTGGTGGGAAGTTTTCAAATGAACCCCCATATATATATATATATATATATATATATATATATATATATATATATATATATATATATATATATATATATATATATATATATACAATTCATATTTTCGACGCACAGCTAGAGGGTGGGTAGCTTCCCCCTCCCTTAAAACTCACATATTTCAATTATTATACCCGGTTAAATTTAAAACAAAAAGAAAGCTTTTTTACGGTAAACTTTAACTTAAACTTGTTTTAAATTTAAATTATTTTTATCAATGGTGAAGTTTAATAAGTTATATAAGTTTCTACTGGACAAGGTCGCCCACCAATTAAGAACTGTTTTATAGTAAAATAAAATAATTGTAAATTAAAATAACTTGGTATCTAACATTTATTTTATTAAAAGTCCCACACATTCTGATTCTTCTAAATAATAAAATTACGGACATAGGACTTAAAGGGTAAAACCGAACTTAAAAAAACCACATTTCATAAAAAAAATCTAGATAAATTACATTATTTTTATTACTATACAGGGTTATTTCCAAGGCATATTTTACGTCGAAAATAAGTCATGGTTTTCTATATAAACCTATGTCACAAAACGCCTCCTTTTAGAGATACTTGGTGTTGAAATTCTAAGATTTTTTTAAATATAATTTTTAAACCACTCTACATGTTTAATTGGTATTTGGTACGTTGCTTAACAGCAGCAAGAGACATTTTTATGCAAAATATTAAAAAAAATACCAATGGCGTCCGTACCACATTTGTATGGACTATTTTTCAAGAAAAAAAACGTGTGCCACTGCTTTTCCTATAATAAAATTTATTTTTTAAAATTCCCATTAAATTTGAAAACCAAATGATTTCTTGTCTTTTTCTCGAACGATGCATCATTTTCGAATAAAAAAAAACACACTTATATGCATTACGAATTTTCGAAAATAATGACAAAAACATTTCTATAATTTTATAAATTTTTTTGTGAAACTTTTATTATTAAATTCATCATGCATCTAAGTGGTTTTTATTTTTTTTGTTTGAAAACTGTGCATCGCTAAAAAAGTAAAAGATCAAATTTGTTCTTAGTTTAATGGGATTAGAAAAAAAAATAGAAAAAGCAAAATATTCCATACAAATATGGTACGGACTGGTCTTTTGCTGATATTATTACGACAACTACTACTGAATGCAAATTAAATATCTAGATTGATTTAAAAATTATATTAAAAAATTATTTTCCTTTCTTAGAATTTCAACACCATGTATCTCTAAAAGAAGCGTTTCCGGGCATATGTATATATCGGAAACTAGGGTTTATCTTCAATGTAGAATGTGCTTTTTAAATTTCATGCATGAACTTTGAAACACCCTGTATAACTATAACAAAATTTTTAAATATCCACACAATTAATTCGCAAATATATGTTTTGGTGTCACCTTGACCAGGACAGTTTTCTCTGGCAGTCTTGCCCGATAAGGCAAATTTTTCTTCATTAAAACATAACGTATGTCCTAAAAGTTTTTGCACCCGCCTCAGTTGACGACAACATCTTGGTATACGAAGAAGCTGCGCTTGAGAGTATTTGGGTCACTTACGTCTCTTTCGATATTTAAGACCATTCCTCCTCAATTCCAACGATATCGTACTCTTAGAAGATCTGTATTGCCTAGCCAGTCTTCTCGTTGACATTCAATCTGGTTTTTGCTCTTCTCACCAATCTCTCTGACCTCTGTGCGGTAAATGCGTGGTCTTCCACTTTTGGGAGATTCAGACATGGTATTCCCTGCTCGCACTCCGCTATTGTTCTATAAATAGTTCTGCGTGAAATGTTTTCATTATTTTGCCGGAATATTCAGAGCATGGGCTCAGCTTTGGAGGTATCCGCCCAACTATGCGAGTACTTTTTCTTATTTCTAATTGCTACGCGACATCTTAAGGCGAAAACTTTAAAATAAGTCAAATCTCTGGCTTCGACTAGTGAAAATAAAACTAAATAAACTTTTTGTTTTCAAAGAGGCAACTTGATATTATTTTTGTTTTTGATAAAGTCAGAAGAGAATGAGTTTTGTGCCAAAACTTTTATGGACATACGTTAAAAGCTTTCAAATACAAGCTATGGATTTGGACATAAGATTTTAGATAATAATTGTATATCATTTAATTAAACCTAAATGTTTTGTCGAATTTATACATATAGGATTTGTTTTCACTTAATTCCAGAATATAAACAGGTGTGATATGTTCAGCAACCGTCTGCGATCTGCACACGTGCGAGAACACGGTAGGAATGTTTAGATGCCGAGATAAATGTCACAGAAGGGTACAAACTGGATGGTTCTGGTGTGGTAATTGCACTGATATTGATGAATGTGAAAGCCCACAATACTGTATGTTTGTATGGTGAATGTACCAATACTAGAGGCAGCTTTAAATGCTTATGTCCACCGAATTACGAACTTGTAGCTGAAGGAAATGCTGTGTGTACGTTTGTTCCTTATATGAAATATCTAAAAAATCATTTTAAAGTCTCAAAATAACGCAAAAAGATTTGTCACTTTTATATGACTTAGATAATAGAATGAAACTGAGTGCCAGAAAGGTACCTAGACATCGGCAGTGGTAAACGGGGCGCAAGGCCTTCACTAAAGTTTTTATTGAACCAGGTAAATGGGGTGCAGGGATCTTGGGGTCAATAAAATCGTAAAGGTGAAGCAGGGCGCAGATGTTTTCTTTAAAAGTAAAAGCTATCGAAATAAAATATTGGTCTATTTTTAAAGAAATTTTATTAATTACAGAAACATTTATTGCCTTCTTTGGAAAATGTAAAATTTTCTGTAGGCTATTAAATCTTTTCCATTCCACCTTTCAATTACTGATACCGACATGTTCTCACTATTAAAATCTTGAGGCGGAAATCTTTTCGCAATCTATTCACTATTACAATGAGAACTGAACTGATTAAGTGGTATACAAATTATTAGTGTCAATTATAGAATTCTTACCTGCCCTACGACCACGCCCCCTCTCGGGAAGGGCTGGCGCCCTACATGTACCTATGATATAAACGTAACCTTACACGGGCGTGCAGGTAAGAGATAGTTTGCACCCGTTTACCTCCGTCCCTAGACACTGCTAGGATGGTCATGCAAAACTGTCACATTTGTATAAAAAGTCAATGCATTTTGCTAATACACACAATCATATTATGGGGGTTAGGTTAATTTGTGGTTCAAAAGGTACATTTTTATGATTTTTTTTATTTTGACGATAGTGTCAATATTTGGCACATGGCACAATGGCACATTATAATGTAATTTTAGAAGAATATTGTGTAAAATTTTATTTATTTTTTTTTAAATACGGCAATGGTGGCAATTATTCGGAAGCGTTTCGAAAACATGTTAATTGCTGTGATCATCATATCTCGGTGCTGGATCATGTAAAATCAAAATAATTAGGTGGATAATTGTTTTCCCTGGGTAACACTAAAGGGGTCTTTGAAAATTTTAATTTTTTACTTTTTGGAAGCAGTTTAATGTGAAAACGCAATTTTTAAAAAAAATATTAGCCTCTTTTTTTTATTAATAATTGGAAATATTGAAAAACTTAAAAATAAAACTCTCCAGCGTTACCTCGAAAATTATTAAAAGAAATAGTGGTAATGATTTTTGAGTTATGAAGTCACCGACTTAAAAAACAGTGAGTTGTTAGGGAAAAGCGTTTTTAAGTTAGCTTCGTACATATTGCTAATAAAAAGATT
Source organism: Listronotus bonariensis (assembly GCA_014170235.1). Taxonomy (NCBI): domain Eukaryota; kingdom Metazoa; phylum Arthropoda; class Insecta; order Coleoptera; family Curculionidae; genus Listronotus; species Listronotus bonariensis. Next base: position 17,154 of record JACEGR010000046.1, on the reverse strand, counting down.
TTCATTTGTTGCACACTGTATATTACATATTTTTGAAGTATAATTGTTACATAATGTTGTGTGGCAATTTCTATGTTAAATTGTATGGTAAAATAAAACCTGACTGCAAAGTACGAATAACAACCATCTTAAACGCTCTATATTGGTAGGTGGTAGAGGAGCTTTCCTCGCCTGAGGAGGTACCACTCCACTCACCCTTTAAAGGACCCGTGAAGTCCCAACGGACGTTTCGGGTTCTGGGTAAGTGAGTCAGTTTTTCTTCTTCTTTTTTTCCTTTTACCCCAAAATTATGTAAAAATGATGGCGGCACACCCGGAAGTAAAACATTCCTGAGGTAAAATATCCACTCCATTCGGATCTCCGGGCGAGGGGTGCATCCGGGGCGCCATCATCGAAAGGTTTGATTTCCTTTGCAAGATATATGTGGGCCTAACACCAATATAAACTCCGTTCACCATCACCTTGAGTCATCTAAGCCCCACATACTGTTTCTAACGGAGACACAAATAAGTTTTAAAACTTCAACCAAGCCACCTTCTTTTCCCAGGCTACGAACTTATTTCGTCTTTTCGCCCACATGGTGGCGTGTGTGCTTACGTTCGATCTGGCTTGTGCTTGAGTTTCCAATTTTGAATCGGGTAAGCCCGATCTCCTTTAGCTCAAACTTTCCTTAGGTCTTCCACTAAATTTATCTGTTGTTTGTACCGATCTCCATCTGACAACTTCTATGTCGAATTCTTTGACTTTCTTTTAACAAAGATCGTGCTTGGCAATTTTAATGTCCATCCTTTAAAAGCTGACCCTCAAGGCAGAGTAGCCGAAATCTTCGCAGTCAGTAACTCTCTTACCAACCTTATTATGACTCCTACCTACTTTCGGAGAGTGCCAAATTATAGTTCAAATCCCTTAGATCTTTTTCTCTTACTTCTAACCCTGAACTTTATGAAGCATCTGTTACTGCCCCTCTAGGTCGCTCAGATCATGGCTTGATTACTGTATCTTACTCTGTACATCCTGAGGTAAATGAATCTATGCCACCTCGCACCGTATGGCACTACAACTCAGCCGACTGGGATGGCCTTAGGGCTTTTTCGCCACGTACCCTTGGGATACTACTATCTGCTTTTCTTCCCAGGATCCTTTCGAAATCTGTAAGCAACTGACCGAGTCAATTCTGGGCGTTGAAACCTATGTACGTAACACCAAGAAAACCATCAAACCCTCTAATCACAAACCTTGGTTCACTAAAACATGTGAAAAAGCTAGAATTTTAAAAGTTCAGGCTCACAAGAAGTTTCTACAGGATCCTAGTCCAGACCGACAGGCCAGCATTGAAGCAAGAAACCCCTACCACCAAACAATCTCAGAAGCCAAAGACTCCTTTGATAACCGTATAAAAACAAAGTACTTTCTTGCAGCAAATCCTTCTGGTCCTTTGCCAAAAACATCAGTAGAAATTTTTGTACGAGTTCTTTTCTACCATTAACTTTGGAAGATGAAATTATTTCTGCATCTAAAAGTATCTTCGTTAACTTTGCTTTAATTAATCTCAAATTTTTACAAGTATTCTTAAAATGTTGTTCATTAAGAAAATGTATTAAAAAAAATGTAAAAAAATACTTTCAAAACCTTACTCCCCCTAACACGCTTATTGCATTGACTTTTTATACAAATGTGACAGTTTTGCATGACTATCTGTACCCCGCTACACATAAGCGTAAATGATGGGGATGACAAATGGTAAGCTCCGCCGGTCAAAATGACCGGCTCTCTGTAAGTTTAAGGGTTAAAACGTAAAAGTGGTCTAATTGAAAATAAAAGTTTCGGACTTTAAGATTGTACTTCCTACATTTTAGATAAAAAAAAGGCTTATTGCCATTAGGATATTTTGGCATTACAAACACATAAATTACCTCATTTTTTAAACCTATTGGTAACATATTTTTAGATAGGAGAACATCCCGTTGTTATTTGCATGTAGAAGGTCCAGGTAGATGTGAACTTCCAACAGCTGATTATGTTACAAAAGCCTCGTGTTGCTGTTCAGTTGGCAAGGCTTGGGGTCCGAGATGTGAACTTTGTCCATCCCCCAATAGCGTGGAGTATCAGCAGCTTTGTCCAGGTGGATTGGGATATAAACCTAATGATGTTACTGTAAGTATTTTAATTAAATTTACAGTTAAATACGATATTATTTAGTTATAGTATAGGAGGTAGCAACGTTTTCAAAAACGAATTCTAGGTCATCATCATTTTTTTTAATATATTGTTTTCCTTTCTCTTCTGGATTGACCCTAGGCTGTCTGTCTGGCGGCAGTGGTTGCTTTTATTAGTTCGCATCTTACCTGTACAGGTAATATTCCAAGGTTTTGAAAACAATTTAAGAAACCTAATGATCAATTTCTTGTCTTTAGATAGGTTTACCAAATATATTTTTTTATTGCCAGACACTTTTATCATTGCCGATTATACAGTCGTCCTTCTTCTAACTTCTAAACCGTTTGATATATTTTAATGAAACTTGAAAAGAAAATATATGAACGGTCTGTATTTTGACATATCGGTGACAGCTCTTAATGTCAAGGTCACAGCTGGGCGCTAACGCAACCCCTACCGCTTTTTCATCAATTTTTTTTTGTTCTGGGCCTTTGAATAAGTAAAGCTGTATCAGTATTAACCACTGATCGCGATGGATTGAATGTTATTACCTGCGCGAAACAAAAGTTACATTTCATGGATGCGGATCTAAAAGTAGGTTATTTATGGTTTTAACTTGCTGTGGGGGTCTTGAATAAACAAAAAGCATTTTATTTAACCAAAATTTAAAGATTGAAATGTGATGAAATGATTGAAATGTGATGAAATGATTCATATGGGCAGACGTTTTACAGCCTAAACACTAATTATAAACTAAGTAAAGTGGTTCAGGTCCTGTCCAGTGATTCATATTGCTTTATTAGAAGCCGCCAAGAAAGAATTAATATAATACTGATAAGCTCCTCAAAACAAAGGCTGCTACCCAAGAAGCAGCAAAGCCTACATATAATATTTTTAGCAGTGGTGTACAATGTATATCAAAAACTATTAATTTTTCTTAAAAGAAAGGTACTTTTATTTTTTCATAATATTAAAAATTTTTATAAGAAAAAAATGTTCAGAAATAAAAATAGCTTTTAAATATGCAAATTGATTTATTAAAAAGAAAAACCTTTTTTCTTCTGCAGTAACGAAGCGTTTCTGTGACTTTTCGCTGTTTTGACAATCCTTAAGCTCTCTTTACATATTATATATCAAAATAAGTAAGTAGGCACCAATGCACAAACTTACATTTTCACCTTTAACGCATAAAAAATAGAAAAAGTTTTTCTAAAAATGACAGGTTTGCATATTTAAATGTTAATTTTAATTCAAATAAATTTTCTTTATAAAAGTTATCGACTATATAAAAATAAAGGTACTTTCCTTGTGAACAAATTTCATATTTTTGACATACCTCGTATACCACTGCAAAAATTGATATCTACTAATAATTGCATTTTGGCTCTTAGACCATGTAGAACTTTTTATATTTATTAATATAAATATAAAGATTTTTTCTTAAAATTAATAACAACCCATATAACATTTTTGCCGGCGTTGTACATTTAATTTACTGGCATTGCCAACACTCTTTAATGGCATTGGCATTGGCAAAAAGGTATCAAAAAGACGCGAAAGTGGGCAATTGGCCGTTATTAGGCCACGTGTTGCAGATAAAGTGATGGCATCCGTCATTAATAAGTTATTGGCAAAAGTAGGAAAAAGCTCCTTACTGCATGCAATTTCCTTGCAATGCAAAGTACCATCTCTCGGAACACTGTCCAACTTGGAGATGCAGATTTTTACACTAGCCGAAGATATTTCTTTCAAAGGTAAGTGAGATCACCTACCGCAGACCACTCTCGAATTATTTTTGTCTAATGAGTACGGTTTAGACGATAAAAAGCGAAGATATTGCAGAACGTAGTAGTTTATTGTCCGTTACGCCATCTATCGGTATGTCAAAAAACTATTAAATATATATAATATTTTTTATTAACACGTCTTTAAAACTTTTAATAAAGTTTTAAACAAAATGTTTACAGCTCATAACAGTCTACTTGAATATTTTGCCTTCTCGACTAGCCATTACCAATTAATCACACAACAAACACTTATTAGGTAATGAATACATTTAATTATGTCTATTAAAAAACTCTTTTCTTTAAAAAAGAAACTAAAAAGCTAGAAAACCACGTAGAAAACAAATGCACAAAGCGGTCACCTTCGGTCGAAATTAACGTTGCTAATTTTATTTTTATTCGCTCCAAAATACATAATAAACATTTTGTTTGACCTAATTTTTATTTGCATGATTTTTAACAATAAAATGTTATGAAAAGGCCATTTCCTTTAAATTATGTAAAACAACATAAAATAATGTTGTTTAGCAGCCATTATAAATAAAACAGATCAAAAAAAAATGCTTTAATGTTAGTTAAATACCAATGTTTATAATATGGTTTAAAAAGTATGAATATGCGTTGAAGGTTTGCCTTCAAAAATCCAATATTTATTTGCCTGCATAAAAACGCGTGATTTATTTAATCAGGATTGGTATGCCGCCATTTTTGTATGCTTGCCGGCAATTCGCCTGCATGTAAAATTTATTGGCAATTAAGTGTTTATTTAGGGTTGACTTTTTAATGCGTATAAGATGTTGGCATAATATTGCCACCAATTGCCAATGCTTTACCATCAATGCCAATATGAAAAATGTACATTGCCGGCAAATAATGTTTGTTGGGAACAAAATTTTCCATATGGTGTGAACTTAAAGTAAACACGCTGTATATCCTAGACACTTTTATTTATTCATCCATGACCTACCTACCCATGTTTTTCTTTGTAAAGCAAGCAAAAATTGGATTTTATTGATATACTTAGTTAAATACTTTTATAATTATTGTTTAAAATATATGTCCATAATTTATTTGGGGTGTTTCCTACCCCCAGGAACATCGATATCGATAAATAACTAATAAAGTTTTTTAGTAGATTAAATAACATTCTCTCAAAAAGCAACATTCCTTTATTTGGTTTTTGTATACAACCACAGTGGTAATTTAAGTAAAAAATTATTACATTTTTTTTTATCATTTTCAGGTTGTTCTTGAAGATATTAACGAATGCGAGGAGCACGAAAACATCTGCGAAAACGGCCATTGTACGAACACTTTTGGCAGTTTTATGTGTTCGTGTAATGAAGGATTCAGACTCGACGAAACGGGCTATACTTGTATAGACATAAAAGAATGTGCCGAAAATCCCTACATTTGTAGAGTTGGAGAGTGTGTAAATGAGCCTGGAAAGTATTATTGTCAGTGTCCCGAGGGATACATGCCTTTGCCAGGAAGACGTAAGTAATTTATTACGTTTTTTTAGAATTGTTATCATTTTGTATTGTTTGTTATCTAATTATCAAACTCTAATTTGTTAATATTAGGTCTTACTTATTTTATTTAGATAAATAAGTACAAAACAAATAATTTATACATGTTGTCCCACCTCTATTCATTCCCGAAATATTTTCGACCCTGTACAAGTTACAAAAAAAAAAAAAAAATATTGGTTTGGATACCATAATTTTATTGACAGTAATAGTGAATATACTAGGTGTCTTAAACACGTAATATTTATTATCAAGTAGGTTTTTATTTAATACACCTTATATACCGGGTGTTGCTCCGTCGAGCAGGACATAGAGAATCCCATGTAAATTTTGAAGTGGTCCAATATTGGCTCCCCTAATTATTTTAGAAGAAAATATAATTAGGATTTTTAAAGAGCACGAAAAGTTGTACCCAGTGTACAAATTTCAGCTCTTCTCAGTCCGCCAGCTAAGAGATAAATGCCAAAATAAGTTACGAATCTCCTATCTTCTTACCCGCCTTGTATTATTAGAAGTTTATAATAAAATACTAGAAAAATTATTTAACCTCTTACTCTCAAATTGTCAGATCAATGTCACATCATTCTTAAATAATGAACTACTTAAATCAAGAAAAATCACTATTATAAAATGGTTTTACCAGGGAAATAGTTATCGAAGAGTAGCGGACATGTTTGCAGCCTATTTTCCCAATAGGCCAATACCATGTAAATCGACAATAGAACGGACGATAAAAAATTTGAAACTACAGGCACAGTAATCAATAAATGCAAATGTGAAGAAAATCGACGTGATCTTTCGCCAAACGATTTTTTTATGGGGACATTAAAAACTAAGCTACCAATGAAAAATATGAAAATTTAGTCCAGCTAAGGAATGCTGTTTCCGCTGAATGTGCCAGAATATCGATGTACCAACTAGCCAACGTAAGAAATGAGTTTTATAATCGTTTGGGTTATTGTCTGGCAGTTAATGGAGGAAAATTTGAGAATTTGATTAAATCCTGATATTTTCGTCATAAATTGATTTCTAAATGTAGGAAAATTTGTTTTATTGTCTTGCGTAACTTTGAGTGCATGTGTTGGAATTAGCTGTAAACTAAAATGAAATGCGAGGATTCTTTTGAAATTCCCGTATAAAATTGTTCAGTTTTGGCAATGACATTAAAAATTAATGATCTAAATTGTCACTGATAAATCGATATGGTGTTTTTATTATTGATTTCTAGAGTACAGGGTGCATAATGAGATACTACGTTGCAGAAGTATTTAAGCAGTTTACTCTTTACTGGTTGGTTAAAAAATGCTCAAATTTTTGTTTTAGGTGGAATTTACTGTGCTCTTCAATAAATCCTTATAGAATTTTTTCTAAAATAATTAGGAGAGCCAATATTTGACTACTTCAAAATTTACATGGGATTCCCTATGTCCCGCTTGACGGAGCAACACCCGGTATATGGTGTTTACTAACTACGAAACGAAACTTAAGAAAGCATTTTTTTTATGAAAAATGTTTTTATAAACATACGTTCGAACTTGCTTTATTGCTAAGATACAGGGCGTTAAAGTTTTAAAAGATGTCGGTATTTTTAAATATCTTAAAAACCCTATAACCGATTTAGATAAAATGTGGTATGTAATAAGGCGCTTACCTAGAGTAAGATTATTGGCTTCAGTAACGTCTCATGAGGCACCATAGCCAATATGATTGAAAAAAAAGTACGCCACTCACTTTTATAAAGTTTATGAATTTTTTTCTATTAGGCAATAAATGCAAAATGCAACTTTTTAGTCTCTTGTACTTTCTTTGTATCTAGCTTAGTTTTCAAGAAAAAAAAATTAAGACCACTGTAATTTCTTCTAAAAGTACCTATAGACAATATGGTATCAAAACAAAATAATCTTTAAACAATAATTTGTCTTAAAATAAGTAAGAAGCATTTTAAACGGTTTATATATTTATTTAATTATAGCAAAATAAAAAATAAGTATACTTCTGTCTTTTGCTGACTTCAATAGATTTGCCGCAAAATGAATTATCTGTGGCGGATTCTATAATATTTTAATAATTTTATTATCGCAAATTTAACAGATTATCGCAAAATTTGTATCCCTAATTACTTAAAATTTAAATTTGCTGTAAACATAGAATATAAGTAGTTGGTTATCAAAGTCGGTCTATATAGGGTCACGACATTCGGTCATATTGCTTTGACGTGTTATGACGTCACATCTCCCATTTTTCGGCCATGTTGTTCAGTGCCGGAGATATACAGTTTATTGTATTAGTAGAACAACCGTTTATACAACAGTTTTTACTTATTATTAAGTTGTAAATTCTTTTACTTTAAATGAAAAACATTTGGAATTACATCTTTCAACAAATATCACTTCCAAAACAATGCGCAAATTCTAAACGCCACTGGATTGATCATCAGCTTTGATTTTACCCAGTCTTGCCAACTTTTGTCCGTGAAGTGCCTTTCCTTGCGTCCCCGACCTGAAACCGCCTAAAAGTTGAGGATATGTCGCAACCTTGTAAATATAAACTAACCTTGGTTGGTTATAACTATGCCTTGTTTGATTTCTTAAAATTTATTTTTGTTTGTAGGCGAATGCGTCGACATGCGTAAAGACACCTGCTACCTTAACTACAGCAGGTGGCAGTGCACAACACCGATGACCCAAAATCAAACCAAAAAGTGTGCTGCTGTTCAATGGGTCAAGCATGGGGACAACCATGCGAACCTTGTCCAATTCCAGGCACCAGTAGGTATAAATAAAAATGTTTCATTATCACCATCAAACAATATTTTTTACATGTTTAATAAACAATACTAAATAACATTTTTGCATTTATTCACATAAAGAAGTAGACTGCTAAATAAGATAAAAAATGTAAAAGTATTAAAAGAAAAAATATAATAAACTTGCTCTTAAAAAAATCTATATAAATGCTACCATAAACAACCTTACTTGTTAAAAAGTCTTTGAAGAAAAATGTAAACTGGGTTTCTTTAAACACCAATCCAACTTTCTCAGGGGTGGCAGTTTCTTTAAACTAACCACTTATAATTTCGATGTGACTTGTCCACAGGGTGGTTCTGTATTTTTAGTATGATTTGTTATTTAAAGTAGGAACTTTCTAAGCTAAATTTGTTACAGAAAAATTACTATTAAAACAATTAAATTTTATTTAAAGCAAAAAAATAAATTGTTAAATAATGGTGAGTTTAACTATTAAAGGCTTAAAAAAAAACAAATGGTCTTTAAGATCTTATTTCTAAATTACCTTACAGTTTATTGTCCGTAAATTTGTCCAGTCTGCACAGCACATTCACAATCACTATTACAATTATTGTACAGTATATCTGTTGTCTCAAGACATTTTGTCTGCGGTGTTATTTTCTGTAGTCAAGAACGAGTTAAAAAATGAAAAGTTAAGAAAACCTTAGCCTTTTCACGGAATGTCTTTTCTAAGACAATTTGTACAAACAGTTTGCACAAAACTGCTGGGAATAGCAAAAAAGAAAAACTTTTTGATAAGTACTTAGTTAAAGAAACTTGACGTATTTTTGTAATAGTTGTCCTTTTGACAAGTCTATTACGTAATCTTTGTAACCTTACCTTACTTAAGGGAGCCCCAATACACTTTTGGGGGTGAAAATTTAAGAGAAAACCTTACGTTCTCGTAAATTTAACCGGGAAAAAGTAACCTTTTGTCTTATTACTTTGAAGATATAAATAAAGCAATTGGTTTTTCATGTCACAAATATTAAGTTTTTTGATCTTTTTTATTGCATAAAAAGTAGTTTATCTAAAAGTTTGGAGGATTATCGTTTTTGGGAACAAAAGGTGTGTGGTGTTGTCGAAGCCAGTTTTGGGTATCTCTTGAGTAATGGCATGATGCTAGGTCCGGCCAAAACATGATATCGTCATTAGCATGATGTTCGCGGACAAACTGAAGCAATTTAAAAAGGCAGTTATCAATATAGCTCTGACTATTCGAAGCTTCACCCCTCACTCTTCTCACAAAGGTCGGGATACACCCCTGTTAGAAATTGCGCACCGGACAAGGATTTTATCTGCAAATTTCGCTTTATGTTTGTATCTAACATTGTCAGGGCATTCCTCTACGTTGTCTGTATAAAATCCATCGTTTCCCTTCATTTCAGAATTACTTAAAGTGAAATACTTTTCGTCATCTAAAATAATGATTTTTTCATTGGCAAAATGTACCCGCCTCAGTCGACGACAACATCTTGGTATACGAAGAAGCTGCGCTTAAAGTATTTGGGGCACTTACGTCTCTTTCGATATTTAAGACCATTCCTCCTCAATTCCAACGATATCGTACTCTTAGAAGATCTGTATTGCCTAGCCAGTCTCCTCGTTGACATTCCAATCTGGTTTTTGCTCTTCTCACCAATCTCTCTGACCTCTGTGCGGTAAATGCACGTGGTCTTCCACTTTTGGGAGATTCAGACATGGTATTCCCTGCTCGCACTCCGCTATTGTTCTATAAATGGTTCTGCGTGAAATGTTTTCATTCTGGAATATTCTACAGATTTCAGCTTTGGGTTTCCGCCCAACTAACTTGTACATACTTTTTCTTATTTCTAATTTATACGACATCTTAAAGCGAAAACTTCAAAATAAATAAATCTGTAGATGGGAGAATAAATCTTAACTAACAGTAAATAAAGTAAATAAACTTTTGTTTTCAAAGGCAACTTGATATTATTTAGTTTTTGTTAAAATTAAAGACAATGAGTTTTGTGCCAAAACTTTTAGGACATACGTTAGTCAATCTGGCGGTGCACCATGCATAAGTAATGATCGTAAACCACGTATTTCTATCTAAAATGGTTTTTAATTATTTTGCATATATTTTAAATAAAGATTTATTATAGTACCTATTAAAAATTTACATAATATAAATTTTAGGTGAGCATACTTCTCTTTGTGGTGGAACTCCTGGTTTTGTCGTAAATCCAATGACAAATAAATCAATTGAAATAAATGAATGCGAGCTTATGCCCACCATGTGCACTCATGGCCAGTGCATGAATACACCAGGAAGCTTTGAGTGCATGTGTAACAGAGGTTACATTTATGATGTTAATTCTCATCAGTGTACGGATGATAACGAGTGTAACAGAAATCCGTGTGAGGGCAATGCACAATGTGTCAACTTGCCTGGAAGTTTTGAATGTCAGTGTCCTGAGGGATATAAACATGGATCAACTTTCTTAGGTGAGTAAGACTTTTAAACAAAATAATATTTGGCCTTTTTTTAAAATAAAGACATTTAATAAACATTTTAGGAAAATTAAATTTTTTATACATTATTAAAAACTATTCTGCCCTGCCTATTAATTTAAATAAATAAATAAATAAATTATTTAATTTAAAATAATTGTTTTTATTTAGGTTTAAAAAATCTTACTTTACAGAGAAAGCTGCGACCCCTAAACATAGGTTCAAGAGCTTTCGGTCAAAATTATTTTATGCCAGTTCAATAAGTTCCTAACGGGACTGCCAGGAGTGAACTGATTCCTTGGTCGCGTCCCAAAAATGTGAAAAAAATATTAAAATTTACTGTTGATCTGACTAAAAATGTGAAAAACTTATTAATAAAAATTACTGATGGTCTGACTTTAACATTACTTTTGTAAAATTAATTGACTGGTAAAAGATACATCTTTAGGTATCCTAACCAGGTAAGAAATTAAAAATAGCGAAGAAAATGTTTAGCTGTATAATAAGTTTTTTATAGTTTATTTGTTTTCTGGGAGTTTAAATTTAAACAAAATATTATTTGGCTTTTCTCCAGAATAAAGACATTTCAACCTATCTCTGTATAGTTGGTATTGTTTTTATATATCCTAAATAAAACTAAAAATTAATTATTTTATAATAAATAATTAATATATTAATTTCTTTTAAAGTAATCCTAACTACTATTATTATTTCGTATAATATTACGATAGTAGCTAAACATTTGCATAATCACGTACGATCAGAAAGGGTTATTTTATAAACCGAGTGTTTTATTTTATTGATCCCTAATACTTTATATTTTAAAACTCTTTACCTTATATTCCGTACCGGTTTTAATTTTAGATTGTGTCGATGTGAATGAATGTATAGAAAGGCCTCACCTATGTCAAAATGGTGAATGCAAGAATCTACAAGGCAGCTTTCAATGTATTTGTGATACAGGTTATAGACTTACTTCATCCAGGGAAACGTGTGTTGATATAGGTAAGCATTAAAAAGAAGTATTATACTTTGGTGACTTTAAATTAAAAAATAAAACTTTAACACAAAATGTATTACATTAGTTTAAAAAGTCAGTAACCTTATACAATGCATGGGCAGTATAAATAAAAAAAAAACTAAAAGCTAGTTCAGACAGACGCGAAAAGCGAATTGCGAACGCGAATATTTGACCAAACAATTCGCGTTTTTTTCATGTTCATACAGCTGCGAAATTCGCCGAAATTCCTAGGCAACAACAGAACCTACAAATTTCTATATTGTTATTATTTTGTTGGTGAAGCTACGCTTTGGTTCTTTTGAGATTTTCTTAGTTTTTCCTTTCAATCATATAACATATCAGGTTCTCATGTATGGGGAATGACCTCCCCTACAACCCTCAGCATTCTTGATGCCCTTTAAAGAAGAGCTATTCGTCTTATTAATGATCCTTTACTTACTCAAAGACTTCCTTCTCATGCCCATCGTCGAGCTGTGGAGATCTATCGCTCTTCTATAGATACTTTTACGGCTTCTGCTCCTACGAATTATCCAGTATAGTCCCTCCTCTTGCAGCTCCCAACAGAGAAACTCGTGGTGCCGCGCGTATGCATCCCTATACAGTTCAATTGGACAGGCCCCGAACTACCCATTTCGTTCGTTCTTTTATCCCTAGAGTTTCTAGACTGTGGAACCTACTGCCAGCGGAGGTCTTTCCTTCCCCCTCAAATCTCCAAGTTTTTAAGTCCCGTGTTAACAAACTTCCTCTTACCCTGCTTAAGACACCCACGGTACGTTAGTATTTCGGCTTTCAGCCTTCGTGGATTGTCCAAAGATAAAAAAACAAATTCAATGATTATGTCAAAAAATTCCCACTAAAATTCGCTCCAGGGTACCCCAGGCAGGAGGAAAAAAGTTTTCGATAAACACTTGTGTTGTCATGGTAATGCAACCAAAACTACACATTTGATTGGTCAAAAACAGTGGTGTGGAATTTTCATAAAGAATACCAATTAATTCAAAAGTTAGGGGAAGGGGACCAGACTTTAGACAAGCACTGGCACTGTATTGAAAATGTCAAAAGGATATGGTGAAATTTGCATATTTTGATAATTATTAATTTTATTTAAAATCAAAAAACTATAGATAAAATAGATATTTTATATTTTACTTTTAGATGAATGTATAAGACATCCTAACATTTGCAATAATGGAAGTTGTATTAACCTAATCGGCAGCTACAAATGTCATTGTAATGTCGGTTTTAAATTAAGCAACAACAAAGATTGTGTCGATATCGATGAATGTCACATGATGCCGTTCCTGTGTAGAAATGGTCGTTGCAGAAATAATTTGGGATCTTTCTTTTGCGAGTGTGCTGCAGGATACACTCTTACTACTGACAGACATAATTGCAGGGATGTTGATGAATGTCATGAGGTTAGTACTTTTTTTGGCAAATAAACTTTTAATTGTGTAAAATCTAAGCAGCGCGCTTTTGGTTATCTAACCAAAATTTAAAAAAGGTAATTGTTAAAAACCAGACGCCGATTTTAATAAAATTTGATATACGGGTAATTTTTGGGACGCTGATCACAAATCTGAAAAACAATTTAATCTGCTACATTTCGTTTTTAAGATATTCATTATCAAACTTTAGCAAGTTTACCTAATTTTTACTATATCCCTTTTTATTTTTGCAAACAGTTTTTGATATAAGGCTAAATTGGTACCTAATATTTGATTTCCCCCTCTTAAAAACTCATTTTTTTATTTATTTTATAAAATTGTAAAGCTTTACTTTTAATCATTTATGATTTGCAATGCATGCAAATTATAAACTTATTTTTAACAGAACATTCTGTATATTGGTTTATTTTTAGAAATAAAAATGAATTATATGTCTATAGTGATCCTTATTACGAAAAAATGTAAGATTTATGACGTATTTAAAAATTTTGCATAATTAACCGCCTGTATATTTGGGCATTATAATGGGCATTTGTAGTTTCTTTTATAAGGGTATACCTTTGGTTTAAAGCTGAATGTGCCTCAATAAGATAATAAAACCTAACTCTTTATTTACTTAAGCAAATGCTACAAGAAGTTTTGGTTCATCGGCGAATACTAGAATAACAAAACAAGCAGAATTAGTCACGCATGTCTACATGCCGGGATTTAGTTAGATTGTCTCTTTTCCTGAGCATAATCATTGAATTTGTTTTTTTATCTTTGGACAATCCCACACGAGGCTACGAAGCCGAAATACTAACATTACCGTGGGTGTCTTGCGGGGTAAGAGGAAGTTTGTTAACACGGGACTTAAAAACTTGGAGATTTGAGGGGAAGGAAAGACCTCCGCTGGCAGGCGTTGGAATTCTAGAAAGCTACAGGGATATAAGGGCTGAACGAATGGGTTCAGAGCTTTGTGTTGAACTATGAGGCATACGCGTGGATATTCGTAGGGAGCGAAACAAAGCATATCCTATAAACGTCAGATCCAAACTGATGAGTGAAGAGAACGGTAAGTAAGGATCATTGAACGAATAGCTCTTCTTTTAAGGCATCCAGAAAATAGCGGGTGTAAGGAGGGTCATTCCCCAGCACCCTTGGAGGCACCTGTTGCTGCATGGTTGAGGAAGGCTTGAAGGCTCAAGAGGAACGAGCGCAGCTTCGTAAGAAAAATAATGGCTGTTATGAAATTTGGAGTTCTGTTGTTACCTAAGTTTCGACATTCTGACTTCCTATGTGAACATGAAAAAAAAAACGCAATTGTTTCTGTTCAATGTTTCACGCGATTCGCGGAAACTAACCGTCTCATTCCTGTTTAACAGTTTTTCTTATACTGCCCATGCGACCAACCTGGAGTTACTGACTTTTTTAAATGTGGCTATTTTGTGTTAAGTTTTATTTTCTATTGCAAAGAAATACCAATGTGCTTCTTTGATAACTTTATATAATCGGCTTTGCGTTTCCTGGACAATGAGTCTGCTTGACACTGTTTGTCTGGGCTGCGTTAACGCTTTGCATTCACCACGACATTCATTCATCATTTGGCTCTAAGGTAAAACCGACGCAAATATAGGTAAGGTTTTAAATACCAAGTATTGAGATCAGCAAAATAAAACATCGGTTTATAACCTGTTTATAAGTGCATGTTCAATACTGAATGTTTAGCCTATCATGACTATTACGAAATAATAATGGCCAGTTAGGATTGCACAAAAAAATTAATATATTAATTATTATTATAAAATAGTTAATTTTAGTTTTTATTTTGACCCCAGGATTATGTAAACAGCACCAACAACTGCGAGATAGGTTGAGAAGCTGATAAGCGCTGGAGGAAAGCCCAGGCCAATATTTTGTTTGAAATTTAAACTCCCAGCTGGGATAGGCTATGAGGCACGCTGTATACATTCTAGGCCTCGCTATTTTCAATTTTCTTACCGGTAAGAGGATACCTAAAGATGCTCAAATCTTTTACAGTCAGTGCCACCACAAAGAAACATGTTAAGAGTCGAAGACCAAATCATTGAGGTACTTATTAATATTTTTCACGAGTCGTCAATGTTGTAAGTTGTATATTTTCATTTTTTGAAGGACACTGATCGGTTCATACAGCTGATCCCCGAATGAAGCCATGACTGGCATAAAATAATTTTGACCGAGAAGCTTCTTTTAATTTCAACTGTTTAGGAATTTCAGCCTCTCTGTAAGCTGCAAACCTAAATAAGAAAACAATTATTTTAAATTAAATAATTTATTTATTTATTTATTTAAATTAATAGGCGAGAGACACCAGAAGGCTTCTAGTTTTAATATGAATGTATAAAGCTAATTTTTCTAAAATGTTTTTATTAAATATTAACATTTTAAAGGCAAATGTATTTTGTTTAAAGTCTTCACTAAGAGAGACCCGAATGTCCCGCTGTTCATATCTCCTCGGGACGCTGACATTCAAACTTCCGAACGAGTTGTTACGTGGTGCATTGCTTCGCACAGATTTCTGTTATAGTTATCTCCGTACGCTGATGAGAGTGGCATCATAGTAACTCTACGATGCGCGCTCTGGCTTTTTCCTATTGTGACTCGCATTTATGAGCTCTTCCGCATTCGCTATTTCAATTGTTGACTTCATTGGGCCCCACGACTCAAAACCGGGTTCCACCGCAGAGGCGCCTTACTTTAAAATTTATTATGCAAATTTTTAATAGGCTACTATAATATCTTTTATTTAAAACTATATGCAAGAAGCATCAGACCAAAGGCACCATTTTAGACTCAAATACGTGATTTGATCTGCCATGTTTCACTGTTCCACATTACATTTTATGTCTAGGGATTTTGGCACCAAACTTCGATGGCAATTTTAACAAGAAACTAGGCTTTCAATATCGGAGATTTGCTGTTTGAAAAGCAAAAGTTTATTTTTATTTACTGTTAGTTAGATTTATTCATCTGGGCATTTATTTTGAGTTTTCATAAGATGATAGTATAACCAGAGTGAAAAGAAACCCTGGGTTAGTTGGGCAGAGAGCAAGGCTGAGAATCTGCCAACCAAGGGTATTCCAGGGGTGTTTCACCTCAAAAGAACCTTTATGAACAATGGCGGGTGCAGCTTTTGAATGTCTGAATCTCCCAAAAAGTGGAGAGACCACGATGCATTCACTTATGAGAAGGTGGTGAGAGAGAGCAAGAAGCTGGATTTAGGTGTCGGCGAGAGGGGCCCCTGACCAGGCCAGATCTTCTAAGAGGAGAAGTACGATATCGTTGAGTTGAGGGGCTGTTAAATAATCGAGAAGTTGTGTAAGATGCCCAAATACAAGCGCGGCTTCTGCTGTCTACCAGACTGTTGATGTGGGTCGACTGAATTTGTGCTGCCAATGAAAAAATAAATTATTTGATGACAAAAATATTTCACTGCTTCAATTCTGGAAATGAAGGAAACGATGGTTGCCACGAACAACACATGAAGAAGCTAACTTGTTCTTACAGTAAAGCAGAAAGGCCCGCGAGATAAGCTCACTTGTCGGTACTTTTAATTTCAGCGAGGGGGAGTGTGTCCCCGGCAGCTTTGTGTGAGGAGAGGTGAGGGGGTGGCTCAGGCTGGTCGGAAACTGCCAACTGCCTTTAGAGGCCCCAGCTCGGTTGTCACGAACATCAGCGTTTATCATGTTTGGATATTACTCAGAGATGCCCAGGCTTTTGACTCGTTCTTTCACACCTTTATTCCCCAAAAAGTAATCCTTAGACAAACTATGCAATAAAGATCAAGAAGCGCTTTCAATATTTATTGAGCATGTGCCTGACCCCCTGTCTTCAAGTATTAAAGATTGGAATTACTTTCCCGATTAAGCTACGAGGAACGTAGTGCCAAGCCCCTGCCCCCAAGTGTTAGACTTCCACAAGTAAGGTGGGGGC